>JAFIRS010001028.1:0-461706 GCA_018342105.1 Gonioctena quinquepunctata | reverse complement strand
TACAATAGTTAATAATATTCTAAATAGATATTTAAAAAAAATTCATTGTTCATACCTGTTTTTTATTGTTAATTTCGCGTGCTCACAAGTATGCGTCGCTTACCTTTAAGTATCG
The DNA here is from genome assembly GCA_018342105.1 of Gonioctena quinquepunctata. Classification (NCBI taxonomy): domain Eukaryota; kingdom Metazoa; phylum Arthropoda; class Insecta; order Coleoptera; family Chrysomelidae; genus Gonioctena; species Gonioctena quinquepunctata. Next base: position 461,591 of record JAFIRS010001028.1, on the reverse strand, counting down.
CCGTCTCTCTCTCTGACTCATGCGCTGCATCGGCCTCTCTGTGTCCTGAATTATTATTTATCATTTATCTTAAAAACTATTAACTTTTTTATCATGATTGCTAGAAAGAGCAATGTTATTAATAATGAAATTGTCTACAATTTGTTTCCCACAAATTTTTTCTGGAATCAATTTTACAAAAGTTATTTGACCATGAATCGGAACAAAATTTTTTTTTTTTTTTTTGTTATTAAAACAGAAAGTAATTACATTGAATAGCTTCTTCAAATGAAGGTTATAGATGTAGAAGTATGAAATAATGAAACAAAATTTAAAAATAAGTATGTATTTATTATCAATATCATTTTTATATATTATATTCTTACAGTCTTCCGAATCACAACCACATAGAAGTATGCAACTAATATTATTTTTTTTACAGTAACAAGCTTTGGTTGCACAGGATTTCTTACAATTACACGGTTTTTCAGGATCAAAACAATTGAACATCGATTTTTCAATTCGGGCGTCTGGTAGATCACCAGACAAGTACCTACCCTACAGTGAACAGCAACAACAATGCTTATTATCAATGATACCCAACACCAGATAAATAATATATGTCTGAATAACGAAAAAAAGCCCTGAAGAAGACGATAAATAAACTCGAAACGTCGACAATTTTTTAAAATTTGGAGCACTATTATTGTCCTTAGAAAAATCGAATTTAAACGGTTTTCTTCACATAAAGGATTCAATATAAAATTGAACCAGAGAAAGGTAGATCTCAGGTGAAAAACAACTACTTTCCTGGCAAATACCACGCAGAACGTTGAATGATATTCACCTGAAAATCCATGCATACTTCCATATAATATCAATGGACATTGAATGCAAATGTTTCTTTCTGATAAGCTCGATTATGTTTAATTTATGTCGTGTTCACCTAACAATCCGCATACCGGTTTCAGGCTTCTTGGCCCTCATCAGTACGGAGGTAGTCAACCAGCCAAAGGTACAAAGAACTCTGGCTGAAGTGAGACACAACGTAAACAAACCATCATCGATCTTATTACCTTAGTAGCCGGAAAAGATAAACTTTAACTGGCGGTACCTAGTGACAGAAAGAAACACTCCGAAAATCTCCCACCTCGATAGGTTTCTAAATAAAAGATTCCTTCTCAGTAGGAGTGGCAAGCCCGTCTAGCATATAGTGAGAGATAAGTGCCATGTGAAGTGGAATGAATAGAAAAATCGATTTAAACGGTTTTCTTCACATAAAGGATTCAATATAAAATTGAACCAGAGAAAGGTAGTGTTTCTTTCTGTCACTAGGTACCGCCAGTTAAAGTTTATCTTTTCCGGCGTACCTATAGGTGTTACATACCTAATAATAATATAATAATAATATTTATTTACATTTAAAAAAAACATTCATTTAAAAAATCAAACATTGTTCCAAATGAAACGTAGTTGACTGAACACTTATTCCGAGGAAAATATATCGATGGAATTTGATTAGTTAGTTTAACAAATAATTATAAATACTTGATACAATATACTCAAGATAAGACTAAATATGAATTTCAACTTTAATACAGTTACTAAAATACATATTATACAAATGAACGAAAAGAATGAAATTGGGATATTTACATAATAATTATTTAATGTGTTGAATGTGGTCAAATTGTTTCATACATAAAAAAAGAACGTATCGTAGGTCTCAAATTTTTCTTTATAGATTTTTTCAATAGTTTTTGGAATGTTATGTTGCTATTTATACATTTCAATTCATCAGGGATGGTATTGTACAATTTCGGTGCTAAGTAGCTGAACGTCATCTGTGTTAGTGATATTTTTAACCGACGAAACCAAAAAGGAGGAGGTTCTCTATTCGACCCGTATATTTTATGTTTTTCCATCATATTTTTTTATGTATGATCACGCATAACTTTTTACTGATACGTCCGATTCCGATAATTCTTTTTTCAGTGGATAGGGTGTACTTCGACTTTGGTCCCATTTGAATTTAAAAGATTAAATCCACCCCTAAGGGTAGCGAAATGAAGGATATTGATCACTCACCCTCTGAATTCTGGTCCGTTAACCGATTCTATCAGGCATAACTTTGTACTGGACTCTTCGATTTGGATGATTCCTTTTTTAATAGATAGGGTATACCTTATATTTGGATTTCGACAAAAATTAGCCACCCTTACGGGTAGAAAAATAGGGGAGAATTGATTTTTCACTAGTGAACATTAGCACACACATACGTAGTTGACAATGACAGATCGCTACTGACATTATTCTTGTTCCGTCAAAATCAGTATATTTTATGAGAGGATGAAATGATATACAAAGAAATGAAATAAACTAACCAGAACAACGAAAATAAATTATATTACAACAAATAGTAAAAGTAGATAATCATATAATTTAACTGGTAATAGTTGAAGTAAGGTGGGTAAGTAAGTATTTTGGAAGTAATCAAAACACAAGTAGGTAGTAATTGGTAGATTTTAGCCACAAAAAATTGAAAAATGAAAACTTTTTAACAAAAAATTAAACCGACGAAATACGGAACTGGAAAGTAAAAAATAAAAACTTTTTAATAAAAAATTAAACCGACGAAAAAATCAACTGAAAAGCAAAAAATAAAATAAACCTTCTTAGTCTAAATGATATTGAGCTCCTAAACAATGTAAGTAACTGATTTTGAGTCGGCGCCAAACAAACTAGCAATTGAATTAGGTGAAGCGTAAAATGATGGCAGCGAGATGCACGGCTGCGTTTTGATGACTTCTTTCATAGATAATGATCTTCGATAATTGTTTGTTTGGCGCCGACTCAAAATCAGTTACTTACATTAGTTTAGACTCATATCATTTAGACTAAGAAGGTTAATTTTATTTTTTACTTTCAGTTGATTTTTTCGTCGGTTTAATTTTTTGTTAAAAAGTTTTTATTTTTTACTTTTCAGTTCCGTATTTCGTCGGTTTAATTTTTTGTTAAAAAGTTTTTATTTCCGGGTATTGTAGTTGTGGTTTGGTAAGGTAAGCGACGCATACTCGTGAGCGCGCGAAATTAACAATAAAAAAACAGGTATGAACAATGAAATTTTTTAAAATATCTATTGAGAATATTATCAACCATTGTATGAAGAATTAAAAAAAAATATTTATATATATTTTTTTTTAATATATTTTTCATGGGTCAAAAGTACCCAAATTTGAGATTTTTGGAACCTTAAAAAATTCATATCTCTAAAAATATCAACTTTATCGTGAAAAGTCATAGGACCTTTTTGATTTGTATTTCAATAAAAAATATAAAAGAAAATTGTACGGTTGAAAAATAACAATTCCTTGCAATTGTTTAAACAATTTCGGTTTAAACAATATGGCACGGGGTTGCCCCATGGCAACATGCATTTATATCATCAGTAGGTCAATTTGAAGAGGTTCGCATAAAAAAATTGAGGTGGAATAGTTTTCGGTACTCATGCGCCGATTCCTCCTAGTCTAATAACATATACAGGGTGCGTGCAAGTTCCATCCTTTTTTGCTATCCAAGCTATCGACTTGATTTTTTTTTGTGAAACGATATACCGGGTGACACAGGATATCGGGCCACCCCTGTAACTTATGCATTCGTAAACGGAGTTTTCTGAAATTCGGTACAGTTATATAATATATTTTGAATTTGATCACATTACAATGCAATATGGCGGACTTCCTGTTTTTCTGGAAATGCCAGTAACTTTTTCAAATGAAACACCCTGTACATTTTTACATATTCAAGTTCAACAGGTCAAAGCAAGTCCAAACCTTATGTGAAATGTAATTTTTTTGAAACAATTTAAATTAAAATAGTTTTTTTATTTGACCTCGTGGATAAATGAGATTTGGTCGAAGCTATTCACGATGAGTCGCAAATAACAGAAAAACTTAATTTTTTCTGAAAAATTTTTTTTTGTGTCATTTATTGATGAATCAATTCAGTCACATCACATTTTGATCAAAAATTATTTTTTTTCAAATGAAACCCCTATGGGCCACCTACCTGTCTCTCTAGAACATTCATTAAGGAAAAAAATAACATATCATTTTTGTATTTCGGTGCAGTAACAAATTGTATACATTCAAAAATCTACAACCAGTTCATGAGTATCCTTGCAGTTCGAATAATTTTTCAACTTAGTAAGCTGTGGAAAACAACATTTCTGAATCTTGTCAACTAATTGTGTTTCGCTGTCATCTTTCATCTTTCTTGGAAATTATCGTTGGTATTTGATGAAAAATCTGTTAGTACTGGAAATGGGTTGCCCCACAGAGCAGAAAAGAGATATGGTTAACGTTTTCTACAGAAATAATAGGAACATTCGTCTTTCCGCTGAAAATTATTTAGATCTGTACATCAGCCGCATCCCACATATTTCAGACTTTTGGACAGAAACCTTCGCGAATATGGATCTTTCACGAAACCAAGGAGAAAATATGGGAACAAAACTCCTATTGAGTTACAGGAAAACATACTTCGAACGATAAGTAGGTAATACTGAAAAAATGTTTATTAGGCTCATCTTCATATTTCAGATCGATACAAATAAATCAAAATCAACAGTACAAATTGCTGAGGAATTGAATTTGCCGCAAATTACAGTATGGCGTACTTCAAGAAAAAACAGATTCGAATGCTATAAAGTTAAAATTGTTCATAAATTGTATCCAGGAGACGCCGAAAGACGGCAAAATAAAATTTAATTGGATGTTGCAAAAATTGGGCGATGTCAGAAACTTTTTGAATAGTATTATTTGGTCGGATGAAACTCGTTTCACAAATTGTGGTGTTTTCAACGAGCATGTTTGGTCACAAATCAATGAAAATAATTTTAGAGAAGCGAGACCTCAAGTGCGGTTTGGTCTAAATGTATGGGCTGGAATTTTGAAGGATCGAGTTCTAGGTCCCTACATCTTTGCCGGGACGCTCAATGGCGAACGTCATCTAGACTTCCTCAGACAAACTTTCAGTGAATATCTCGATGATATTCCCATTGCTAATTTAAATCGGTTGTGTTTTCAACACGATGGAGCTCGCCCACATTGCACAAGAGACGTTGATCAATTTTTACAAAGAACATTTCAAGACAGATGGATATCAAATCATGGGCCTGTAAGATGGCCTGCAAGATCCCCTGATCTCAGTGTACTTGACTTTTTTATGGGGCACACGAAGAAATAGAATATATCAAAACGAAATTGAAAATATAGAAGATTTAAGAATTAAAATCATGAACGCTTTCGCATCACTACGGCGAAGAGATATTTTCAGAGCAAATAATAACCTATGAAAACGACTCTGTAAATGTCTGGAACGAGAAGGTCGTCCATTTGAACATTTATTCCGATTATGAATACTTATAATAGCTGTTATTTCAATTCTTGATAATAATTAAAAAAGTTCTTGTGTGATTAGTTATAAAATATGAAAAGCTCTATGATCAAATACAATGTTATGTTTGTGACAGATTATATTTGTGAGTTCTCAGCAGAATACATACAACAGATCTTCTTCATACCTGCTAAGGTCAATCGACATGGGGATGAATAATTATTCTACTAGTGCTACATTATGGTAAAGAAAAGTGTCTCTTGGAAATGTTGATTTTATTTTATTGTTATTCCGAACAAGTAGTGAGACTAGATAATCTGGAAATTCCGAAATTGATTATTCTCAAAGGATCAATTTGTCTGATTCACCTCTCATTCCCTGATATAATTCAATCACAGTTGTTATGGAATTAAAAAATGATGGAATATCACTGGTATTATATGAAATGAAATGCATAAAGCACACACAAAGTCGTCTTCACAAAACGTTCAATATGAATTGGAACACAATTGGTAGACCGACAGGCGAAAAACAACTACTTTCCTAGCAAATACCACGCAGAACGTTGAATGATATTCACCTGACAATCCATGCAAACTTCCATATAAATGGATATTGTTCGCAAATGTTTCTTTCTGATAAGCTCGATTATATTCAAATTCACTTCGTCTCCGCCTAACAATGCGCATACCGGTTTCAGTCTTTTTTGGCCCCCATCAGTACGTAGTAGTCAACAGCCAAAGATCCGGAGAGCTCTGGCAGAAGCGAGACACCACATAAATAAAATGATCATCGAGCTTAAAACATCTTTAGGTGCGTCGAAAAAGATAACTTTTAACCGGCGACACCTTGTGACAGAAAGACACACTCCATACATTTCTCCTACCTCGATAGGATACTAAATGAAAGATTCCTTCTCAGTAGGTATTAGTTCAATATTTCCAAAACACTCTGTAATTCAGATGAAAATACTACGTCAATATGAAACATGACTCTTGGCATTCAAAAAAATGCAATAAAAATACAGGTCCGTATTTGAAAATAAAAAGTTGAGGGTGCCCCAATTTATACGATACCCCGTATATAATTTTTATTCAGATATTTGGCTAGCCTACAAAAAGTTGCTTTGGCAAAATGGCAAAATTTTAAAAAAAAACCTTCGTAAAATAAAAAGATATAGGCAAAAGAAGAATTTCGAAATTTTCCATTTTTCCTGTATAACTCCAGAACTAAAGAAGCTATCTGTTACCGTTATCGAAATCCCCATGCATAGACTCGAATTTGAATAGCTCTGTATATATACAGGGTGTCCCTGGACTTCTTCTCTTCCTCTCGGGAATGTAAAGATGGGGTCAAAATATCACCAGTACTCAAAAAAGACTAAACATTTTTTTTTGAAATATTTGAAAATTTATTTCGATAAATAATATAAAAATATGCTCGATTATAATATGTATATGTGTGTATAGGTGAATGACTGATTGTGTCATTTGATCATCACTACTTTGTACAATTTTTTTAAAATAATTTCACATAAATGTTTTATAAACCATACTATATTGTTCTTAAGTTTCTATTGTTTACTTTTATATTTATTTCTGACTGTTACCCATTTTATCTATGTACTGTACCCAGCTCACATATCTGGTTTTTTATAATTTTATTCTGAATCATAATGAACATTTCAACTTTATTAAATGTATATGCGTGTATAGGTGTGAGACTGATTTTTTTTTTTTTTTTTTTTTTATACTTCTGCTTAGATATTACTTTCATACCTTTTGTATCGTTCGATTAATTGTGAAGAAAGTGCTTTAGCACTTATCACTCTTCTTTCTTTACTCACGATATTTTTGAGCACATTTTTTTGTATATTTAATCTAATTTACGTGAATGGAGCTTATTATTAAAGCTTATTATTATTATTACTTCATATAACTTTTGTTCCTAAAAGCCTTCGTTACCAAGTTACGGGCCCTCAAAGTTACAAAATGAAAAATGTTTTTCTTTGTTAACTTTCAAAGTGAATATTCAAAATCATCTAAATTTTGGTGATTGACTAAACAAATTAATTCCTTCGATGAGCTTTCATGCAGGGGATTTCGATAACGGTAAGAGATAGAGGGTTGGTTGAATGGGGGCAAAGTAGCGTATTTCAGGGGTTAATTATATGGATGAAAAAAATCTGACCTAGCTTCTTTAGTTCTGGAGTTATACAGAAAAAATGGAAAATTTCGAAATTCTTCTTTTGCCTATATCTTTTTATTTTACGAAGATTTTTCTCAAATTTTACCACTTTTCCATAGCAACTTTTTGTAGGCTATCCAAATATCTGAATGAAAATTATATACAGGGTATCGTATAAATTGGGCCACCCTCAACTTTTAATTTTCAAATACGGACCTGTATTTTTTATTGCATTTTTTGAATGCCAAGAGTCATCTTTCATATTGACGAAGTATTTTCATCTGAATTACAGAGTGTTTTGAAAATATTGAACTAAAACCTACTGAGAAGGAATCTTTTATTTAGAATCCTATCGAAGTAGGAGAATAGTATGGAGTGTTTCTTTCTGTCACTAGGTGTCGCCGGTTGAAAGTTATTTTTTCCGACGCACCTAAAGATGTTTTAAGCTCGATGATCATTTTATTTATGTTGTGTCTCGCTTCTGCCAGAGCTCTCCGTATCTTTGGCTGGTGATTACTCCGTACTGATGAGGACCAAAAAAGCCTGAAACCGGTATGCGGATTGTTAGGTGGACACGATGTGAATTTGAACATAATCGAGCTTATCAGAAAGAAACATTTGCGAACAATATACATTTATATGGAAGTTTGCATGGATTGTCAGGTGAATATCATTCAACGTTCTGCGTGGTATTTGCTAGGAAAGTAGTTGTTTTTCGCCTGTCGGTCTACCAATTGTGTTTCAATTTATATTGAACCTTTTGTGAAGACGACTTTGTGTGTGTTTATGCATTTCATTTCATATAATACCAGTGATATTCCATAATTTTTTAATTCCATAACAACTGTAATTGAATTATATCAGAGAATGAGAGGTGAATCAGAAAAATTGATCCTTTAAGAATAATCAAATTCAGAATTTCCAGATTATCTAGTCTCACTACTTGTTCGGAATAACAATAAAATAAAATCAACATTTCCAAAAGACATTTTTCTTTACCATAATGTAGCAAAAACTAAATAAAGTGATACTATTCGGGTCAGACACTTTTTGGTTTATTTTCAATAATACCTATGCACAGAGGTGAACTTTCTTTCTCATTCTTTATTATGATATCAAAATAACCTCTGAATATTTATTTTACATTGTTCCCTGATTGCGTATGAGTAAGTTTATTTGATGGTGTTCAATTTGATTGATTGAATAATATTTAATAATAAGGTAGATATCGCAGGGATAGGTGTTTTAAGAATTGATTTGAATGAAAGAACAACAATTTAACTATATTTTGGACTCATTATTTAACCTTTGACCATATTACAAGCTATATTTCCATAAAAACAGTACATTGACTCGAAGCAAAACAACTAGATGGCGCAACTGCAATCATCCTGAGATAGAGATGATCATCTCTACATAGGCGTACCGACTGAGCTGGAGAATGGTTATGAAAGAGAGGTAAATAGTATATTGCAAAGAGGTGGGAGCATCATAGCCAGAGTTTATTGTTGTGATGGGTATTTGTTAAGCAGATAAAAAAAAATAATATTAATAATTATATAAACAAATACAACACATCATAATAATAAATATATAAACATATATATATATATATATATATATAAATATATATATATATATATATATGTAGAAATGGCCAGCTGGCCAGCTCAAATATGAAAAGTTAATAAATAATCCATTCTAAGAGATCGAAAATAAGAAAATAAAATAAAAAAATTCAACACGTGTGATGTCAGTCCGTGGGATAAAACATAATCGGGGATCCCATCATCTATCATTGAGATCCAATATAGCTATCAAAATGAGGTGTTGACCAGATTAGGAATGTTTCCGGCTGAGAGATAACAGAATCTCGGATTTTCATTTATAAAAACGACCATAAATAAACACCGTGCGATAAAAATTACTCTGAAATACCCTATTTCAGAAAAATTAATTATCATCAGATGTGAACCATCTGAACTGCTGATAAAAATATACGCAATGTAATAAATTAGGGAGATAAAAATGTCAATATCAGAAAAACAAGTCTTGTTGTTATTCTCATCCCGAAATCTAGCATTTAAATCAACGACATAAGTTATCATCACTGACTGATATATGAGAGACTAAAAGCTAACGCTTGAAACCACGGGAGACCGTGAAATGATATAAAAAGGAATACAAATAATAATTCAAACTCACGTTAAGTCTCAGTCAAGTACCAGCACCGTACACACCTCGAAGTACCAATTATTTTGAGTATTCAATATAGTCAGATCAAAAATTCAGTCTTATGGTCAAAATAGAATAGTTGAAATGTATATTTGAAAATATCGGAACGAGAAAATGTTTCACCTAGAATCAGTGCGCGTCAGAGAAAATTCGATACTCAATTACTGAAAATAATAACTGAGAAATTAGTGGAGAAATTGATAATTAATAATTAGAGTTTTAAAATCGTTTGATGAATATATAGTATGTGAAATCCAGAATCTGTAACAGTTGCAAAAAGGGTAAGCTTTATGTTGGAAAGGGATACATTCTCGATTGAGAATGTTTTCCTTTTCAACAGGAATACCCCACAAGAGGTTATCTTGAACGATGGAAGATAGTGACTGATAGTTTATCTTTCAGTGGCAGTTGATTCCACATCTGATTTCATGAACATCCTGTTCATATTGAACAAATCAGGTAAGGTTTATTTTTGTGTTTTGTATTGATTTGCATATCAGATGTTTTCCAACTATTATTCAATTGAATAGCATTTTCGATTATCTACGGGATCTCTACCCAAAGTTCAGATGTTTTTTTTTTCTGAAATCTCAATTACATATTTGAGTACGGTCATTTGATGTTTTCGTCAAATCATGAATTAAATTAGCTTTGAACTTTGAACTTCTCTATAGAATCTCCAGTTATTTGTAGTATCATGCATAAAAATAAGACTTTCATCACTTTGAAATACATTCCGTAATATGTTGACTTATTGTTGTTAATGTGAATCTATATATCTTGAATTATTTCACAGATTTATTATTGAATCAATTTTATTTTATATCCAGTGTGTGTTGAGATTTACAAATATTTATGAATCAGTCATTCAGTTTTGTTGAATCATAAGCGCCCATTAAAAAAATCAATATTGTTTTATTTACTCATTTAGTGGAGTTTCAGATATTTTGAACAAGAGTATGTACAAGCATTTGATTTATATAATAATAATAATAAATGATTCCATTGGCTTCAGAGAGGTTACATCTAGGTTGTTACAATTCAGTAATCCTACAGCCAAAAGGCAGAGTTAACGCTTGCTCGTACATGAGAGTATAAACAAGCATTCTCTTACACTTAACCTTGAAGGGAAAAAAAGAAATAAAAACGTAAACATATACTTATACAAAAACAAATTATCAACTATGGTAAATGGTAAGTAAGCTAAATGTAATTTAGGAAAACGAAATTAACAAATCGAGTGGAAAGATAGTTCAAAAATGTATGAAGCCATCAAATAAATTTTGTTCCAGGTTTTTTTGAACTCTGGTAGTTTGGTTTGTTTCATTTCGTCGGGAATCCTATAGTAAAGCCTGGTTATCATATAACTGAGGGACGACTGAAATGAGGCTGTGGAGTGGCGAGGAGGAGTTAAACGTGATTTGAAACGAATGTTCAGATGATGAACGTCTGTTCTGAAGGAAATTTTATCGAAAAGATATGCCGGTTTCTCAGTTATGATTAATTTATGATATAAACTGCAACAGTGAAGAATTATTCGATTTTCCATATTCAGCCCGCCAATGTCGTTCAGATGTTGGCTTATGTGATGTCTTCTACTCAAACCACAAATAAGTCGAACACATGAATTCTGAACGAGTTGTAGCCGATGCAAGTTCGACTTCGATATGGCATGACCATAGATTACATCGGCATAATTAAGATGACTGAGAACAAGTGCCTCGCATAAAATTATTTTACTATTTTTATCAAGTATTTTCCTATTTGGATAGATAAACTTCAGATCTCAGAAAGCCCTTTTTATGACAATATTGACGTGTTGGTCATATTTGAGCGATGAGTCCATATAGAGTCCTAGATTCTTTGGGCATTTCCGTTTTTTTATTATTTCAATTAAAAACTTTCATACAGTTGATTTGGAATGATACTTGTTCATCCATCACAGTTTCTTTATGTTTTTAGATAGGTAAATTAATAAAATATCAGATATTATATACAGTGCGGTTGAAAAAAATAATTTAGTTTATAACGTGTTTAGACAGATTATTTCACATGACAACTGTTGATCATCATAAATTCATTTTTGTAATTGATAAAGAACATAACAAACATACATACATACATACATACTTATAAAAATTATGTAACTGTCATGGATTACACATCAAAAAGTCATTGTCTGAGTAAAGACATTTATCAATGAGGAGCAATTTCGATTTCATCCTGAAATTTTGGCCACCACTATCTGGTACCTGTATAAAATTGAATATTTAGTCGTCTGCGTAGTTTGAAAATTATCTTTGTACCCAGTGTTTTTATCATGAATTTCTGATCTATCGAGAAATTGATCTTTATTTTTGAAAATATAACTGCATAATTCAAATATATTGAGTGAAGGTAATGATAGGATCTTCAATTTTATGTAAAGATCTATATAACTCTTTCGTATATACAAACCTGAGATAGTTCTCATCATTCGTTTTCGGCCAAGAAAAACGTTATTTGTATGTGTGGACCATTCCCAAAATTAATGCCCAGAAATTTTACATTTGTGCAATTTTGAGCCACTTGATTGTCACTAATTTCGGTATTCAGTGACAAGTCTCATTATGCGGCATCCTGTATATGGGTAGGAATGATTCTAGAATGTGCCTCATATTCGGACTTATCGTTTAAAACAAAAATCGAGTCGATAGCTTGGATAAAAAAAATTATGGAGCTTCCACGTACCCCTGGGTCACACTGTATTTTTTGGTAACCGTTCGTAGAGTACCCACCTCCCGGATGCTTTTTATATTCTTGTCGTATATCAAAATCTTCGTATTTCCATCCAAAATAGGTCCTCATCAATGAATCTATTCACTTTTAATTTCCTCGGCTCACCGAATATAACATCAGAGTTCATTTTACTTCCTAATAACCACAAATGGATTTATCTCAGTATTCTCACCGATTTTACTGTCTCGTAAACACTCCTCCACCTTACAGGAAACTTACCGATGTGCTCATGATAGCCGACTCATAAATTTTTATGCTTCCACCGTATAACCCTCAAATGGGATCGCTTCTGTGAAATTAACCTCTTTGAGATTCCCGCCCACAATCTCTAATTAATGGCAACCCAATTTCATTAGGCTTCCCTGTCGCTTGCTTGACTTCCAGTGACAAATCTCAATCAGTTAGACGCGATAGAGTAGCGTGAGGTTGTCTGTCAAGATCACGTTCCAATTGAGGTGTAGCAGCGGAGTGTACAGTGCGAGTAGAGGAAGGGATAATAGAACGATTGTAGAAATGGAATCTTGTGTTTTGAATATCCGATTTTTAAACTTAATAACGAAACGAAGGTATTTCGTTAATTTTCTATATAACTTTATTTGATTTATCTATTTATTTAATTCATATAGGCTACCCAGTGTTGTGTATTTAATTGAAAGTATATCATAAAGACAACAGTTCTATCCAAATAAACACACAACTACAGGACATGTTCCCAGAAAGGGACTCCATCTTGACATCCCTCCTGTCGATTGTTCGTCTCCACACACAGAGCGTTTATCAAACAAAAGTTGTTTTCAAAAACACTACATTTCCCCCCGTGTTATTGAAGATTCAACCTTTATGGAGGTTTCATAATTCCACCAGATGGCGTAGACATGAGGGTTGTTTTCGGTGTAGAAGTTGGAATTAAATTCTTTTCAACATCAATGTATTTTTTTGACAACTGTCAGAATCATTTCCAACTTCTCTCACAATGGATGATTATTCAACACAATCTGAGACATTATCAGGTACAGACATATTAGGATGAATAGTATTTGGCTTGATACTTGAATTAGGCGCTATAGAGTCTTTTAACTTGTTTTCATCATCAACATCACTGATTTCATTCGATAAAGACATATTTACACCAAGACGTAAATCATCAGAATGAATGAGTTTAATATTGTCCCCAACTTTCACCAAATGAGTGCAAAAATTCAAAACTTTCTTAACTATTCCTTTTTGCCATAACTAAGTTTGTTTATTTTTAACAAACACTTGATCATTAACTCTATAAAGAATTTTTTCATTTTTATAAGATATATTAATTTAACTTTTATTATGGTGAGAAGGTTTTAATGAGTCAAATCTTGTTCGAGGCTTGATTTTCAAAATGCTCTCTGCAGGTGACATTCCTGTTACGGTCGAAGGTGTATTCCGATATGTAAATAAAAAGTTCTGCAATTCACTCAGAATAACACGTTCTGAAATGCTTTCCCGTTTTTGAGAAAATAATGCTTTTTCTACACCTTTTTTAATAGTTTGAACACCACGCTCTGCTGTACCATTACTTTGCTGGTGGTGAGGAGGTGTCTTGACGGGTCTAATTCCATTTGCCTGACAAAACGATACAAATTCATTTGAATTAAAGGGAGGACCGTTATCGGAAATCAGTTCGATAGGTAAACCGAAAACAGAAAATATATCTTTTAATTTTGAAATAGTTCCTGACGCATTTGAACCATGTTTTATAAGCTTGACTTCAAGCCATTTCGATTTTTGATCAACTGTTATCGAAAAGACAAATTTATGTTTATATGAACTCTATAAAAATTATGAGGCGCAGGTGACCATGGTAATGAAGTGCTATTTGAATTGGTGAAGTTTTGACATTGCTGACAAATAAAGCATAATTAAATGAATTTTTCAATATCTGTATTCATATCAGGCCACCAACAGTATGAGCGCATGAGCATTTTGCGGCGAACAATTCCATTATGTTGTTCATGGAATAATTTCAAAACATCTTCCTGTAATGATTCTGGAATTACTACTTTATTGCCTAGCAAAATGCAATGTTGTTCTACTAAAAACTCATTTTCATGTTTAAAATATGGTTTCAGATTTTCGTCATTTATAAATTCAGGCCACCCAGATATAGTAAAATCTTTGACTTTGTGCAGCAATAAATCTTTATTCACTCCATTGGCAATATCACCAGCATTCAGAGGAATGTGTTCCACTAAATTAAAAGAATATAAAAAATCGGGAATTTCTGTTTTCTCTTTAGAAGGTAGATGTGATAAGCCATCTGCATTTTTATACTGGATGTCATACTGATAACCTGGAAGTGTTATCCCCGCCAGTGTCGGAATGCCTTTATTTTTGCCAAAAATAAATTGCAGCGGCTGATGATCCGTTATGAGTACAAATTTACGTCCATAAAAATATTTATGAAATTTCTTTAACGCATAAATAATAGCTAATGCTTCTCGCTCTAAATTACTATATTTTTGTTCGGTGGTAGACAAGGTACTAGACGCAAATATTATTGGTTTTTCTAGTCCATCAATTATATGACTTAGAACACAGCCAACTCCATAACTACTTGCATCACACGTGACATAGATCGGAAGTTTTGGGTAATAAAATGTTAAAACACTATCTGATAGTAGCCAATCCTTACTTGATTTAAATATTTTTTCACATTCTTCAGACCAACTTTTAGAAAAATTTACATTAGATTGACATGAATCGTATGGGGATTTTAACTTTGTAGACAATATCGGGATAAATTTACCATAATAGTTCAATAAACCTAAATATGACTTCAATTCCGTTAATGTTTTGGGTATAGGTGCAGACTTGATGGCTAGAATTTTGTCTTTTGTCGGGTGTATACCATTAATATCGATAATATGTCCTAAAAATTCGACATTATTTCTGAAAAACTTGCATTTTTGTTCGTTTACTTTGACATTAAAGTCTTCTAATCTTTTAAAAACATCTCTCACATTTTCTTAATTTTTTTTTCTGACTCATACTTTGACTATATGACGATTTTTTCACAAACTTCTTATTGACGGACAACTTGTCTAAGCTTTCAGTGATACTAGACATATTACTTTCGGTACTCAGAGACTTAACCTGACCCTCTGCCAGTTCCATTGATATGGCAGTCTCGTAGGCTTTTTCGAATGTTAAATTGTCTTCTGACAATAACTTTCTTTTAATTGCATATGAACGAACTCCACAAACTAGTCTATCTCTCAAACACTCTAACAAAAAGTGACCAAAGTTGCAATACTGTGAGTAGTTTTTCAACTTCGTGACAAAAGTTTTTATGTCTTCATTTGGTTCCTGCACCGCATTGTAAAACTTGTATCGTTCAGCTATTACTAACCTTTTTGGGCTATAATGATCCATGAGGGACTTTTTTAGATCATCATATGACTTTGTACTTGGTAACGCAAGTGCTTTAAAACACTATAGGCTTCACCTCCCCTCAAAGTTGAAAGAAGCGAAACTTTTGTTTTGTCTTCGACTCCATTGCATGAAAACAACTGCTCCAATCTCTCCATATATGAAGAAATGTCTGAATCCATCGGGTTGAATTGTTCAATTGAACCAACTAGCGACATTTTCGAATTGCTATTTGACCACGATGACGGAAAAATTGACACTTGATGATGCACGAAATTCGTTGAAAAATGATCACAATTTTCGCACTTTTTCCTTTTTGGTTCGTTTCGACGCTCGTCGCCAAATTAACTGTTGTGTGTTAAATCGAAAGTCTATCATAAAGACAACAGTTTTTATCTAAATAAACACACAATTACAGAACATGTTCCCAGACAGGGACTTCATCTTGACATCCCTCCTGTCGATTGTTCGTCTCCACACACAGAGCGTTTTTCTAACAAAAGTTGTTGTCAAAAACACTACACCCATCAGAACATCACCTGTCCAATAACAGATTAGCAAAAAATAACAACAGATATCCACTTCTTTGGTGGCCGCTACATTCCGATCTACGTTCCTGAATCTCAGATAGCCACATTTCAACCACGTTGTGATCACCTGGCAAAAACGTGGAATTGTAGTGGCCGACACTAGGCACGTTAAACAACTGACTGCGCTTATGTAGTTGATATGTAGCTCGATATCTGTCCTGCAACATATTTTTATAATAAATGCTCCTCATTCTTCCATTTTCCTGGTTCATTTCCAACACTCGATCGACTATAAGCATGAGAATATAATAATAATAATAATAATTTATTTACCATGAAATTAAAAATTTTTTTGATTGTATATTACATTAATCATACAGTACATGGCGAATAGATGGGAGAGAAGCCCACAAAAGTAAAACTTGTGCGTGGGTCGATTTTTCCATCTATATATTTGTGCGCGAGTTGGAGCTTGGTGCAAGTTTTCATAAATATAGTTCATTCAAGTATATGATATAAATAAAAATATATAATATAATAATATAATATAAACTAGTGAAATTTGTTGTGTTATTTCATGTACATGTTGAGAAATAACGACATACGCATATACATATTCAGTGCTTCTCAAAAGTACCCTCTTATTTTTGGAACGATTATACATAAACGAGTGAAATTTGGAAACTGAATATTAAAGGTTGTAGACTTCCCTACTAGTGATGATAGATGACGAAATCGTCAAAGATGACGTCACAAGGCCATTGTGACCAATAATTTTAAATGGAACCCTACGGCAAGCGACACCTCTTTCAAAAGGTATCGAAAAAACCTATTCAATGATACTAATTTTGTTTGTGTTTATGACAAGTTTTAATGGCTCATTAGTGAACATTAAAATTTAAATTCCATTCGGTATGATATTCTTTAAAGATTTAAGAATCAGTGTCTACTTGAAGAAATTGCTCCATTTACTTTCTGACAGTGAAATATCCTATTTTTGAACTCTTCTCGTACTTTTGCAAATGTGTCTGCGGAAACAGCCTCACATTCTGCAACAATACGTTGTTTTAAAACGTCAATATTGTCAGGTTCAGTGGCGTAAACCTTCGATATAAGGTCACCCCACAGAAAAAAATCCAAATACCGTCTTACTGCACCGTAATAGTGTGGAGGAGCACCATCCTGTTGGAATGTTATTTCCAAATTGCCGAATTCATCTGGATTATCTTCCAAAGCTGTGATGAATTCAATCAGTTAATACTAAAATTCCAAATTCAAGCTCCGCCTCTGGATAGTTGTCAAATAAGCTGTTAGTCTCCCTAATTCGACGTTTTTGTAATTGTCCACGTTTTTGTACATTTAATAATTTGTGTATTGTTGATCGAACGTTCAACTGTTTTAGCAGCTTTTGGTACTTTTAATATTTTTGTACATTTTAATAATTTGTTAAACTGTTGTGAGCCGAACGTTTGAGTGCTTCAAGAAGCGAAATGGTACGTGCTTTAGGTGATAAAGTAGCAGTGATCCTAATTCTTGGTGAAACTGGACCAAATATTCATGCAGCAGAACGCATTTTTAATGAGAGGTTTCCCGATCGCCCCGTTTCGAGGACTGATTAAAGAGAGCTTCTTCGTAAGTTTGAAACAACGGATAATATTAATGATGCGAAACGATCTGGCAGACCACAAATTTCTGATGAGAAAAAAATTGATATACTGGCAGAAGTAATAGTTAATCCTACGTCTTCAACAACTCACGTTGCATCTACCTGTGAAGTCAGTCGAAGTACAGTACACATGGTGTTGAAAAAAAAACAAATTTCATCCATACAAATTAAAATGGTTCATCAACTCTCAGACGACGACCCAGACCGAAGACTAGAATTTTGTGAAAATATGGAAACTAAAATTAACCAACAGCCAGACTATGTCAAAACAATTTGTTTTAGTGACGAGAGTACTTTCTATCTGAATGGAAATGTAAATACACAGAATGTGAGGTATTGGAGTGACGCAAATCCTCACCTGTTTCGTGAAACACATACCCAATTTCCCCAGAAGGTGAATGTTTGGGCAGGTATCCTGGGATCGTTGGGCCTTTTTTTTAAAACTAATTTAACTGGTGAAGTTCATCTGGAGCTGTGGCAAAACGCAATGGAACCGTTAAACCTTGAAATTTTGGAAGATAAACCAGATGAATTCGGCAATTTGAAAATAACTTTCCAACAGGATGGTGCTCCACCACACTATTACGGTGCAGTAAGACGGTATTTGGATGAGGAGTATCGTGGTTGATGGATTGGACGACGAGGTTCAACGGAATGGCCAGCTTGATCACCGGCCCTCACACCTTTGGATTTTTTTTCTGTGAGGGTACCTTAAATCGAAGGTTTACGCCACTGAACCTGACGATATTGACGTCTTAAAACAACGTATTGTTGCAGAATTTTCCGCAGACATATTTGCAAAAGTACGAGAAGAGTTTAAAAATAGGATATTTGACTGTCAGGAAGTGAATGGAGGTCACTTCGAGCGATTTCTTTGAGTAGATACCGATTCTTGAATCTGTAATTAATATCATGTTGGATGGTTGGATGTTGGAAAATTAGTATTATTGAATAGGTTTTTTCGATACTTTTTAAAAGAGGTGTCGCTTGCCGTAGGGTTCCATTTAAACTTATTGGTCACAATGGCCTTGCGACGTCATCTTTGACGATTTTGTCATCTATCATCACTAGTAGGGAAGTTTACAACCTTTAATATTCATTTCCAAATTTCACTTGTTTATGTATAATCGTTCCAAAAATAAGAGAGGGGAGAGGACTTTCGAGAAGCACTGTATAATGAAAAAATCAACAACTTTCGAAGCCCAGGTGAAATACACATACAACACTTACAATATGACTATGAATCAATTATTGTCTCACATTCCTCTACGGAACAGTGTTATATCTTTCTGGAAAGTTGAGCACGGAACTCCTCCCGAGACCGAAAGACATTAGTCACCTGGAAATATATAATAAACCTCAATAATAATCGGTACGTGCTAAGAGCGATATCGACTTCGTCTGGATTTATAGCTACCCCGACGTCTGAGTCACGCCATGCATACTAACAGGCTCTGAATGGAAGGTGTATAAATCCCCTTACAGAACAATGTCAATGGAAGCGATGAATTACCAGTCTTTGCCAGTTTCCAATATTCTACCACTACAATCACTGCTGGTTCATTCGCTCCAAGACGCTCTGAATTATTTCCAGAAATGTCTGGGAATTCATTAGATCGGAAAAACTGGCGTGCTGACATTGTGCTTAATGGAGTTTAATTGAATTCGCATATCAGCAACGTGAAAGTCGCATGAATGGTGCAACCTTACGATTTTTTTGACGTGACGCATGTTGGGATGTTAGCTTCAAGAAGTTGGCATCTGTATGATTTCAGTGTCCTTAGAGAGGGAGTGCAATAAATCAGTAGTACCGGAACCGGCGTATTAGTTTAACTTCCTCCCAAATACATAACAACGCATAGAAATTAAAAATGTTTTTCCATAGAATCACAATTATCAGTTAAGTTGAAGAAAAGTGTTAATAAATTACATTTGCCGCCCTGTCTTGTAATCTGTCCACTCACCGGTGATAATAGTGCGAATATCTTAAAAAATAATAAAAAAACATCACTCTGTTACGCCACTAGTCTATTATGGAATTAAATAATGAGATGGTTAACTCCCTCCCTAACTGCCCATGGTAAGCTACAGTATGTAAAAAAATTATTATCAAGAGATAAACCACTCTGATTTCTCCAGCTACTCCACTCCCAAGTAGCACAGAGTCATAAAATTAAGTTTATACCGTCGTAAAGACCACGTATTTGTATGTTCTAAACCCAAAAAGTTAATGTGCGTTTTATAACCTTCAGGCGTTGCTATGACGTCGTGTAGTAGATATAACGAGAGTACAATAAAGAATTCTCGAGATGATGTTGTACTGTGGTTTGTATGTAAATGAATTTTATGTGTCGTCAAGTAGAACTTAAGAGCAGTTGCTGTGAGGTTATCATGACAATGAACATATGTGGTTTTAATGAATAGATTTTTGAAAAGTTTCTACGACTACATATTGTACTCATGTAATGTAATTTTATCAACTGATGAACTTTGGTCATAATGATTACATTATGTATCTATGGTTAGATTATTTTTGTTGGATAGGTTAGGTTAGGTTGTGTTATGTATGTAGAATATTCAGTTCCGTATGAATGATTAAAATGCCAAAACAAAAATCCAATCTGTTTTACAAGAGAACTGGAGCGTAAAGAAAAATATAAAGAGGAAATTAACATCTGAAATAATCAATAAGTCTATCGGGACACTGCAAAAAAATGAAGTTCATCCAGTTCCTTCAATTGTTTCCACAACAAGGAAAGACAATAATATCTATGTGCACTTCGAGTGATAAATAAACAATCTTTAAATATAACTGTTCAACATCAACATAACCTCTATTGTAAATGTCAGATATTTTTTGCGTTTTCCATTAGGCGGAACTAGCGGAATGCTTATGCACTCAGTGAATATCTTATCTGGTTTGATAGCGAGCGTTACGACGTCAGTACAACAAAACTTGCTACTTGTGGTCACAGCGACTACAATATAACTTTTTTATGTAAGATATTGCGATGTCTTTGAGACACTCGTGAACTATTCTATGATAGTACATACCGGAGTAACTACAACTTTTCGACACTAGAAGGACGGCATCCATGTTTTTCGATTGATTAATAACATCATTCTGGTAGCCATATTGGAACAAAAATATTCAAAATAAAAAATATGGGACCTTGGGTGTTATATCAATTTAAAAATCATTGAAGATGTGCTAATCAAGTATCTTTCGTAATATGGTCCACATATTTCAACGATTAATGAGAAACATTGATGAAATATATTTTTTCTGAAATGAAAATAAATATTTATCTCTTTTCATTTTCGAGGGGCATGCATTCTTAGTGAGTAGAATTGGATTTTGATCGTAAGAATGGATTTGCTTGGTCACTAGAGTTTCAGAACAATTCTTAAAGACACATAAATGAAAAT
Source organism: Gonioctena quinquepunctata (assembly GCA_018342105.1). Classification (NCBI taxonomy): domain Eukaryota; kingdom Metazoa; phylum Arthropoda; class Insecta; order Coleoptera; family Chrysomelidae; genus Gonioctena; species Gonioctena quinquepunctata. Next base: position 439,985 of record JAFIRS010001028.1, on the reverse strand, counting down.
CATTTTTGTCTCGATAACTATCACGGTCACAGAGTATCATGAACATGTAAAGGAAGGCTGACTTATATATTATATTGATATTATATAAAATCTTTTGATATGGTATACATATTGTTATACTATATTAGAAAGATTATGACCTTCATGCATAATGATATAATTACTACACTAACACCACAGAACGACCCTTTTGCGACTAGCTTATATGAGTCTATTTCGGCAAGTCATTACCACTACTTTATAACGTCGATGTGACGTCGCCAGAGTTGCCTTTTTGTCGTATTGGCATACATAGCGACGTCTTAGCATATTACAAGACATAAGTCATGGACTTTCGCGAAAGGTCCAGTAGACGTCTGTACAACCGAATCACCTCTGTGTGCTACTTGGGCTGGCTGTTTATCGGAGGAAATATTCCCACTAATAAACCTTTAACGCTGAGGAAATCTCAAATATAGTGTCCCTATACTTGATCAATCCTTTTTTGTGAAGTTACCCGACAAAGTAATTACTTTGACGAATAGTGAGCATCAATTACTTGGGAATAATTCAATTTCAATTCAATTCAATTTATTTATTGATGGCAATGTACAACATAGTGAATATAATCATAGTAATATTAAATGAGTATTATTAAATATATAACTTTTCAACCCAATTTGAGTAGCCTGCTACACCTAAACACTTGAGTGCTTGTGTTGTGCTTTGCAGCACTCATCAAAAGGGGGTTGTGTGTGAAATATGGTTGACGCTTGACGGGGGAGAAATTGAAGCTAAAGGTGTTAGGTTGGATATTAGTTTTTTTTTTGTACTTTCTAAAAGAGATTATCAATTTTTTCTTTGTTAGCGAGTATGAATTTTTTCATGGAATATTTGAATTTGTTTAATTTTAATTTTTTAAATTCTAGTGGCAGATAGTTATAAAGTTTTGGACCATGGAAGTGTACAAATCTTTGAGAATGACTCTTCTTGAACAATGGCAAATTCACAGACATATTTTCGCATGATCTGGTGTTTTTTTGGTTGGGTGTGTCATATTCATTTTTATGGAAAAACATCCAGATCAGGCATGAGTAGGTATAAAGGCTTCTTACATCGAGTAGATTAGATTCTTTGTAGAGTTTTTCAGTAGAAAATAACTTATTTTTTTTAAATATTATCTTCAAAATAGTATTTTGAACTATTTGTATACACCCTAGGTTGCTATTGTACATTCCCCCCCATGCAGTGATGCAATACCTGATAACAGATTCTGCTAATGAGTAGTATATGGTTGCATATTTTTTTTGTCTATTATATCTTTCAAATAGTGGAATTGAACCGAGATTATTTATCGAGAGCGGCTTCAAGAATTATCCCTTTCTCTCTATTCTTGGGAGTGTGGGGCGTTTATCTAGAAGTACTACCGATCTCAGAAGTTTATACCCATAATACACTCAGAATCATGAGAAATATAATTATATAAAATGAGTAGATATAAGTACATTTACTGAAAATCGTTGCTCAATTTGAGAGAAACAAAGTTGTGAAACAGACTTAACAAGCTATAAAGAAAAAAAATAGAAACTATTCTTTTTGTATAGTTTTTGACATAATACGAATCGGTAAATGAATAATATTACAAAAATTTCAATAAAGGAATAGTGTGGAATAAGATTACGGAATTATTATCTGAGCATGAACTATGGAGATATATGTATAATAAAATACCAAAATAACAGTCATTTTAAATCAGGTGACCCGAAACATAAGTTCAGAAAATCAATTAACTTACTCCATTACCATCAACTGTCATCACTGGATTCACTCGGTATTTATATTTAACACGATATGACTTTATTGGAATGCTTATCACTGTATTTTCCGAATTTTACGTGTTTAAATTATTATTTCGCACCGTATATTGACTCATGCCGGATGATCTCTTGATTTAGCAACCTCAGGAGGATTATTTTGTTTTGATGCATTCATATTGATTATTGATTTGCTATTGCGAAACTTTCTAGAAACTTGGTGAGTTTGATTATTGGAAATTGATGTGTGTGTCATTGAGCTGACTTATCACTGACTTTTCTATATCTTAAAAAAATATCACGACAGTCTGAATAGCCTTGTTATATATACTTTACTCTATTGTACTATGAACTGAGTGAACATGTTACTTGACTGACTTCTGTTTACCGAATAACCCTTTCTTTGCCGCGGGTTCATGCTTTCATAATAATCTTTACGTCCACAGAGTGGTGGTGTTGGTCCGCGGGGACACCTGCCTAACGGTAGTTATATTTTACTCGTCATAATAAATCACTTTCTTAGTAATTATTGACTCGTTACGGTGGCGGACAAAATGTAAAAACGAATGGTCGTGGCCGTATTGCATTTAATGCGCTGTCAAAACCTATAATTCATAGTTTATTTGTTTACTAATGTAATTCCTTAGATATGCATAACATCGGAGGGTGAGTTGTTAATAGCTCATTTGTAAAAATGTGCCTTCTTTTATATGCATTCCCTGTCTTGCAGGTGTACAAATATTTTTAACGGGCCTTGTGTATCAGTTTGGTCGAGTATTTGATTTCAAAATTTATTTTCATTCCCAGTGAATTTGTTTTCTGGCCATAGGGTTCCTATTTATTTATAACTTGTTTTTCCTGATGTTTAAAATTTTTCTGTACTTATGGGGTTATGACTTTCTCCACAATCACAAAACTGTTGAGCCTTATCAAGGGAAAAATTGGACAATTTAATAACATAAGATCAACCATTAAAAACTGAAATATACATAGAAGCAGCGATCGTAAACTTAACAAAAAATATTCAAGTTCGCACAGCACTGGTATTCCTGAAGACGTCCACATTATGTCCATATAATGCCTGAACATCTAGAGGCATGAAATGGACGTAGCTAAGACGTACATGAATGGACGTCTTCAAGACGTCCCGTATAAGTTAGGAATGTTTTTTTTCCAATAAAGTGACATCAAGGTTTTTCTAAAAGAGGCAGTATATAATCTTCAGTGAAAAAAAATCTAAATAACATAAGTATTCAGAACTGTACAAAATTATAATTTGAATTTCTATATAGTTTTTGTTGAAATTTTTCCATGCGAGAAGTGAAACAAAACATGTGAAGCCGGTGTCTCAGGGCGCGAGACTTGGCGAGCTTGGCTTGGAGGATTGTGCTTGGAGCACAGGAGTGACTTGCAACGAGCTGATCTGTCCACGCGGTATACTTGACTGGCTGTTGTCTAATCGTGATTCTGGATGGTCACACGGCGGAAGTGACTGGTATTGTCCAGTCAGTGATTTAGTCACAATGGATACATGTGCACAGCGTATTATCATATAGTTATTATTCGTCATTGGGTCGCATATACATCTAAAAACTCAAATATTGCCTCTGAATTTCACTTTATGTTATAGTTCAACTGTAATGACTGCGATCAGCCAAGTTATTTTATTGTTACCATATGTAATACCCTTAACTGAAGAATGCGGCAATAAAAAGTCAATGTTTTATTTTCATCCGCTATTAAATAAAAAGGCGGCATGAGTTCCGACAAGGAATGTAAAAATCTCTAGAATCATCGATATGATAGCACCACTCATTAAAAGATCCATGAATATGTAATGATGTAAAACTTAAAACAGACCGAAAATTCTTATGACAGAATATTTATTTTCATGACATATAACACATAATGCGAGATTCTATATGAGACCGAAGTCAAAAGTAGATGGGGATCACAATTCATTCAGAGTTCAGCCAGTACAGGGAGACGTTCAGTTTCAGTAAACGTCTTCATGAAGCGAATTAAAGTAAAATCAAATTTCGTCTATTGAAGATGCATTCCCATCTTCTGATACGAAACAAATGTAGATTTCGTAATTTATCATAAAGTAGCGAATCCATCGAAAGTATGCAGAAAATAGTGGAAGTTTAAACAACAGAAATTATCTCAGTAATAACTCAACGAATGGAATTATTATTTTTCAAAGAAGCTACATAATCATATTTTGATCCAGTGAACGCGTAATAAAGAAATCAGTAATCCAAAAGAATAATTAAGTATCATTAAAACGTGATATGTTCTCCAGTTGAGGGTAAGAAAAAAACGAAAGATGGATGATTTTGTTTTTCAGATGATAGTAACGACTAAAAATATCTTTATAAGAAAAAAAGTTTTTTCGTGTTTTGACAAAATAGTTTTCATTTCATTGTTTATTATTGTTCTAGGTACCAGTGAAATGACAAGAATATTCAAGGATCGAAAGGAAACTGAAAAAAACATACAGAATTGGTTGAGAAGAGCGGTATATCAAACATCATACAAAAATATAATTTTTTCTAGATAATTCAATAAAAAATCCTACAAATTTTGTATTTCTCAATTCTATTTCAAACCCAAAATGTACCGAATCCTGGAAAGGTTCCATTCAAGTCCATTTACGACATAACTGGACATACGAAAGACATCTTTAAGACGTCTTGAATACGTCTTTAAGACTTCTTTTGGAAGAGTGAATGTCTTGAAGACGCATTCCAAGATGACTTTGTGCTTTCTGGGTCCTGATTATGAAACACCCAGAGAAAAAAACAATGTGTTACCAAACAAAAAATTCCAGAGAAAATACGAATGCGAAAGACATTGCAGCAAGCAAGAACAGAAGAAAACAAGAGATAACTATATGGGGCAATGAAACTTTGGAAGATTAAATCCAGGAAGAATGAAGCCAATGCATTTAAGAATACCTGGTGATTCTAACTCCAACTGAAGCCACGGAATACTCGCTCTGCGAAGCAACAAAGAAGCTCAAAAAGCCTTATCAGCAGAACCCTCCAATAAAAAAAGACATAGGTTAGAATCAATGTTCTCTCAAAATATGTGGAAAACCTTTTCAAACCTCTTTTCTTTCTGCACTAGCTACAGAAGAAAAAAACGAGAACTCATTTCTTCGATGCTGATGAGCTAATTACCCATGCCTTCCAAAGTTTCTGAGAAATTATATGTCAAGAGAGTGAAGACAACAACAGATAAGGAAAAATAACCCCAGAGCATTAATCTGGATTCCGAGATGAACAGAGTACAATAGAACAAGTACATAGGCTAGCCAACTGAATTTATGAGGATCTTGATGTCAAAAGATATTTCTCAGCTACCTTTCTTGACATATCTCAGGATTTTGATGAGCAAAAGGTAGAAACTATGTTTAAATAAAAACCCATGCAGTTACTGTAATTCATTTAACTCGTATATCAGTCTCCCTGAAATACACCGATATTAATTTTCAAATGGGATAAGCATGTTTTCTCAGTTCAGTCAAGTTTTGTTTTCATCTGGAAACTTTCGTGCAAAAAAAGTGTATCCGATAAAAAACAAACCTTTAGTGTATTTACACCCGAAAAAGGATAAAATAATCATGGTCCAATGAATAGTTCCAACCTACTGATGGTCAGAATTCAACTACCTACTCCTTTTAGCAATCAAGTAATAACATATTCACATGTTTTTGGAAAGCAGATATCTTCATTGAATAATACAGAAAAGCAACCCCATATTTCTCTTCCATTCCAAATCTGAGGTATGTCTAAATTTTTTTGACTGCCCAGATATTTTTTAGTCTACAAAAATACTCCTTTCGTAACGAAATATTGAATATTGTATGAAAGAAAATGGAAATCGTTCATAGGGAAATGCTTTTAATTCCCACTCTGAACAAAGACATTCCAAATGGGTATACCATTGTTACTGACAAAGCATTCTGGAAAATCCTCGTGTTCAAAGTTAATCGATCCCTACGAATGTTCGGAATGATAATCAAAGGCCAATCACATCGAGTATCAAATGTGCCAGTCATATAACATTTTTACGATCAATCGATCACTTCGTACTTCATTTCGCTATATCGCTCCAATGATAAGCGTTCGAGCCGGATGAAGAATCATTCTTCCAACCGCAATCCTCGTTAATGGAAACATCAAAACGGGTTTTTTCGTCTTCCGAAATAAAAAAAAAAAACGCAGCCAGCAGTTCGTTATTGCTACGCTGATTGACCAATTAATAATCAATCTTCCATCGAATGCAGATTGCATAGTATTGGTTTTGGTACAGAGACAGAACGATTGGTGAATCTTCGGAGAACTAGATTTTTAAGAACTAGTCCAACTTTTGTTATATGAGAATTGGCACAAGTAGAGGGTCAACATGTCTTCAAAAACACTTAATAATTTGTTTACGAAAAAGGCACCTCATAGAGAGAAGAAACTTTTCAAAATGCTCAAATATCAGATCAGAAATTCATCCACTTTTCAACAATAGTTTGGGAAATATATTTCTCTGGAATGGAATAGTCATTGAGTTTTTTCTAACTGGTGGGTGTATTCAAATATTGATACCAATCTTCTTTCGCAAAAAAACCAGCATGAGTTAGATGTTAATAATTATTATTATAATATATTTATTCCAGTCAGATCATATTGGAACTGTCGAAGAAACAGTGCATGTTTACGATCTACATACATATAAAATTGCGAGAATTATATATCGATGTATATCATACAGTGCTGCTTTTAATAGTGCCCCCCCCTGTTAACTTTTGAACGGTTTGACGTAGACCAATAAAAGAAAGATTGAATGATATCACGATACTATTTTTTGAAATGAAAGCATTGTGATTGCTGATAGATGGCGCGGGGGAGCACATCAACTTAAAAATGTCAGATATCATGGGGGTCAAGTGGCACATCGTTGAGAAGATAACTCAATTCTTTTTCCAATAATCTGATTAGTTTTCAATTTCGTCGAAACGTTTTTTCACAATAAGCATTTGAAATGTCGAGTATAACAAAATTTCAAATGCATATTGTAAAAAACTTTTTTCTGTGACGGGAAAAAAGTGATTTCTCTCTGTTGACAGGAACAAAATATCACTTTTATAAACTACTTTTTCCCGGGAAAAAAGTGAGTACTTTTTTACCGGATATATATACACATAAGTGAAGGTAGATATTCAATTTTGGAATATTTTATTATACAAAAGTTACATTTCCCTTTATATCAAAAGTACAATCATTAAATGTGCATTGCATGAATGACATGTTCCCTGAACTATTCGATAGGACAGTCGAATTTTCTTGTGTTGAAATAATATTTTTTTCTGCCATGGTCACAACTGCCGTTGATGTACCTGGTCACAAATCGGCTGTTAGTTCAGCACTGCCACACGTTCCAAACTCTATTAGCTATTTCTGTCCTGTGTGCTACCGATTCATCAACCTACCCTTCATCGACCGTTGATGACTTCCAACCGCCATGTTTCTTTAGTGTCATCAAGTCTCCCCTAGATTCAACTAAAAGTGTAGCAGACGATCTTCGAAATTAATGACCTGTATATGAGTTAGCATTTTTAAGTTGAAGAAAATTAGCTACTGTTTCCGGTGCCTTATAAAACTGATTTTTAGCCACAACCTGATTGATACATTTTCCATTGCGATATGCATAAAACAGGCGGCGATCCTTTGCTGCTGCTGGACGAAGGGCTATGTACATTCGAGAAAATTTAATATATTCTTCAGTAACTACAAATCTCCTATTTACATTATTCTTTGTTTGCTCAAGTTTCACAATTAATAAGTTCCCGAATCTCCAATATCATCTAATGTTACCTGGCTGATTTCACAAATCCGACAAGCTCCTGCAATCCCAAATACAACAACAAACAACCTTGGCCATTAAATTAACTTCATCGGGAGCATTATTTAAAAAATCACCAATTTGTGTACTCGTAAAAGTCGCAGCTTTCTTGGGCATGTAACCTTTTCCCATTTTCTCCCAGAAGTTTGAAATATTTTGAAATGTCTACATTATTATTGGATTGTAACAAACTTTTAATCATTGAATAATTCGACCACACTGTTGATGGCTTTTGTTGTTGTGCCTGTTCCGAAAAATAAGCCAACACCGTCTCCGAGAAAGAACTGCATGTCTTTTTCATCTTCCATTCCATAAATCTTGAATACGCGGTTTCGTAAATTTTCCGCGATTTAGCTGGCAATAATTTTTGTAACGCTACTTCGCTACATCTCCGGTGGAGTCAGATAAAACTCGGAATCAGAAACTTTTTTACTTTATATTATTCAAAATAACTACTGAACAACCACTAAGTTCGCAATTTTTAAATCTAATCAAAGAATTAAATTGACATATTTTTATTACTTCAAAGGTTTCCTTAGCAACGCAGGTCTAATTGTCGCTATAAGTACAACAGCCTACTAGTTTAAAAATTCAAATTTCACATCGATAATTTTCTGACTTTGATATATTGTAATAGTATATTTTTCCAATATATGTCAACACAACCTCGAGCTAAAATCTAATATTTTCTCCCTTGTATAATAAATAACTATTCAAGAAAATAGGATGGTTAAAAAAAGAATTGAATTATATTTTCAACGATGTGCCACTTGAGCTCCATGCTATTTGAAATTTCCAAGTCATCGAGCAATCACAATGTGTCCTATTTCAAAGGGTAGTATGGGTGATATCGTTCAAAATAGTTTTGGTCTCGTTGTTTTATATCGAAGCGTTCAAAAGTTAACAGTGAGATGTGCAGGGAAGAAGGCTATTAAAATCCGCTCTCGCAATTGTGATTTCGTAAAACAACCATAGTTGAAATAAGGATTGAATTACTTTTCCAACAATGTGCAAATCGACCTCTCTGCCTTTCGAAATTTTCAAGTTGATATGCCCCAGTGCCCTCTGTCGAGTAATTGTAATGAATCTTCTCCCAAAAAGTAGGACCGGTAATACCATAGAATAAATTTCATGTCTCATTGTTTCACATCAAACCGTTCAAAAGTTATTGAGGTAACGGTACCATTCAGATCCGCACTTATATTTGACATTTCAAATGCATATTGTAAAAAAAAAGGCACTTATACCAAAAAACAGAACAATCGATTCACACCATTCGTGACATGTCAAAGAAGAATGACTACAGGTGTTTGGTTTGGCAGTGACTATTGACTCAGCACCGGTTTATTAGCTGATGGCGTAATAGTGTGAATTGATTCGACTGAATATATCAGGATGGAACGAAAAATCCGTTACACGCTTTACCCGTCCTTGCTCTCCAAGCTGGTTGAATTTATGTTCTCAAAACTGTTTTCAAGAACGGATACAGACATATTCCACAAAACGTCAACATTATGGATAGAAAAAAGTGGGAGGGAATAATAACCCAGAAAAACATGCCGAGAAACAATATGTCTCTACAAATTCAGCCGTCACATAACAAACATCTATGTTTCGGATGAAAATATATGTATCACTGACCGAAAACACTAATACCATTCATCAACTGTAGTATTGACACGAATCGAGTTGGCAATCTCAGTCACAGGAATGGAAATATAAGCAAAATATAAACTTCCATCAACAAGATGGTGACAAAGAATGAAAGTAACAGATGTCATCAATATATTCGACATATCTTAATACATACAATGGGCACATGATGAAATCCACAGACTAAAATTTCATGATTCATCCACATTCATGACAAAATCTACATACTATTAAATGATCTGCTAGGTACATGGAAAGATCCTGAACCACTTGAATCTCGATAAGAGAGAGAAATCGAAGTAAATTTTTGGAGAGTTTCAAAAACTTCATTTATATATTTCAATGGAGGCTCCCTTATCAGATTTTTCTGAGGAATAATTTTTAATTTTGGAGAAAATCGGTGATACCATCGAAAATATCTTTTTTTTTATTAAATGAAGTAACGCCAAAATACCAAATATCAAAATAATCGATTTTTTTGTAGAAACTTAAGGAATTCTAGACAGGCTTAAGATGGAGATAATTCCAGTCAAAGAGCACAAAAATGGAGATTGAATATCAAAGCACAAGTTTGCGGTCCTAATACAATATGAAGAAAGAAAAAAACTCAAAGAAGATAGCAGAAATCTCTTTGACATCCGTGATGATTTTCCTTTTCAACCGACGAAACCAAAAAGGAGGAGGTTCTCTAGTCGACGCGTATATTTTGTTTCATCATATTTTTTTTATGTATGATCACGCATAACTTTTTACTGAGGCGTCCGATTTCGATAACTCTTTGGGGTTAATTGGTCACATTTAATTCCAAAGATGAAATCCACCCCTAAGGGTAGAAAATGAAGGATATTGATCACTCACCCCTCTGAATTCTGGTCCGTTAACCGATTCTATCAGGCATAACTTTGTACTGGGATCTTCGATTTGGATGATTCTTTTTTTATCAGATAGGTTATACCAATAGTTGATCATATTTGGATTTCGAATGAAATTATCCACCCTTACGGGTAGAAAAATAGGGGATAATTGATTTTTCACTTGTGAACATTGGCACACATATGTAGTTGACAATGACAAATCGCTAGTGTCATTATCACAATCCTTATATTCTATGAGAGGATGGAATGATATACAAAGTAATGAAATAAACGAACCAGAACAACAAAAATAATTTATATTACAACAAATAGTAAAAGTAGATAAAATCATATTATTTAACTGGTAATAGTTGAAGTAAGGTGGGTAAGTAAGTATTTTGGAAGTAATAAAAAGGCATGCAGTTGGTAATTAGTAGATTTCAGCCACAAAAAATTGAAAAATAAAAACCTTTTAACAAAAAATTAAACCGACGAAGTACGGAACTGAAAAGTAAAAGATAAAATGAACGTTCTTAGTCTCAATAAGTAAGCTCCTAACCTAATGTAAGTAACTAATTTTGAGTCGGCGCCAAACAAACAATCAACGAAGATCATTAAATTACTTCGAAAAAATTAGCAGAATATCACCGCCCAACTCGATGCCATCATTTTACGCCTTACCTAATTCAATTGCTTGTTTGTTTGGCGCCGACTCAAAATTAGTTATTTACATTAGGTTAGGAGCTTAGTTATTGAGACTAAGAAGGTTCATTTTATTTTTTACTTTTCAGTTCCGTATTTCGTCGGTTTAATTTTTTGTTGAAAAGTTTTTTTTACCTATGGATGCTTTCTTTTGAAAAATATTTTCGTATGAATTTTTGGCTTTGGTTCTTCAAATTCTTTAGGAATAATGGAATATATATCATCAAACTTCCGAATCTTCTCAACGATGAGAAGAAGGTCAGTCAGCAGAAATATTTCATGCAGTTCATTATTTTTGAGAGTACTGAATAAATTCTGAGAATTCCATATCAACCACCCTCCCCCAATCCGAAGTAATAAGTTTTGTGCTTTCAATTCATCCATTCATTGTTTTCTGATGATTTCCAGCTTGCAAAACTTCTTATAACTTGTTAATTCATTCCAGATTGTTGGAGATTATTCACCAACGAATGTAGTTCGTATAGTGTTATATCCGTCATGACAGTGTATAAAGTTGTGAGACCCCAGATTAGGCTAAGAGCCAGGCTTCAAGTCTGTTAGCTTAGCAGCTTGTCTACCGCGAATACCCATGTTTCAGACAAGATTAGTGCCCTTTGATTGCTGGCTCTGAAGGTCCCAATGAATACTGATAATTATATGCTTCGTTAATGCATATAAAATCGATCACGAATTCAGAGGATCAATCCAAAATATCACGATTTGTTTCAAATACTACAATTTTTTCTTGTCAATACAATATGATATATCAAAAACTAGATATAATTTTCACAATCAAAGTAATTTTCTTTGCACTGTCTTTTTTCGCACATTTATACAGGGTGAGTCAACAGGATTCCTCGGTTCATTGCTCCTTAATGTATCACTATTTCGATTTCTTATATTTTTTTTGTCAAAGGGACCATCTAAGCCACTTTCTAAAATTATTTTCATTCATACAGGGTGATCATTGATGGGTGGCTAACCAAAGTTGTTCTTTTTCAATTGAAACACCCGATATATTTTCATATATTCCGATCGGCTGTTCCAGTGGCTGCTCAACGATTTTTCCAATTTTGAATTCCGTTGTGGCGTTGCCGAGTTATTCAAAAGAAATCTATTTTGTAGACTTCTTTTCGAAAAATTACCTATTTCACATTTTGAAATATTTAGTGAAGATAATTGTGGAATCGTTGGTCGATATGATGATGTTCATTGAGAATACCAAGAATTTGGAATGAATTGTACAGGATGTTCGATACAACAACAAAACTTAGCCATTTTCTAACATCGGTATTTTGATTTTTTTCAAATGGAACACCCTATATATTTTCATCTGAATCAAGTCCTTTTCAATAACTCTACACTTTTCATTATCCATGTCATGTACCTAAAACAACTCGTTTCCGAGATATTCTACATCCGAAAGATGGATATTTTTCCACAGAAAATATTGACAATGTTCGCCTTTGGTATCATATTTGGAATTAACTTGCATAAAAATCACATTTATTCGAATCTAACAGAAATAATAATTAATGCAGCAAATGTTCAATGTGCCTGCCATTTTCATCAATACACACTCTCAATCTGTTTCGAAAATTAGTATCCACATCTGCCAGCATGTCCTCTGAAATTTCCCTGAAAGCAGTACGAATTCTTGCTTTCATATTTTCAGGAGTTTTGGGCGGAGTTTGATAGACAACCCATTTAATGTATCCCTATAGAAAAAAATCCATTTTTGTAAGGTCCGGTGACCTTGGAGGCCACTGAACTGGCCCTCCTCTACCTATCCATTTTTCACGGAATTCATTATCAATGTATTCCCGCACATCAGTGTGGTAATGTGCAGGCGCGTCATCTTGTTGTAGCCACATTCTCTGCCTTATTGCCAATGGAATATCATCTAATGAATTTGATAACTGACTTCGCAGAAATCTTAGATATTTTCTTCCATTGAGATGTCCGTTGAAAAAAAAGGACCCAATTGCACGCCGTCCAATGATACCTCCCCAAACATTCAGTGACCAACGTTGTTGGTGATTGACATATCTTACAAAATGAGGATTTTCAGTTGCATAATAGTGCATATTATGCCGATTCACATGGCCATTGTTGTGAAATGTGGCTTCGTCCGAAAATAGAACATACTCAAAAAAATCAGGTTCTTGGTTGATTTTATCTACACCCCATTGGCAAAACCGCTCTTGCATTAACTGCATATGATATGGATGGTAATTGCATTTTCTCACCATCCGAGAAACAATACTTTGAGATATTCCCAACTCCCTACTCAAAATATGTGTACTCACATGGGGATTCTCGGTAATATGCAATGCAATATCAAGAGCATTTTCATCATTCGTTACAGGACAAGCACGTTCAAACTTTTTGTAAAATACTTTTCCGATTTCCTCAAATCTTGTTTTGAGGTCTCGAAATGCTCGCTGGTCTGGATGTCTTCTCACAGGAAACTTTTGTTCATATAATCTAGATGCCAGTAAGCAATTGCCATCACTTTCCCCCAAACCATACACCATTTTAACCATGTCCTCTAAACGATCATTCATAATGCCACAATAGTTTTTAACACAACTGGATTGTAGTTTGACAATTACCTCTATTTACAAATTCCGATAGTCATTTTTTCAGCCGTAGTCATGGATAACTAAACTAGAAAAAATGGTTACATTTGAAAATTTCTTTTGTTATGCTAGTTACTCATGAGTTGCCAAGAATGCTTCTGAAGATGGAAAAAAATAATTGAAACATCAATCAGTATCAGTATTTTCTATGAACAAACATGTAGATAAAAAAATCTATAGAATTGTTGATTTGATATTGAACAATTCCTTCAAACCAGAATATCTCGGAAACAGGTTGTTCAAGGTACATGACGTCGTTGATGAAAAGTGTGGAGTCATTAAAAAGGAGTTGATTTAGATGAAAATATACAGGGTGTTCCACTTGAAAAAAACAAAATACCGATGTTTGAAAATGGCTAAGTTTGTGTTGTTGTGTCGAACATCCTGTACAATTTATTGCAAATTCTTGGTATTCTCAATGAACATCATCTTATCGACCAACGATCTCCTAATTATCTTTACTAAATATTTCAAAATGTGAAATAGGTAATTTTTCGAAAAGAAGTCTACAAAAAAGATTTCTTTTGAATAACTCGGCAACGCCGCAACGGAATTCAAAATTGAAAAAATCGTTGAGCAGTCAATGGAACAGCTGATCGGAATATATGAAAATATACCGGGTGTTTCATTTGAAAAAGAACAACTTTGGTTAGCCACGCATCAATGATGCACCCTGTATGAATGAAAATAATTTCAGAAGGCGGTCTCAGATGGTCCCTTTGACAAAAAAAATATAAGAAATCGAAATAGTGATACATTAAGGAGCAATGAACCACGGGAATCCTGTTGACTCACCCTGTATCGTTTTGGGAAGGGAATGGAACTATTTATGATTCAATGTCATCCGTATAAAAAGCGAACCATTTAATTTTTTTCATGTTCCATTCCACATGTTAATCCTTATGAACGTATTAGGTTGACGACTTAAATAAAAATACAGAAATAATTTGAACTCTACAATAAGTGATTCATTCGGTGAATGATAAATTCCCATTAGGGTGTATCTTTCATCAGCAATCTTGACTTGAACCAGAAAACACCATATATTGTTGTCAATAATATAAGTCCCCAATTTGTTATAAGTTATTATACATCTATTCTTATCCTCAGCTAGGCATACAACAGCAGGTTGACTTTTACCCATAAAATATTTTATTTCATCATAGTGACACACTAGGTTGATTTGTTGAAAATATAAACAGGATGTTCATAAAATCAGATGTGGAATCATCTGCGACTGAAAGATAAACTTTAGTCACTATCTTCCATCGTCAAGATAACCTCTTGTGGGGTATTCATGTTGAAAAGGGAAACATTCTCAATTGAATATTGATAGAAAGATTTTTCTGTGAATTGAAAAATCCACGATTAAAATGAAGTTATTTTTTGCGAATGTTAGACATTCGCAAAAAATAACTTCATTTTAATCGTGGATTTTTCAATTCACAGAAAAATCTTTCTATCAATATTCAATTGAGAATGTTTCCCTTTTCGACACACTAGGCTTTGACTATTCTTTAAGTATATATCCGAACTCAAATATTCTGATTGTTATTGCCTGCTGCTCCCTTTTATAACTCCATCTCATTCTTGACCTTTACATTCTTGATAGGCTATTTTTTCTTGAACTTCACTAACAATTCTTCTATAGGATGCACATTCTTTGTAGTATGCTGGATGGTCATAATTTATATGAGGAATCTTTAGTATTTCTGATGCATATTTACAATTCACACAAGTCTGTTGATTTGCGGTATAGATATCTGATTTATGTTTTCCTGAATATGTTGGACATTTCTCTGGATCTGACTGCATTATAACATTAATCATTCCTTTTCTGTTTTTAAGTACATTTACTATTTTCAGCTCCCTATTTTCTTTCTCTGTTGTAATACAGTTGTGTGTTATAATTTTTTCTATCAAATCATCTCTATTATCAGCTAGCTCCTGACCAAGTTGAACACTTCTATTCTTGGATTTTTTTTTCTGGTACCTTAACTTTATAATCTGTTTCTATCTGTTTCAATTTCTTTCTGGTTACTGCATTTTATGGCTACACGCCATGTCTGACGTTTTTTACTTTTTATGTCATTCATAAGAATTTATCGGTGTTGCTGGAAAGATTTATGACAATATATGTAAAATAAACTCCAATTCATTGGGCTGTGATGGGCTAAATGTTAAACTCATTGAACTTTGCTGTCCACTTATTGTACCATATATTACACACATCATAAACTCTTGTCTTTCAAGCGGTGTTGCCCCTGCTGTTTGCAAAATGGCTGTAGTCCAAGTTCTGCCTAAGAAACAAAATCCTCCAGAATACAAGGATCTTAGAGGTATAAGTATTCTACGTATGCTCTCCAAGATTTTTGAAAGATCAATTGAAGTACAGATGAGACAACACTGTTCAATCTGGCTTCCGTAAAGGCTACAGTTGTACTACAGCCTTACTGAAAATAGTCGACGACATCATTGCTTCAATTAATGAAGGTCATTGTACAATTTTGGAACTGCTAGATTTCAGCAGAGCATTTGACATCATTAACTTTAAATCAATGCTCAATATTTTGCAGTTTATAGGTTTTTCAGAAACGGTAGTTGGCCTTATACAAAATTATCTAAACAATCGTAAACAGAGTGTGAAAATTGAATCTAATCAGTCCGAATATATGAAATTGAACTCGGGGGTGCCACAAGGTTCGATTTTGGGCCCTTTGCTTTTCTCGATTTATACATCAATTTAATAAAATCCCTAGAACAATGTAAGATTCACGTCTATGCTGATGACACACAGATCTATCATAATTTTTCTCCGCAGTTAGCAGATAATGCTTATGAAAATATCAACAGAGAACTGGCGACGTTTATTAAGTTGGCTTCTGAGTATCATTCACTAATAAATTGTGCTAAATCAAAATTAATGTTATTTGGCTCTATGTATAATCAGGCTTGCCTTCAGTTTCCTATTATATTAGAAATTAATAACGGATCAATCGCTTTAGTTAAAGAAACTAAAAACCCAGGCATTATCATAGACAGAGACTTGAGATTCAAAAAACATGTTAATCAATTGATTCATCGTGCATATAGCTCACTGAAACTGATCTATGGAAACAGGCATTTATTTCTTCGAAACATCAAAATAAAACTATGTGAAGCATTAGTTCTACTCCGTATATGGTCCGAACTTAACAGCTGTATATAAAAATAAGATAAAGAAATTGCAGAATTTCTGTTTGAGGCTAATTTACGGTGTGAGAAGAAGACAGAGAATATTACATAAATCAATACAGATTGGATGGTTAAATATGCAAAATAGAAGAATTCATCACGCAGTCACTTCATACAGAATTGTTTTATTTAAAATTCCTACATATTTGCTCCATAAAATATCTTTCAGAACAGTTATACATAACCTAAATCTACGATTTGAAGGTTTATTATCCCCACCTTGATTCAAAACTGAAATATTCAGGCGATCCTTCACTTACCTAATCAACCAGTTATATAACTCCGTTCCTGAAAGTATCAAGAACCCCAGCATTACTTGCTTCAGATCTGAATATAAAAATGAACTATTCAAAAAACAAATCTATATATTCCTCTACCTCGCTGGTCAAAAAAACTAATAAGTATAAAGATAATCATCCCTTTTCTCTCATTGTCTATTGTCAATCAAAAGTCTACATACTGCAATGTTCTCCTTGACACACTCTATCAGGGTTGAGTGGAAGAACATTTTCGTAGTGAAGCTACTGTTTTCTCAACAGAAAATGAACTTTTCAGAAATCGGTTTCTTTACTATTGAAATAAAATTAATTCTATGTATATCACTTGAAAATAATAAAGCCCTTTATTATTAAATAGTTTTAAGGAGAAAATATATATTTTTCTCCTGCATATTGTCTCCTCTGTGTTCTCTCGTTGGTAACTTTCTGAATTGAAGTAGATCTCTTCAATGTAACAATTTCCTGGGGTTCCGTAGCTCTTTCTTACACCAAACATGTCTTGAATAACTAACAGTTTTTTTACATTTTTTCTGTCAGGAATCAAAGGTCATGTACCAGCAGAGTTTGTAGTAGCGAAAATAACTAATTAGGTCGGAGATTCTACTAACTTTCCTATTATTTCCCTCGATCCAATATCACATGCCAGTACGGCTTTCTAGAGCAATCAATTATTGATCATAACCAGACTCCTCCAATGTCGAAACCGAATTAGAGCCCTTCAAGTCCAGACATAGAATCATCGTGGGAATTCCCACTCTACCGTGACTTTTAACATATTATTGAATTATAGAACGCAGAGATGATTCAAAGGGATACTGGAATAGGACGATAATTGACTGGATCCTCCACGTCAAACTGTCAGCTAATTAGATCAAGAGTCATTTGGGTTTCAAGCTACATTTCTCTTGGAACACTTCGAAGGAAAAATTGAGTGGAATAGGGAATTCGTTCCACGAGAAGTGAATCAAAATCGGGCAGGAATTGTACGGCCACAGTCACAGTTCTTCAAAGGAGTCACATGATTCATTCATAGAGGGTGTAATGGAATCAAAGGAGCAATGGATAAAGTGTAATTTTTTTGGAGAGAGTTTATGTGGTGAGATTCAGAACTTTCGAAAATGTGTGTAATTGGACCAATAACTAATAATGAAGGTAGTAATCATGACAGGGCGACTCGGGAATTTCTCTTGACGTACTGATGCCGCCAAAACAGACTATTGACTCTTGTCTCGTTTGTTTTGTTCGAAACAAGTGCGGGAGCAGACAAGATAATGCGAGAGATGACGTCACATTGAAAAAACAAAACGAACTGGTTATAACTTATTTTTGTTTGAGAAATAGTCATAGGTGACGGTTTTTTCAGGCATAATTATTTTTCGAAATTTCATATACAGGGTGACCCAGTGTTTAACCGACAATTGTTCAGGATCGGTTTTTAAAGTATAACTAAGTTTTTTTCCTTTATGAATTCAATATAATTCATGAAAAGATTATGTGTCCTAACATGCTTTGTTTTCGAAATACAGGGCGTCGAAAGTTATTGAAAAAAAATTGTGTTCTATCAATACTAATGAATTTTTGGACAGATTTTGATAAAACTTGACATGCTTATTTGGGGGACCAATATAATTAATAAATCCAGTTGCATCCCAGAGGGTGATCTCTGCTTTTTTAACCGACGAAACCAAAAAGGAGGAGGTTCTCTATTCGACCCGTATATTTTATGTTTTTCCATCATATTTTTTTATGTATGATCACGCATAACTTTTTACTGAGGCGTCCGATTCCGATCATTCTTTTTTCAGTTGATAGGGTGTACTTCGAATTTGGTCCCATTTGAATTTAAAAGATGAAATCCACCCCTAAGGGTAGCGAATTGAAGGATATTGATCACTCACCCTCTGAATTCTGGTCCGTTAACCGATTCTATCAGACATAACTTTGTACTGGGTTCTTCGATTTGGATGATTCTTTTTTTAATAGATAGGGTATACCTTATATTTGAATTTGGAAAAGAATAAGCCACCCTTACGGGTAGAAAAATAGGGGATAATTGATTTTCCACTAGTGTACATTGGCAAACACATACGTAGTTGACAATGACAGATCGCTACTGACATTATTCTTGTTTCGTCAAAATCAGTATATTTCATGAGAGGATGGAATGATATAGAAAGTAATGAAATAAACTAACCAGAACAACGAAAATAATTTATATAACAACAAATAGTAAAAGTATATAATCATATTATTTAACTGGTAATAGTTGAAGTAAGGTGGGCAAGTAAGTATTTTGGAAGTAATAAAAAAACAAGTAGGTAGTAATTGGTAGATTTTAGCCACAAAAAATTGAAAAATCAAAACTTTTTAACAAAAAATTAAACCGACGAAATACGGAACTTAAAAGTAAAAAATAAAAACTTTTTAACAAAAAATTAAACTGACGAAAAAATCAACTGAAAAGCAAAAAATAAAATAAACCTTCTTAGTCTAAATGATAATTGAGCTCCTAAACTAATGTAAGTAACTGATTTTGAGTCGGCGCCAAACAAACTAGCAATTAAATTAGGTGAAGCGTAAAATGATGGCAGCGAGATACACGGCTGCGTTTTGATGACTTCTTTTAT
Organism: Gonioctena quinquepunctata; assembly: GCA_018342105.1. Taxonomy (NCBI): domain Eukaryota; kingdom Metazoa; phylum Arthropoda; class Insecta; order Coleoptera; family Chrysomelidae; genus Gonioctena; species Gonioctena quinquepunctata. Next base: position 420,301 of record JAFIRS010001028.1, on the reverse strand, counting down.
AGATAATGATCTTCGATAATTGTTTGTTTGGCGCCGACTCAAAATCATTACTATCAGTTTAGAGCTCAATTATCATTGAACTGAAAGGTTTATTTCATTGCTTTTCAGTGATTTCATCAATTTACTTTGTTAAAAGATTTTTATTTAATATTTTGTAGATTAGGCAATTGAAAATATATTTTTCTTTAGTCTTCTCAATTTTTTCCGTATCTTGCTTCATTTTTGAGGAAAAAATTAAAACCATTTCCCTGCATATAACAGAAAAAAACTAACTCTTTGATATTAGTAAAAAAATAGTCATTTTATTAGAAAACGGGTAACTTCCAAAAATTCATAAAAACTGCCTGAAATGAACAACATATTCATTTATTTATTCATTCATTTTATTTATTTATTTGGTACACCATTCAACAGCCGAAGCAATTTACAGAATGGGAAATATACATTCAGGAAAGGTTAAACAGAGAGTATCCTGATGTGCAGACATATACAGAGACAATCCTAATGTACATGAAATAAGACAATTTATTCCATAAAAAATAAATAATCAGAGCAATGATGTGTATGAACTGAAAAAAAACTCGGTGAGAGAAAAGTTTATACACATCACCACAAATATGAAACTATATTATATGTTCAGTGAGAATCATTATGATTTCAAAATAGCTATTTCGATGTCAGTTGGAAATATCAACGTTATTCTGGATTGACAAGTAATCAAAGCATATTTTGTACAGAGGAGAGCGTGAAAGTACATTTGTTTGAGGAAAGGGGAAGTAAAATGTATTACTATTACGTACAGGTATCCTGGAAACATGCAAATTTATATGTGAAAGTAAGTATGGACAATTAATTATTGAGAATATAACCTTGTGCAAAAATAATATACCTAGGTATGTACGACGATTGTCTAGATAGTGAACCTGTAATCTCAAAAGTAGCACTTCATGAGGAAAACCCTGGTTTGGATAGAATCCATCACACTTAAAACTGATGTACAGTTCTGTGCATAAAAAAGTCGTACAGCAGTAGAGGCTATTGTGAGTCAGGCTTGTCAATCTGAATTAAACTTCTTATCGACTTTGACAAGTCATTGACAAGTAGTGTCAACATTTTTGACAAATGTGTACGTGTACTACTTTTTCCTGAAATCTGGAACATCATAGGCAGGTTTACACCATACAAACCGTGTACGATTTTTTATGCACACAACTGTAGTTCAAGAATCGTCTCTGAATATTCTCTAAATTTATGACATGTATGTTGTAACAAGGATTCCACACGACACAGCAATATTCAAACCTTGATTTTGAAGCCATGTTTTTACGTGATGAGTGAATGTGAATCTTTCGTCAAAGATGACCCCCAGATCCTTGAATTCTGCAAATTTTTGCAAGATGTTTCCATTTATAGTAAAAGGATATTCAGTAGGTGATTTTTTGCGACTGAAGAAGACAATACTGCATTTCTGTATGTTGAGAGAAAGTGAATTCGCTTCACACTATAAATTCAATTATTGGATATCTTTTTTGTAGGTAGCTGCAGTCGTTTACATTGGAAATCTGACGAAATGACTTACAATCATCTGCATATAGTAGAATTCCAGAGTCTAAACCAAGGCAAATGTCATTTATAAATATAATGAAAAGCAAAGGACCTAATACAGATCCCTGAGGAACACCAGAGGTTGCGACAGATTCAAAACCGCAGTATTGAACTCTTGAACGTCTTTCGGTTAGGTAAGACTTCAGAAAGAGTGTAAGGTTGTCAGTCAAACCAACCGAACTCAGTTTTTTGAGAAGTATACCATGGTCAAGTCTGTCGAAAGCCTTTGAAAAATCTGTATAAATGTCATCAACCTGGGAAGACATATCCAAAGCTCCTGCTATGTATTGAGTAATGCATGTAAGATTACTTGTGGTCGAACGACCCTCAACAAATCCATGCTGATTATAGACAATCTGACATCTCACATGTGCATATATAATATCACATAGGACCATTTCGAAGAGTTTACTGAAGTTGCATAGTATAACGATTGGTCTGTAATTTTCAATCATATGTTTGTCCCCCTTTTTGAGAATAGGACATATTTTACCATATTTCCAGACATCCGGAAAACAAAGTGTCAGTGCTTAATTGAAAATGATGGATAAAGGTTTAGCGGAAGTGACAGCACAGTCTTTCAGGAGGAATGATGGAATACCATCAGGTCCCGTTGTTATTTTTGGTTTACATTTTTTTAAAGACTTCAGCACATCATTATCAGTTATTTCAGGACTGGACAAAGTTGGTGTGTTGAAATTGTGAATACCTTCAGATTGTCGATAGTTGGATGATTTGATGAAAGCAGATCAAAGTGGATGCAAAGTGACCTCTCTCGTGCTGCTTGAACAATTCTTTCCGGGGAGTATCTTCGTCGTTGATGAGCTCAGCATGAACTTTGGTTTCCATTGTACCCCATAGAAAAAATCCATAAGGGTTAAGTCAAGAGAACGCGCAGGTCATGAAGAGGAGGTGTTTTGACCTTGACATATCCATCTTTCCGGAATATAGTGATGCATCCATCGACAGACTGGTTGAGTGTAATAAGCAGTACATCCGTTTGACTGGAACCATCTGTTTGCTGTATTAATTATAAGCATATCCTCTAACACTGGTTCAGAATCATTTTCTATAAAATGAAGGTAAGCGGAGGCAGAAAATTTGGACTGATGAGTGAGTCATCCCATAATGACAACCAAAGCACGAAGATCTTTATGCGCCCAAATGTTTATTATTTGGCCCAGGAACCTTTCGAAAAATTCTGTTTTTCGTGACGATTCATCAGGTGGCAAATTCAGAACTTCCCGTAGATGATATGTGTGACGATCATCTGCTCTCAAAGTCCTGTTCAAAGTGCTCCGCGTATATCCTAATTGTAAAGGCATTCCGTCGAAGTGCTTTGAGGATATTTTGTGTTCTTCTTCCATTTGAAGGGGTGCGAAAATTATATCTGCTCGAGATCGCAATTCACTCGATTTTGTTCCCCTAGGACGTTGAATATTGATCAGTCAGGCATTCTCCTTAGAGAAAATCTATGGGCGTACTCAACTGGTGAAGCGCTCGCATTACCATCACAGTACCCGTAAGCAAACAGACTATCCGTGTATTCAGCTTTACTGTGAATACTTGGCGTCCATTGAAACTCGAATTTATCAATTAATATGTCACAGGCTGACAAACTTTGACACAAATGAAGCCTCGGTTGGTTGGTTGGTTGGTTTAAGGCTGACGAGCCAGAGACAGGGTTGGCACTTAGCTTCCTTTGACACTGCGACCAGCTGGGGTCTATTGTATCACTCTGTCGTCAGTGGTTCCTCATTCAAACAGGTTTGTGCCTTCAATTAGGTTTAGAAGCCTGTTGATAAGGTTCTTCGGATTCATGCCTGTTTCCGGGCTGATCTCTCCAAAGATTCTGTGTCGCCTACTACTTAGGGCGTCACAGTCGAAGATTGAAAGACAAGAGTTAGACCCGAGGCCTCCTCTTGTCTCTTGATGACAAGCCATTCTTCAGTATCTATCCCCATGTCCTGGGTTTGATGAGCTGAAGAATCTTTTGGTTTCCATTTTACCAAATGGCTTTGGAATCCACTCTGTTTCCCGGAGTTTCTCAGTAGGTGTTCGACCATCTGCTGATCCCTCCTCAGGTTGGGTTTACGGTTTCTGGTGCCGAGTGTGATTCAACTGGAATCTCCTCGACTTCCATACCCGCTATCGGTGTTGGGTCTTCTTCAACTGGAAGTTCCCCAGGGTTGTTTGTGTAGGGGAAAGGGTCGTCACACCTGCGGTGCCCTGCGCAGGTGTAAGGCAGATTACTCTGGGAGGTCGCCATGTATCCCAGAGGCTCCGTTTTTTATACCTGACTGGCTCAGGTATCATCCATCCCTCGGCACGGGTCGCTTGACGCCTTGGATTAAGCCATGTTGTGGTGGCATTTGGTTTGAGATTGACTTAGAGATCCGCAGGTTTTGACCATTTCTGGTCATTCCCACTGGATTTTCCTTGTCAACCCCGTTATCCAGCGATACCACTTGGAGGTAGCCACCTAAGTTTCCGCAACCCATCTTCATCTCTCGTAGGAGGTGAACATGTGTTGACGCAAACTACTCGCCAATAAAGCCTCAATTGTTACCGAGATTTTTCCCGGCTACCTTTGATCTGATATTTGTTGAAATGAGTTTTTGGAACGAAGTTCATTTACGCGCCTTGTTGACTGGTAGAAATTGTAACGTAAGAAAAAAGCGTTATGCCTCTATATGTGACTTTCTCTCTCTCTCTCTCTCTCCCTCTCTCTCAATTTCTCTCTTTCTATTATATACGAGGCTGTGTGATAACCATCCAGCTCTTGCTCATACGATTCCGAAGGTGTTCTGCTTGCGGGAAATTCAAAATGACTATTGAGCAAATCAAATTTCAAACAGAGAACCAATCAGATCAGTTTTATATTGATGAAAAGTCTTCTCGCTGTTTTATACTGATAAAACCACCAGTAGATTTGCGATAAAATTATATGTCAACGCATTCAATTCCTATTAAGGGAAACAGGAAATGCAAAATTGATTAAATAAGTATAGTACTACTAGTATAGTGATTTGATATTTTGAGTGAAATATACCTTTTTTAGCATGCTTAAAAGTCTCGGGTTTTCAAGAGAGGCAATGAATAATTGACAACCCTTATTTTCATAACATTACCAACAATATTCGTTGCCTAGTGGTAAGAGCGTCAGTCCCTCACCCGGGATGCTCGGGTTCGAATCCATATCAAAGAGTTTTTTTATTATCGGTTTCAGGTACAAAAATACATGTACATACGGTACATAAAACAGGACATGCGTCATTGTCACTGTCAAGTACAGCTGTCTGTTTTTTTAATTTAATCTCTAAACTGTCAATTTGATTTCAACCACATGGTTGATAACATATAAACTAATTTTATTGTTTAATTTTCAACATGTAAGTGTTGTTATGAACGTAGTTTTTTTTCTGTTTATACTAGTGTTGCACAATCTGCCATTTCTCTTTATTTATTACCATACTGCCAACAACAAAAGTGTTACTCAACACCGAGTCAACCAATCTCACCTAAGTTGTTAGTATTATTACATCACTGAATGATAATCTCTCATATATTGTCAATTTCCAAATTGTAATTCCCTGATGATAAGAATAAAATTAATTCCGAAAGCATGGAGGAACAAGAGTTTTCTTCTTGACATTGCTGCATTCCCCACTATTAACTAGTTTATATTCATTTATTTATTTAGTACACCATTCAACAGCCGAAGCCATTTACAGAATGGGAAATATACAATCAGGAAAGGTTGAACAGAGTTGAACCTAATGTACAGACATATACAGAGATAATCGTACATGAAATAAGACAATTGATTCCATAAAAAGTAAATAATAAGAGCAATGATGTGTATGAACTGGAAAAAGTTTATACACATCACCATAAATATGAAACTATATTATATGTTCAGTAAGAATCATTATGATTGCAAGATAGGTATTTTGATGTTAGTTGGCTTGTAGTTGAAAATATCTACGTTATTCTGGATTGACAAGTAATCAAAGCATATTTTGTACAGCGGAGAGCGTGTAAGTACATTGGTATATACTAACTAGTCAGCAGAGACTACCCTTCCATATTTATATATATATATATATATAAATTAATATCCGTCAACCTTACTTATGTAAACTATGTTTGTGTGTCCATTTTGGGACTCTTTCATCCGTATCATCTGATTTCAATGTGTACACATTATTTCTACGTTATTTTCATGAATGGATACAATCCGAAACTATCAGCTATAGACAAAAATTCTTGGAAATACCCCAACTCAAAATAATCAATTATTCTTCGCTAGAGTCTATTCTATCCTACAGAATTATGAGCTGTGGAGGAGTGAATGACGTATACCTCGAAAGTCTCAATGTACCACACAAGTGGATTTTAAAAATAATTTTAGCAAAAATCCAGGTATATCCCACCGATGATCTATGTACTGAATCCCAAATATATGACATTAGGCAGCTTTACACCTTGAATATTTTAACCAGGGGTTTCAAGAAAAAATAATATAACATCTCATACTTATAAAACAAGAAAATTTTCTCAAATATTGTCCTATACGATGTGAGAAAACTATTGGGCAACGTAGTTGCGTTTATTTGAGCAGTAAACTCTAAAATGAGTTACCAACCAGCATTAGGAATGTAGGACCTATAATGAATCCAAACCTAAAACAAAGAAATGGATACTAGAAAAAAAGCGTCAGTTCTTTCACAAAATAGTAACTAACTATTGATCTCATCGATTCTGTTGTACACATACTCCAAATTAATATATAATAAACCTTTAGAAATTGTAATTGATTATATATTTTATTGTTATATCTTTACACCTGGAATATTTTAACCAGGGGTTTCAAGAAAAAATAATATAACATCTCATACTTATAAAACAAGAAAATTTTCTCAAATATTGTCCTATACGATGTGAGAAAACTATTGGGCAACGTAGTTGCGTTTATTTGAGCAGTAAACTCTAAAATGAGTTACCAACCAGCATTAGGAATGTAGGACCTATAATGAATCCAAACCTAAAACAAAGAAATGGATACTAGAAAAAAAGCGTCAGTTCTTTCACAAAATAGTAACTAACTATTGATCTCATCGATTCTGTTGTACACATACTCCAAATTAATATATAATAAACCTTTAGAAATTGTAATTGATTATATATTTTATTGTTATATCTCTACCATAGTAAGCAATTTTACTGTACTTTCTGAGCTAATTCTGTTTGTTGTACCTTGTATCTCAAATTGATATTTATACTGATCTGTATTAGTAATTTTTAAATTAATTCCATTGTACCTCGTACCTCAAATTGATGTTCAAAGTAATTTATTTTAATTTTACAATTCACATTTTATTACACAACGTAGGAATTAAGATTCACCCCATACCACGCCCAAGCTGAAAACTTTCACTTTCTGTGGTCTCCCTGTTCATTCACAAATCATTCAAAAAAATTGTACCATACTTCAGATGAATAAACATTATTATTATTGTTGTTTTTCTGTTGTGAAGATGAATTTATGACAAGTGAAACGTCGGCAACATATCAATATCAGATTGAGTTATTTCGATCCCACTCCAACCAACTCTCAAGGAACCAATGTTTCTATTTCCAATCAAGAATATTCTCTTCTTAATACAAATAACTTCAAAGATGTTACCTAGCATGATTAAAAATAATAACTGAAATTCGTCATCCAATCAAAGAAGATTCCATTATGATTTTGAAGATTTAAACAACTTTTATCTTAGAAAAAACGGCAGTTATATCTTATATGCATTCCGTGTTCACAATATTCAAAATACTGTCTAGATAAACGATTCATTATTTTCAGGTAAATCTGCATGATCGACACATAAATGGCGCTGAGAAGAAACATTCGATACATCGCAAGCTACCTCAATATTTACATATTATGCTAAACTCACTAGCAAGAATCTTGTACAAATGTCTGAACTTTGCAAGCATGTTTATATCGAACAAGTGTCTTCACTTGATGATATCTCAGCTATAGTACGTTCTGTTGTCATCTGGAGGACATGTTTATGTAATCTAATAGGTTCTCAGTTTTTGCCGCTTGATGTCTTGTTATTATAATGTGAAGAGACAATCACAGTGTTATGCTCTTGAACTAGAATAACATGGCTTTTTACTTCCAATGAAAGTTGACAAACGTTCCACAAAAACTCATTACATGTGTAATTGCCTTATGCCATGCATTTTGATATCATCACATCGATAATTGAGCTAGCCAAACTGATGATGGATTCTTATTCATTCGGGTTTTAATTCCGTATTTTGATGTTGTAATATACCATTGCTCTCAGCTGCAAATTATTCGTTATAAGCATTCTCGCCATTTCCCAAAGGGGAATATGGGCATTTACATCCACTTGTGTTGAATAGTTCGTCACTATTGTCAGATAATTATTATTGATTGTTTTTTCGCATTTTGACTAATAATAATTTGCTATTTTACTTATTCAAAATCGTTTATTAAAGTGTCACTTCATCACATAGAAATGTCGCTTTACTATACAGGGTGTTTCATATAAAACACCACGGGCAAATATCTGGGAAATGAAAGATGATATCCATATTTCGTGAAAGCAGATGATCTTGATGTCTAAGGCGTTGCGAGACCGACGCCAATTTTTTTTAAATGCCATACTAGATTTTCAATGCTTGTTGCGATTCTGCTCCAAATGCTGCACTCTGCCCTTGAATACTGATGAACATCAACTTCATTGCATATTATAAAGAGGGCCATGAAAAAGTCAAAATAAAAAGCAATAACACGAGTTTAATAAAATTGATCTATCAGTTATAATTGCATTTCCTGTTCAGTTTCATCTAGTTGAGTTTTTCTGTAAAATCGCAGACAATACAAACTAAAGTAAATGTTTCTAATTACCAAAAAATATTTTACTTTGACCAAAACTCTACCAACATGATGGTAATAGCGAAAAAATTAAAATGATACCATAAATTACTTCAGTAGGTGTTCGAACTGCCGCCCTTCACAGAAAATACATATATTGAACCTTTTCAATATTTCTCGATTCGTGACAGCTCAAAGCGTCGCTCGCAATATGAAAGCACAATAATTTGTGATACTATTTTTCAAATCATCTACATTTTGTGGACGTCGCATATGAACTAAGTCTTTAATATATCCCCACAAAAAGAAATCCAGTGGAGTGATATCTAGACTTCGAGCTGGCCATGGTGTTGGACCCTTATTTCCAATCTATTTCTCATTAAAAGTGTCATCCAAATATTGTGTATTCATTCTATTATTATGCTGAGGTGCCACATATTGTTGAAACCACATATGCAGTCGATTTTGTATTGGTAAATTCTCCAAGAGATTCGGTAACACATGTTGGAGGAGAAGCAAGTACCTCTCTCCATTGAGAATTCCTTCATAAAAATGAGGTCCTATCAAATAACCATTAATGATTCCGCACCAAACACTAACCCCCCACACAGACTGATATCTCGTTCGTTGAATCCAATGAAGGTTCACGTCAGACCAATAGTGACAATTATGTTTGTTTATTATAACGTTGTTATGGAAACGGCTTTCATCACTCCATAATGTTTTGTTCAGAATCTGATCATCATGAATACGGGTGGACAAACATGCAATGAAGTTCAATCTCCTATCAGCATCTCCAAAATATGGGAATAGGTTATAGTCATGAACAATAAACAATACAGATTATCACTTGGCTGTAGTCCTTGAACCAGATGTATTTTGTAGGGATGGAATTTGTTTGTTGACGAAATACGTTGTATTGACGATTTCGAAATATCACAATACATTGCTACTTGTCTGGTAGAACTATGTGGTGCCAATACCATTTGACCTAGCAATGCAACTGTGTTGTTTTTTTCTCTTCTTTTCATAAAAACATCCATTTTGTGCCAAAGATCTGGCTAAGCTAGGGAATGTTTTGTCTGACGGTAATCTTCTGTCGGAATACCGATTAGCGATAATATATATATATATATATATATATATATATATATATATATATGGAAGAATTTGATGGTCATAGCCCTCAAAGAGAAGTGTTAACCGTAGACACGTGTTGCGAGCTCCCGGCCCTCATCAGTTGACTCCGTTGATTTCTCGTTTTCTACCAAGTGTTCCTTGCACTTCTCCACCGTACTGATGAGGGCCGAGAGCCCGAAACACGTGTCTACGGTTAGCACTTTCCTCTGAGGGCTATGTCCATTAAATTCCTTCCATTTTGTTTTTAACAGTCCCCTCGATATTACTCTCTTTCATATTTATATTCCTGGACTCGGATGTCACGCAGGTAGCTATAGCTGCCTCCGTGGTGACGTTGGTTGTTGCCCTGGAATTCAGGGTCTGCTGACCGAAATCACAAATGAGCGGCTGGCTTCTGTTTGTTGACTCCGTTGATTTCTCGTTTTCTACCAAGTGTTGTTCATCCTTGCACTTCTCCACCGTACTGATGAGGGCCGATGGCCCGAAAACGTTCTACGGTTAGCACTTTCCTCTGAGGGCTATGTCCATTAAATTCCTTCCATTTTGTTTTTAACAGTCCCTCGATATTACTCTCTTTCATATTTATATTCCTGGACTCGGATGTCACGCAGGTAGCTATAGCTGCCTCCGTGGTGACGTTGGTTGTTGCCCTGGAATTCAGGGTCTGCTGACCGAAATCACAAATGAGCGGCTGGCTTCTGTTTGTTGACTCCGTTGATTTCTCGTTTTCTACCAAGTGTTGTTCATCCTTGCACTTCTCCACCGTACTGATGAGGGCCGAGAGCCCGAAACACGTGTCTACGGTTAGCACTTTCCTCTGAGGGCTATGTCCATTAAATTCCTTCCATTTTGTTTTTAACAGTCCCCTCGATATTACTCTCTTTCATATATATATATATATATATATATATATATATATATGAATATATATATATATATATATATATATATATATATATATATATATATATATATGAAAGTGGGAAATTATTGTCCGTGAGAAATTATGAGAAATGAATTTGTGGCATAATGCCATGCGGCATATGCCATAAATTCATTTATATATATATACAGTGCTTCTCAAAAGTCCCCTCCCCTACTCTTATTTTTGGAACGATCATACACAACCAAGTGAAATTTGGAAACTGAATATAAAAGGTTGTAAACTTCCCTACTAGTGATGATAGATGACGAAATCGTCAAAGATGACGTCACAAGGTCATTGTGACCAATAATTTCAAATGGAACCCTACGGCAAGCGACACCTCTTTTGAAAGGTATCGAAAAAACCTATTCAATGATACTGATTTTGTTTGTGTTTATGGCAGTTTTGGCAACTTGCTTTTAAAAAACGAAAAGCTGTAATGAATTAAATCAGTTAATACTAAAATTCCAAATTCAAGCTCCGCCTCTGGATAGTTGTCAAATGAGCTGACGTTTTTGTTAGTCTCCCAAATTTTACGTTTTTGTAATTGTCCAAGTTTTTGTACATTTAATAATTTATGTATCGTTGATCGAAAGTTTAACTGTTTTAGCAGCTTTTGTCAGTCGAAGTACAGTACACAAGGTGTTGAAAATAAAACAAATTTCATCCATACAAATCAAAAATGGTTCATCAACTCTCAGACGACGACCCAGACCGGAGACTAGAATTTTGTGAAAATATGGGAACTAAAATTAACCAACAGCCAGACTATGTCAAAACAGTTTGTTTTAGTGACGAAAGTACTTTCTATCTAAATGGAAATGTAAATACACAGAATGTGAGGTATTGGAGTGACGCAAATCCTCACCTGTTTTATGAAACACATACCCAATTTCCCCAGAATGTTTGGGCAGGTATCCTGGGAAACCACATCGTTGGGCCTCTTTTTTTAAATACTAATTTAATTGGTGAGGTTTATCTGGAGCTGTTGCAAAACGCAATAGAACCGTTAATCCTTGAAATTTTTGAAGATAATCCAGAAGAATTCGGCAATTTGGAAATAACATTCCAACAGGATGGTGCTCCTCCACACTATTACGGTGCAGTAAGACGGTATTTGGATGAGGAGTATCGTGGTAGATGGATTGGACGACGAGGTTCAACGGAATGGCCAGCTCGATCACCGGAACTCACACCTTTGGATTTTTTTTTGTGGGGGTACCTCAAATCAAAGGTTTACGCCGATGAACCTGACAATATTGACGTTTTTAAACAACGTATTGTTGCAGAATGTGAGGCTATTTCCGCAGACACATTTGCAAAAGTACGAGAAGAGTTTAAAAATAGGATATTTCACTGTCAGGAAGTGAATGGAGGTCACTTCGAGCAATTTCTTCGAGTAGATACTGATTCTTAAATCTCTAATTAATATCATACTGAATGGAATTTAAATTTTAATGTATACTGATGAGCCATTAAAACTGTCATAAACACAAACAAAATTGGTATCATTGAATAGCTTTTTCCGATACCTTTTAAAAGAGGTGTCGCTTGCCGTAGGGTTCCATTTGAAATTATTGGTCACAATGGCCTTGGGACGTCATCTTTGACGATATCGTCATCTATCATCACTTGTAGGGAAGTTTACACCCTTTAATATTCAGTTTCCAAATTTCACTTGTTTATGTATGATCGTTCCAAAAATAAGAGGGGGGGGGACTTTTGAGAAGCACTGTATATATTAAAAATACAATTATCCGAATTTTAAAACTGAGCAACACCAAATTTATTCAATTCTGTTTGTTCTTCCTGAAAACTATTATGATTCTCCTGAATGATCTCAAGGTGCCTTCACTTGTCGAAATATACTTTTTGAAATTTTCAGCTTATTGGCGATGCTCTCCTCGATATATATATATATATATATATTTTCTTCAAATTCTCGGAATAAAGGTCTGATTCAGTCAATTCATATAATTTTCCTTAACGACGTTTCGACATGGTATTTGTCATCATCAGGTTAAAACACTAAAATTAAAAATATGGAGTTTGAGACATTTAACTTAACACAATATTGAAATGTATGCACTAAAATAATTCTTGAAAAAAAATATAACATGTTATTTAACTCAATATAAATATTTGTAACATTTATGAGTATTCACTTAAATTATTTCATTTGAGTTTTGGTTCGCATTGGACGATGGTTATTTTGGGAGTGTGACCTTGCGTCGAAGTGATCTGGAATGTTTTGTGTTTATTTTTGATGCTTGTTTATCCTCTTCATAAGTTAGTTACATTGGAATGTTTATTTTGAGTTCTAATAGGGCGGACTGTTTTTTTGGCAGCATTTAAAGATCAGTTTTCATTATGATTACTTTAAACGAAGTTAAAAGAGGTTGTTATAAATCTGGCTTAAGTTTTTGATATCATTTCTATTGTTAATGCTATTGGGGTCTTTTTTAATATGTATCATTTCAAGGAATGTTCTTACTCTTGGATTCCTTTCTTTGGTTTGAAATGATACATATTAAAAAAGACCCCAATAGCATTAACAATAGAAATGATATCAAAAACTTAAGCCAGATTTATAACAACCTCTTTTAACTTCGTTTAAAGTAATCATAATGAAAACTGATCTTTACATGCTGCCAAAAAATACAGTCCGCCCATATATTAGAACTCAATATAAACATTCCCATGTACCTACTTATGAAGAGGATAAACATGCATGAAAAATAAACAAACCATTCCCGATCACTTCGACGCAGGTCACTCCCACAATAACCTCGTTCAAGTGACGCAAAACCAAAATGAAATAATTTGTAAGTGAATACTCAGTAAATGTTACAAATATTTATATTGAGTTAAATAACATGTTATATTTCGAACCATATGTTTTCAAGAATTATTTTAGTGCATACATTCAATATTGTGTTAAGTTAAATGTCTCAAACCCTATTTTTAATTAGTGTTTTAACCTGATGATGACAAATACCAGTCGAAACGTCGTTAAAAATATATGAATTGACTGAATCAGGACCTTATTCCGAGAATTTGAAAAAAATATATTGGTCAGAAACTAAAGAAAAATATATATATATATATATATATATATACATATATATATATATATATATATACATACATATATATATATATATATATATATATATATATATATAAATATATACATATATATATATATATATATATATATATATATATATATATATATATATATATATATATATATATATATATATATATATATACCCTTCTGCCACACCAATTTACTGCCATCCTCCGTGCCTTCCAAGTAGTTGAATGTCAACACCACTGTCAACGAGGAAAGTAGCAGACGCCCTCCTCAAGCAATAGCCATTTTTTGGGTAATTTTAGCAGAACTGTTGACGCCAACTGGTTGTATTGTGCACTCACCGTGATTATAGTGAAAAAAAAAATATTGTATTTTACTTATTTGGGTCCAAATCGTGAATACTTATAATAAATTTAATATCCATTGCACTCAGATCCTACTGTGAATACACGTTTTTGTCCTGGTTTTGGTATCATGTGAAGTTATAACCAAAATTTTTTCCATGTTTTTCATATTTTCTAAAGTTGATATGCACAATTCTGCACGCCGACATGCTCCATTCAAACTAAATATTAGTACAACTTTCATCAATAAGAACTTATCGACTGGAGCCCCTTTGAAAAACATAGTAACGTTTTCCATAGTCAAAACTTTAGATTTATTTGCTTCGTATGTGTCATTTTGACGTTTTATAAAACTTTTTAACAAAAAATTTAACCGAAGAAAAAAGGAACCAAAAAAAAAATAAAATGAACCTTTTCAGTCTTAATAACTTAGCTCCCAAACTTATTCAACTAACTAATCCGGAGTCGGCACCAACAAGCAAATTAATTACCTAAGGCGAAAAATGATGGCAGCGGGGTGCGCGGTGGCGGCGCGTCTCTTCGCCAGAAATTTCCGAGCGTTCTCGGAGTCAATACTAGCGAGACAGCTACCCGAACGGGTACACACGTGAGGGCATACGTCGTTGCGAATGGTCGTGCAGAGAGCTCATTTTTATAATGTTATTCTGTTTTTATCAAATTATATAATGATCTTTGTTGATTATTTGGTTGGCGCCGACTCAAAATTAGTCACTTACATTAGTTATTGAGTATAAAAAAGGTCATTTTATTTTTTCTTCAGTTTTTTTTTCGTCAGATTAATGTTTTGTTATATTTTCTTTATTTTTAAGTTTTTTGTGGCTAAAATCTCCTAATTGCTACTTTATTATTAATTTGGATTACTTTTAAAATATTCACTTACCCCCCCATCTTACTTCAACTATTGACTGTTATATACTATAACTAGCTGGTCCGCGTTGAACATTGTATTTTTTGTGAAGACTATTACAAATTCACTCACCTCTTTAGGGACGGTATTTCTAAAAATACTGAAATACATATTTTTTTTGTAACAAAGACATCAAATACAAATTTATATGACCCTTACTTGAAAACTAATGGATTCCCCTTACAAACTTCCACCCCCCATTCCACCCCTTTAGGGGTTGAATTTCTAAATACATATTTCTTCCATTTGTAACAAAGACTTCAAATACCGATTCTTATGATCCCAACTTGAAAACTAACGGAATTCCTATACAAACTTCCAATCCCGATTTAACCCCCATTTCACCATTTTAGGGGTTGTATTTCCAAAAACACCGAAACATATATTTATTCTTTGCAACTAAGACCCCCGAATACCAATTTTCATGATCCTTACTTAACAGACTTTCAACCCCCATTTTACCCCTTTAGGGTTGTATTTTCAAAAACCCTGGAACATATTTATCTTTATTTGTAAAGAAGAGCCCGGAAACTAATTTCCATGACCCTTATTACAAAACCCCGTTTAGGAATAGACTATCCAAAAAATATTCCCTCAAAATGTAAGCTCTTAGGGTCCAGCGGTTTGGTCTGGGCGTTGATCGAATATCAGAATTAGTGAGTCAGTCAGGATATGTATTTATATATATATATATATATATATATATATATATATATTATATATGTTTATATTATCCCAAATACGAGGTAGCTACTGTTAACCGTTGATGAGATCCCTCGACTGTCTTCCGCCTCCATCATTAGATTAACTCCGGACATCCATTATGTTGTAGTGTCATCAGAACTACATATGTTTGCCAAGTTTCAATAGAATCGGTTCACAGGTGTTAAATCAATAAATCATCCCATATTTTTCTACCCTCAGGGGTGTATTTCTTTTTCAAATCCAAATTAGACCAACCCAGTACAAAGTTATGAGTGGTAGAATCGGTTAAGATCCCCCATTTTCCTACCCTTACGAGTGTTTTTTTTTCAAATCCAAATGGGACCAACTTCGAAGTTTGCCCTATCCATTAAAAATAATAATCTAAATCGGACCCTGCAAAAAGTTATGCGTGGTCATACATAAAAAAAACAATGTCGGCTCGGCGAGAGAACGTTCTCCTTTTTTTTTCGTCGGTTAAAATTCTGTACAATTTGTTAGGAAGTTTTCTTGTGTTTAAATGAAGGATATTCACCCCGTCGAATTTATAGGTTTATTGTCAATGTACGAGTCTGATGACGATGGTTTTCGTTTAAGAAACAACTATTCACATAGGCTCCCACTGGTCATTCAGATTCATTCCAGGCTTTGTCAAGTTGGATAAATGTATAGAAACTATTGTAGTAGACACACATTTATTGAATAAAAATTCTTTCAAAACATCCCCTTGAAAGGAAAAATAACAAAGCATGATCTGAAAATGTCATTTCCATCCTATGCACCCAATGTTTGCTGTTTGGAAAATCCCGAGAAATGCCCTGTCACTCGTCCCTTTTTGCGTTTATACATTTCCTCACTGAAAACTATTTTCGTCCGGTCGTTATCATGATGCAATTATGTTGACGTTGAACGGAACCGAAAGAATACCCGTCCGTTGACAAGAAAGCAAGACATGGACGCGAACTTTGCCAAACAATGCTAAAACATCGTGACAAGTGTCCGGAGATATCAACTTCTTGCAAACATGCGTGAAAATACTGGATCCCGAACGCAACTGCTGTCGCTTGGGATTTGTATTTTCTCGGAACTTTTCTGGGAAATTGATTTGAACTCGTTCATTGCATATTATCGGAGATGAGGTTGAAGCATGATGATACTCCTAGATTTATATTGATATAGAATTACTTCTATAAAAATATATTATTATGGGAGAGTTGAAATTTCATTTTGAAACCCATTTTTTACAAGCTTTCATTTAGTTTTCCCGTGTCTGTCTGTGTGTCTGTAATCAAATCTTGCAAGCTAAATTTGATCCACTTCTAATCGTCCGAATGATTTGAAATTTGGCAGGTGTACATAATTCCGGTGACAATGCAATAGGAAAAAAAACAAAATGGCGGCTCTAATATGGCGAACAATTCTTGTAAATATGGTCCGATTCTATTCAAAATTGGTATCTAGGGGTTTTTCGGGTCGGAGATATGATTTTCCGAAAATAAATCGATAGAAATACTAAACTAGTTATATAACATCATATTTTTTCAGATTTGAAAATATGGATTGGTACTAAAGTTGATGTCCTGATCACGTATCCGTAAGAATTATGATTCTATCTTGACCACCAATATTATTTTTCGCAAAAATCATTATATCCATCGCCCCTGGCGCGCAGTATATGTCACTCAGATTGACTCCAGAAGAGATTTAGACTCATCCTTGGTATATCCAACGATCGTGAAAATTACAGAATTTTACTCCAATAATGACGGGAGATACGGAAGTGTTTCCATGAGAAGTGAGACACACTGTATCTATATCTAAGGTGTTTCTTGGATGATGCAATTATAGGGAGAATAGAAAAAACAAATAATCTAATTGTAAACAAAACGGCTTTATGAACTTGTACGTTAACACAGAATGAGAGTGACAGTGCCATTTTAAATACACAACTTATGACCGAGAATAATCTATTGAAAAATATGTTTTTTTGAAAAAAATTTGTGTTGGGGCCATAAAATGTTTTTTGGAACAAACCAGCAAATTTTTTTGGAACCGCGTAAACGCGGGGCTATAACTGACTCAAAAAATTGGTTGGCGTGCCACTAGCCGCGTAACCGCGGGTGTTGAGTTTCTAGCCATTTCCTGGAAAAGGAAGTATTACTGATGCTAAGTATCAACGAAACATTTATTCATTGCATAAAAAGAAAATATCATTTTTTTTACAAAAAAATATGTAAATGAAAATGAAACAGTGACATAATTCATGCTGATGCACCACATTTGCTACAGGAGTCAATGATGTATGGAAGCAGACCCGTTAAAACAAAATAGGAGTAGCCGCAAAAATTCGGGTGTGGCACAGGTCGTACGCAATCTTTGCCCGCGTAAACGCGGGAGTGACAGCGGACGTGTTGAGACGAATTATGATTGACCATTACTAATCTGATAGGTAAATTGGGTGAACATTTTCGCCAATCATAAATTAATAAGATCTACGCTGGTAACTCATCGAGGAAAGCTATTTCACTACCCTCGCTACAATTTAATATTATTGCTATTCCCTGATTCATTGAAGAAACATATTGTAGAAGTCAAATGGTAATCAAAATATATTATGCCTCTACAGTGAGCCAACTTGGGAACATTAGGTGGGTAAATTTAAAATATTCAGTGAACTCTGGAAATGGAGACAATTTTTGAAAATTAATATCTACTTCACCTGTCCTCCTTCTATATTTGTATTTACGTTTGTTCTACCGTAGCGCCCAAACTACTCATCCGATTTTGATGAATGAGGTGCCAATCGATTATTTATTATGGTCCGTGTGACATAGGCTCTATTTATATGAACAAAATCAATATGACGGATGTTAAATGTCAAAAAAAGTAGAGGTGCCTGATTTTTTTTCCTCAGCTATCGTATCGAGTTCATGAATATATGTATAGTACAATATTAAGTACAAAATATACCTATTTCCCGGTATTCTCCCTAGAAACAATATGTGATTTGTTTTGAGTACGGAACATTCATTTCTAATCAGGTGATTTTTCATTTATTAACTGATCTATCAATAGGTATGTAATGTAAATGCAAAGTTAAAGAATTTCATGAAAATAATAAATGTTCAACTAAACAACCATTATTCGTCATTTGTACATTTTAATTGTTTCTCGGTAGGTATTTGTATTCATGATTAGCCGATTACAGCAAAGCCAAAATGACAGGTTATGATCCTAGCAGTCTATGTATGTATGTATGTTTGTATTTATTGTATACACTTAAATAGTAACGATTTATAATGCCACGATTAAAAAAAAAAGTTAAAAAAACTGTAACCCGACTATGGAAAAGAAATAAATATAATTGAAGGAAAAATAGGTCCAAACTTTCCACCCGACTAGGGATAAGTGAAATAAATTAAAAAGTAAGACACAAGTTAGGTGCTGATTGCTATCATCGTCTTATTGAGTAAGACAAGTCTTTTGATATGTTAGATATTCCTGTTTATTAAGTTCTATTGAAGTCTTCTGGCAGTTTCACATTAATAACATCATTATTCCATTCAAATGCCGTGGTCGTGCGTTGTCAACTACAAAAAGCGTTGTAATTGACAGATAAAAACAATGGAGATGCCGTCAATCAAGAATAAAAAATACGCACAGAATTTGAATTGAATTCTAACGTTATTAATGTGGAACTACCAGAATACGTCGATGGAACTAAATAAACAGGAATATCTTTCATGTCAAAAGACTTGTCTTTCTCAATAACACGATGATAGCAATCAGCACCTCAATTATTTCTTACTCTTTAATTTATTTCATTCATGCCTAGTCGGGTGGAAGGTTTGGATATTATTTTCCTTTAATCATAGTTATTTCTTTATGGAGTTGGGTCACAGTTTTTTTTAAATTATATCTAACATTTTGACAGCTCAGAACACTGTTCTCTACTGTAGGATAAAAGTGGTTCGCAAGTTGGCGAAACCGACTTTGATTTGATGGAATCAGACAAACGAAAATGCTCTACGTCGAATTGATTCGTAGCGTGTTAGTTCTCGTACATGGATCCCACCACTCACATGTGAACTATCATCAGATAACTTTTTATGTTTTCTATCGCGATAAAGGTAACGGTTTCAATTTGAACTCAATATTTTTCCATAATAGCTTTTTGTGGAAATAACGAATGTTTCAGACATGCAAAGTTGAAAGAACGGTGCACGATATATTTCGGAGTTGTTTGCAGGTAGTGCTGAATGAACTCTGACTGAATGATCGAAGTCAACTGATGTTAATGACGTCGGGAGATTCACTTTCATGTCCCAGCCACTGTATGGCTGTAATTTTCCATAATCTCTCTAGGGTTTGTGAAAAAATATTGCCGTGGGTTCATTTGGTTTACCTAATGAATACCCAAATGAAATAGCAGTAATTTGGTTCAACCTATTGTAGTAGTGGTTATTGGATAGTCTTGTAAGTGCACATATTCCAAGGAAGATTTTATGTTGCTGGAATTTGTAATCTGATCAAAAAAGCTTTTCATCAATTTGTTGATTGCGGGAATTTATTGATATAGGGAAAAAACCGTACTTTTTAGGTAGGTAGGATCAGCTAGAAAAATTCAAATATGTATATGGACAACACAATACTTGAAATTCATATGCATGAATTCAAATGTATGAAATATATAAAATAATCAATGAAAAAACTTTTTTAAGAATTTTTTTATTCAAATACAATAAAAAGTAAAAAAATTATGACTTTGGATGTATGATGTAGGTTATTCCGTGAGTTATAGATTCAAATGCTTATCGCGCAAAGCTTTCAGTTCTAAAACAAAAGCGACAAGCGTTTGAATCTATAACTTACGGAATAACCTACGTCACACATCCAAAGCTATTATTTTTTACTTTTCAGTGCATTTGAATGAGAGATTGTTTATTAATTATTTTATTTTGTGTTTTTTCAGTACGTCTTAATCTATCCATTTTTGTTAAAGCATCATTATTATGAGGTTTTTTCTCTGTAAGTTCTGAGATATCTAGTCCTTCAATGAAGTGACCAACTGAAGATTAACTCAACCGCCATGTTGCAGTTGCCATCCTCAATTTATAAATTTCAACTAGAATCAATAAGCTTCGACTGAATTCATGATATCCGACCCCAAAAACCTCGACATACCAATTTTGAATAGAATCGGGCCACAATTACAAAAATCATCCACCATCTTGAATTTGTGAAGTTTGAAAATTTATAACCTCCGACCCCGAAAACCCCCACATACCAATTTTGAATAGAATCGGACCATAAACACAGATATCATCGGCCATCTTGGTGCCGCCATTTTATTTTTATTAATTTTGTAGACAAATTCATAATCTCTGACCCTGAGAACCCCCACATACCAATTTTGAATCAAATCGGACATTAAAAAATCTCGTCCGCCATCTTACACCGCCATTTTGTTTTTTTCTCTAACAAAAATCCCATGAGCCTCCATTTCGATTCCATAAATGTTGACAAAAAGCTGGGAGTTCTTGCTATCCTTCGCTTATAATTATTTTATTCTTCCACAAGCGAATGAAAACCGTAAAGACTCTCTCTCCACATTTATCAAAAGGAATATCAATAACACCAATTCCACTCCTTCATGTTTTCCTGAATCGAAGCCTCCATGCAAGAAAAGAATAGATCCTATCAAATCCATCATAAATAAAGTGTCCGATGGTGATCTTTCTTCCGCATTCAAACTACTAACTTCATCTGACAGTATCGCAGATTTCAATGAGTCGACCTTGAGGGAACTCCAGTCAAAACACCCACATGACATCTTTCAAAATGATAATTCCAATATAGGGTGTGGAAATTTCACAACACTGAAAGTTACAGAAAAAGAAATTATGAAAGCAATCAAATCTTTCCGAACCAGCTCCGCGGGAGGATCAGATTCTTTGAGGCCTTCTCACCTCCAAGATCTTATTTCAAGGACATCTGGTTGTGAAAGTGAGAACCTTATATCTTCACTAACGAAGTTATGCAATTCGATGCTATCGGGTGAGGTATACCAAGAAATATGCCAAATTCTATACGGTGCCTCTTTAATTGCTTTGAAGAAAAAATGTGGTGGGATCCGTCCAATCGCCGTTGGCACAATTTATCGCCGACTTACGGGAAAATTATCATGTATGATTATATCAACAGAATTAGGTGATTCATTTCGACCAGTTCAATTCGGTTTTGGAACTCCAGGAGGTTGCGAAGTAGTTGCTCATGCTGCCCGCCGTTTTCTCAATCAACATCCAGGTTCTCTTTCCCAAGTTTTCCTCAAATTGGATTTTAAAAACCCTTTTCCAATATTTTTCCTTTATTAAGCAATGTTACCAAATACCGACATATCTCAACTTTGGTGAAAATGTAATTATGTCAGAAAGTGGTGTACAACAAGGAGATCCCCTAGGCCCATCCCTTTTTTGCCTAATTATAGGCGAATTAACCAAATTGATTAAGTCTGCTTCCAACTGTTGGTACATCGATGACGGATCTATTGGTGGGGATAGAGATGTTGTTCACGAAGAATTTTGAAGAATAACTCGTGAGTCACAAAATTTGGGTTTTGACTTGAATTTCAACAAATGCGAACTTCTCACTTCTGAAAATATATCCTTCAAGTATTTCGAGTCTATTGCTCCAGGTATCAAATTGATGAAGAAAAGGGATTGGACTTTACTGGGAGCACCCCTTACTCCTGAATCTATATCAGGCTGCCCTATACAGAAAACAAGGTCTCTCGATTTGATGTCTTCCCGCCTCAATGAACTTCCATCCCACATAGCGTATTTCCTTCGCAGAAATTGTTTATCGATACCCAAATTATTATATATACTCAGATACAGTCCAACTTGGCAATGCCAGAAAGAACTTCAAGATTTTGATTCGATATTGCGTAATTCTTTGGAACAAATTACCAATAATAAATTCGATGGAAATACCTGGAATCAAGTAACTCTTCCCGTGAAATTAGGAGGCTTAGGCATCCGTTTGGCCACTTCACCTTCTGTGCCAGCTTTCCTCGCTTCCTATGATAGTTGTGAATCTATGGTATCAACAGTTCTACCAACATGTTTCTTGAAAATACAACATAAATATTATTTGGAATGTGAACAGAAATGGATCTCTACAACAAAAGTTGATCTTCCTGATAATAAGAAATCTCAAAAAAACCTGGGATATTCCAATGACCGATTCAATATACGAACAACTCCTTGAGTCAGCTGCAGAATCTAAATTTGGAAAGGCTCGTCTCAATGCTGTAAGTTCTAAAGAATCAGGAGCTTGGCTCAATGCTCTCCCAGTAGCGTTTTTGGGTACTCTATTAGACGATCAATCGTTCAGGATTGCAGTTGGCCTTCGTTTGGGAACATTGCTTTGTGATAGCCATAGGTGTAAATGTGGATCTATTGTTGAAGAAAATGGAACACATGGTTTGAGCTGCAAGTTCAGTACGGCTCGTTTTTCGAGACACCATGCTGTAAATGATCTGATAAAACGAGCTCTTACAACTGCGGAAATTCCCTCAGTATTAGAACCTGTTGGAATAAGTAGAGACGACGGGAAACGTCCAGACGGAATGACCCTCATACCCTGGAAATTCGGAAAGCCTTTGGTTTGGGATTTCACATGTGTAGATACTGTTGCAGCCTCCCATCTTATAACGACCTCAATCACGAAAGGTGCTGCAGCTACTTCTGCTGAGAAATTGAAAATTCGAAAATATTCGAATCTAGAAAAATTTTACACATTTTATCCAGTGGCAATTGAAACATATGGAGTATTTGGTTCTCACGCCCAGGAACTTCTAGAAGAAATCGGCAAAAAAATTATAAAGTGTACTAATGATTCTAGAATATATGCTTTTCTGATTCAGCGTATAAGTATGGCAATTCAAAGAGGAAACGCCGCATCAGTTATGGGTACACTTCCCGTATCCCGAAAACTGGATGAAATTTTCTTACAGCCTCAAAAATCTTCTATTTAAAGACGAGTATACCTTGATAAATTTAGGACAAATACCATTCCTGATTGAAATTATTTCTTTAATGTCAGCATTAATGATGTATGCAGTTATAACTACAACAACACCATCAGTCCACATGAGAATGAGAAGGCCCAGATTTTCGGACTTAATGGTTTGAAAAACTTTGGCAACACTTGTTTCATGAATAGCGTAATACAATGTTTATCGAATACCAGATGGTTGCTTGAGTATCTTAGAGGAGACGATCATATGAGGGATATCAATACAAGCACATCAAGTATGAAGGGTGCTCTAATAAAATCATTTGCGGTAGTGATAAAAGACCTTTGGTCGGAAGATTCGGGGTGGTGAATACTGTTTCTTTGAAAAACCAGATACAAATATTCGCACCTCGTTTCGGAGGGTACGCTCAACAGGACGCTCAAGAATTTCTCAGATATTTATTGGAAGGTCTCCATGAAGATGTAAACAGAGTGATAGAAAAGCCCAAACCTATCCTGACAGAAATTGATGAAATCAAGCGACCATGAGAAGGCACAGGAGTCTTGGTCGAAATATCTAAGAATGGACAACTCAAAAATTGTTGTTAACTTTGTTGGTCAATTGAAATCAACGTTGAAGTGTACTTTCTGTGGCCATTGTTCTGTCTCTTTTGACCCCTTCTGGGACCTTTCACTTCATATTCCACAGAGAACTGGCCAGCTCAGACTGTCACAATGTTTAGATTCATTCACTAAAGAAGAAACTTTGGATGGCGAACAGAAACCATTTTGTTGTAAATGTAAGGAAAAGATTTAATGCACTAGGTCATTATCCATACATAAATTCCCCAAATTATTAGTAATTCACTTGAAACGATTTTTGCTGATGGATAGATTCGGAGGAAAATTAAATGTCACCATTCACCATTCCTCTTGAGAGATTAGACATGAGTAATTATTCAACAGATAACATAATTCCATGTCGCTACAACTTGTATGTTGTCCAATCATAGTGGAACACCCTATAGCGGACACTCCACGGCTTATTGTATCACCGATATCACCAGAATCCCTTATAAGTGGTGAAGCATTCGTCCTCTTCTATGAGCAAGAGAGCACCAAATCACTTATTTGACTTTTTTTCTGTTGTATTGTATTTCATACTCAAAAGTTACTTGTTATTATTTTGAGCACTTATAGCAATAATTTTTATCAAATGATAATTGACCAAATGAATTATTGGATTCATAGATGTTATATAATAAGACATTATGCTCCTGTTTACAAACGTCTCGCGAGGCCAATGAAACAGACAATAGCGTCTCATGATCATGACAAAACATTTATCTTAGAGACCATATGATAACCTTCTTGAATAACTTATTTTCTAAATTTTCAGCAACTGCCATAAACATCAAATATGCTCCTCAATTTGCGAAAAGTCTGTTTATAGCATAACAGCTGTGGACTGAATCTAGTAATGCATTTCATGTTTTATCAGCATTCAAGACACTCAAGGAAAGCGGACACTCTAGCTGCACTCTCGTGTTGCTTTCAGTCTCCTCATTTGACGAAAATATCTGTCCACGGAGCGCATTTTTCAGCTTTGGGAAAAAAAAGTCACTTGGGGCTAGATCTGGTGAGTAAGGCGACTATCCAAGCGGTTCAAATCGCAATTCGTGGATTTTCGCCATGGCAACCGCTGAGATGTGAGACGGCGCCGTTTTTCCGCAATTTCTGCCTTCTGTTTGTCAAGTAATGATGCGTATTGCTCCTGTTTTCCCTTTTTGAACTTTGGACATCATAGCCTCCGCTATCTCTCTCACTATTTGGAGAACTTGATCGATCCAAAATTTTGTGGTGGTAAATGCAGAGCCCTCGTCCAACTCGTATTTGTTTCGTGTAGACGTTTTCAAAAACAAATACTTATTTTATGACAGCTCGATACTCGAAAACTTCCATTTTTAGAAAAACACTCACATCAACTTACTCGAACGATTGTCAAACAACAACTGAGCGTCCAAAATGATTGCAATGTTCAAAAGATGAGCAAACACATTCCATAGCTATTGTTAACGAGTGCTGCCATCTTCAGGTTCAGGTCGGAAACTTTTCAGCCTATCCTCGTACAATACATATCATGAATACATAAAAAAATAACAGTAACAACATCTGAATAATACAGAAAATATGAACATTTGCTGCGAAAAATTAATGTACTCTCCAGAATTTGAGATACATATGAGAAACTTGTAATAACAAATACACTTCCATAGAGACAAGAACCCAACTAAACTATGCTACATTATTAATGAGTATTTTTTTTAATGATCACCTTTTAATTTAATCTTTGATGGTTGAAACATAGATCTCAAGGCTACTGGGTGGTGGTATTTCAATTCACCAATGATAACCTGTTGTCTAACCAGAATTTTGGTGAGATATATTTCAATTTTTATTTTTAAATAGTGTCTATTACTGTATTGTTTTATCGGCAAAACTGAAGATTTGCCTTGATTTTTCTATTAAAAAAAATTATGTAATGGTCGTTGAATACCAAAGGCCCTAGTACCGTACCCTGAGGCACTCAACATATTATTTCTTCTGTCTCGCCCATTTCATCGTTAATTCTAATACGTTCTTCTGCGGTTCTTTGAGTAACTCTCGAAATAACAATATGCCATGCTACGTACTCCGTATTTCTAGTATTAAAAAAAATTGGGTTGATCGACGGTGTAGAATGTCAAAAAACAGTACAATAATTGCTTCACCTCTATCTAGGCAATTGGTTGATAGTCGTATTGCATCTTGAGTAGATTTATTTTCTCGAAATAACAATTGATACTTGAGAACAAGTTGTATTTTTATTGACTAGGACTTTTATTGCTCTTTCGAGCAAGGGGTGTATAGTTAGCCACATCGTATTTTTCTACAGCTCGAGAACTAGTGTTGTTGAAGTCACATGGAAAATGTTCTCATTCTTGTGCATTATGAATTATAACAGTTAGAGGTAGACTTAGATTATCTTCCATTATTTTCAGAATGTATCCCATCATATCCTGGGGCTTCGAAATAATGTTTTATGATATGCTTGACCTTCATTTCTATTGTTGGGTGGAAAAAAATAACTGATACTTTTCATCTTGCTCCGCTGCATGTTTTGCTCATATACGTTTATACAATGAATTTTTCATTCAAATCGTAAAATATTCTGGTCCGGTCACCATTACACTGCCAACTTGGAAAGGCGGACCACCGCGTTGGACAATCTGAAATTCCTCTGCATTAATATCACGGCTATGTCACCGAAAAAGCCCATTTTCGTTTTATTGCGGATACTCTCTGAAAACTAAGTTGCAGCTTTTATGGTCCATCAGCGGTAAAACATTTGAAACTCTTATTTCCTGCATCGTAAACTCACCAGAGTCGAGTCTTCTTCATCCGAATTAGCTCACTTTATTAGCTTTTGAAGTTTCAGTTTATGCACATGGCGGTAAATGCTTTGATTAAAGGCATTGTGGTTTATAGAATAATTCTCCTCCCACATAAACAAGATATGGGACAAAGATTAATATGTGCTCAGTTGAGTTTTCATGGTTTATACAGGTCATTCTATAAAATATTTTCAATGTAACAATAATAACTACTCATGAAGAATGTTTCTTGATTCGCCACTGAAATTAATTAGGTGGATGTTTTTTTGTCGACTGCGTGCGTCTAATATAATCAGGCAGTCAGTCGAGTTTTGATTCTCTCACATCATGTGATTCTTGGGAAGTTGTGAATTGAAACGGAAATCGTGAAAATGGAAAAATGAAACAAATTTGGATTGAAACATTTTGTTACTCTTTGCAATCATGGATTATTTCAAAATCACCGGAGGCAAGACATTATTTACTTCCGAGGAAATTTGTTTTTACACGCTTTATATTAGCTTCACTTGTATGTTTGTTTGTTTGTAACTGACTCCTCTGGGCGCGATTTTGACCCACTTCCAGACGTCCGAATGATTTGAAATTTGGCAGGTGTACATAATTCCGGTAACAATGCATTAAGAATTTTGTGAGAAACAAAATGGCGGCTCAATACTACGAGTTTTGATTATGGTCCGATTGCTCAAAATTGGTATCGAAGTTTGTGGTTTGTGTTTTGATTCTTTCGTCAAAATTGAAAATTCAAGATGGCGCTAAATGGTGGACGAATTTTGTGATTATGGTCTGATTCCATTCAAAATTGTATGTGGTCTTGGGATCAAATTTTATGATTCTGTTGTGAAAATTTGAAAATTTAGAGGCGCTTTAATGGCGGCCGAGTTGGATTATGGTCGATTGCTTCAAATTTGGATCTGAGGGTTTCGTGGTCAGAATTATGATTCTCTTGTTGAATTGAAAATTCAAGATGGCGGCTCAATGTCACAGTGGACGAGTTTTGTGATTATGGTCTGATTCTATTCAAATTGGTATGTGGAGGAATTTGGGGTCAATATTATGATTCTTGAAAATGGAAAATTCGAGATGGCGGCTTGAATGGCGCCGAATTTTGATTATGTCTGATTTATTCAAATTGGTATGTGGGTTTCGTCGATTTATTATTCTTGAAATTGGAAATTCAGGATGGCGGCCGAGTTTTGGATTATGGTCTGATTCTATTCAAAATTGGTTGAGGTTTTGGTCGAATATTATGATTCTTTGGAAAGATTTTGGAAATTCAAGATGGCGCCGAGTTTGTGATTATGGTCTGTTCTATTCAAAATTGATATGTGGGGTTTTGGGTCGAATATTATGATTCTTTTGTTAAAATTGAAAATTCAAGATGGAGGCTTCAAAATGGCGGCAGAGTTTTGTGATTATGGTCTGATTCTATTCAAAATTGGTATGTGGGTTTTGGGGTCGAATATCTGATTCTTCTTAAAATTGAAAAATTCAAGATGGCGGCTGTGAAAATGGCAGCCGGGTTATGTGATTATGGTCTGATTCTATTCAAGATTGGTATGTGGGGGTTTTTGGGGACGAATATTATGATTCTTTTGTAAAAATTGAAATATTCAAGATGGCGGCTTTGAAATGGCGGCCGAGTTTTGTGATTATGGTCTGATTCTATTCAAAATTGGTATGTGGGGGTTTTTGGGGTCGAATATTATGATTCTTTGGTAAAAATTTGGAAATTCAAGATGGCGGCCGAGTTTTGTGATTATGGTAAAAGGGGGTTTTGGGGTCGAATATTATGATTCTTTTGTTAAAATTGGAAAATTCAAGATGGAGGCTTCAAAATGGCGGCCGAGTTTTGTGATTTTCGTCTGATTCTATTCAAAATTGATATATGGGGGCTATTGGGGTCGAATATTAGGATTCTTTTGTAAAAATTGGAGAATTCAAGATGGCGGCTGCAAAATGGTGGCCGAATTTTGTGATTATGGTCTGATTCTTTTCAAAATTGGTATGTAGAGGTTTTTGGGGTCGAATATTATGATTCATTTGTGAAAATGGCAAAATTCAAGATGGCGGCATTAAAATGGCGGCCGAGTTTTGTGATTATGGTCTGATTCTATTCAAAATTGGTATGTGGGGGTTTTTGGGGTCGGAAATTATGATTATCTGATTTGATAAGATTACTCCATTTTTCAATTTGCAAAAAATTGATGATAATAATAATCAATAATTATATTGTACATTACACACCGAGGCGATCCCCCCTTTTTTTTTAAAAAATTTTTTTTTTTTTAGTTTAATAAAAAAATTAACTATTAAAGCGTGTTTTTTAGTTTTTTTAAACTATTATTTATTTATCTCTAGAATCATAGTCACCCTTCGAGGTCGAAGGAGCCATAGATTATCTCGATGTACATCACATATAGAGCATCAGGGTTTCCAAAAATATATTTTCAACAAAAAATCAAATCCACGAAAAAATAAACTGAAAAGCGTCAAAAAACACTTAAGTCTTGATAATTAAGCTCCTCAACTGATGTAAGTTACTGATTTTCAGTAGGCGTCAAACAAACAAATCAATTAATATCAGCGAGACAGCTACCTGAACTGGCAAACAGGTGAGGGCACACGTCGTTGCGAGTGGTCGTGTCAAGAGCGCATTTTTGGAATGTTATTGTTTATCTATGGGGATTTCATGTTTCATTTTTATGTTATTTTGTTTTGATTATTTCTTTAAAGTAATTTAATGTTCAGTGGATAAACAATCCCCTCTTCTCCTACCCTCACGGGTGTTTTTTTCAAATTTGAATGGGACCAACTTCGAAGTATACCAGTGCTGTGCCGAGCACTGACGAAAAGTGCTTCGAGCACTAAGCACTAAGCACTCTTGAAAAGTGCTCCGGAATCTCGAGCACTGAGCACTCTTATTTACAAAATGCTCGCGATTACTAAGCACTTTCAAAAAGAAATTCGACATGGCGAGTACTAAGCACTAACCACTTTTCAAAAAGATGATACTGTTATACATTCGAATTACTTCTTGGCATGGTTTTTGTATGTTTTGTAGATTAATCACGTCAAATTCAATCCAAAACATCTATGATTCATTATTTATAAGTGTGGCATCAAATGAACTGATGTGGTGGAGGTTGAATGAACTCGCATGATTATTATTAATATCATTTAATATAAATAAAAATATATTTCCAACAGAATACAGAAAAACATAACGTCAATTCTCTAACAAACTAAATGTTACACATCAATCGAATAAAGTAGAAGTTTGTTTTGTTTTGAAAATCTCTCTGTAATACGATAATTCCTCTTCGAATATCTGTGATTCTTTTTCATTACCTTCACCTTGAATGTGTTGGTCGGATATAGATGTTTTGTCAACTTGATATGGTATATCATTCGAAAGGTTTTTCAGTGATCTTCTACACCTGACCCATTAACTCGAAGTGAAGGCATTAAAAAAAACACAGAAATTTTTCTTGAATATCTTGTTTTCATAAACCAGCCTGAAGCAAATCTAGTCAGATATTGAATCCTGAAATCAGAATTATATTTCGAGTCAAGAATTCGTTTATTTAATTTTTGAGTAAACCCTCAACAAACAAAATTTTCTCTTGTAAAGGATTAATATTCAATATCACTCACACATTCAAGAGAATGAGAACCATATTCGTTGTTCAATACCCTGTGTTTCTGAAAGTAGACAAAGGATTGAGTTGTGTCAATGGATATTATTGTTCAAGAAGTCGACAACTGCATCATAACAAAAATTTGGGAAATTTCTCTGTAGCATAATTCTCCATAAGTCGCCTTGACCTTCACTTTTCAATGCAGCGATAAAATATTATTTTATAGAACTAACCTATCTATACTGCGTACTGCGCCGAGTCCTGACACACTCCGCAACATTCAAAACAAGACTGTGATCTGTAGAAGATGCATATGGAAGCGATCAAGAGTTCGTCTTCAGTGGGGGTGCTACGCTACCGGTCACATTTTCATGTTTCGACAAGTAGTAATTACGAAAGGCTTAGTGCTTAGTAAACCCGAAAAGTGCTCCCGAGCTCTGCAGTGCTCGGGAGCACTTTTCGGGATTACCAAGCACTAAGCCTTTTCGTAAAATGATCGAAGCACTAAGCACCAAGCACTGGTTCAAAAAAGTGCTCGGGAGCACAGTGCTTACGAGCACAAAAGTGCTCTAAGTGCTTTCACGAGCACTAAGCACAGTGCTTCGGGACAGCTCTGAGGTATACCCTATCCAAAATTAAACAATCATCAAAATCGGACCACTCTATAAAAAATTATGGATGGTCATACATGAAAAATAAATAATAAAAGGAAATATATACGCGTCGACTGGAGGACATACTCCTTATTTCGTCGGTTAAAAAAAAATATGGAATTCCCACTAGAATCACTAATGCTACCCTTCAACTCATGTTTTACAAAAGAGGTTTTCCCCGGCATTTTTGAATACTCTAGTGTCGTTCCGATTATCAAAATATAAGATTATAATTCAACAGATGATCATATGCATCCATTATTGCCATATTAAACAACTTTATTCACCCATTGAATGTATCACTAATACAGAGCTTACGAGCGATCGAAATCAGATAAAAAAGTGAATGTATTCTGATACTTATTAGTTATGATTTGATATTCTTCTCTTTGTAAACGCGTAAAGTATTTTTCATCGTTTTTGACTTATGGCTTGAAAACCAATAAAGCAATCTCGATACTCTCAATGGACGAATTGTAGAAAATTGGAATGCAAAAAAATGGGTTCTAACGCGACTCGATCGGATTATTATTAGTAACGGAGACAACTTGACCTATTTCGCAGCCTTTTAACGCAAAATGAGAATAGCCATTTTGTAGCACTATACTTCAACTCTCAAAATCTTAGAAAAATGAAATCGGACCACCTATGACACATTCAGGTCTGCTGCAATAAAATGCATTAAAAAAATCAAATTGCAATTATGCCCTGACTAATAATCCAACAGGGCCTGAGTTTTTCACACATATATCAATCACTAATATGTCGTGGAGAGCCTGCTCCAGAACTCTAAAAATGTTGGTGTTATGAATAAAAAAAAAGAACGCAGATTTTTTTCGGTTTTTCGCCGTTACTAATAACCAGATCGAGTTGTGCTAGAGCTCATTTTCTTCGCATTTTGATCCTCTACAATTCGTCCATTGAGAATATCGAGTTTGCTTCATTAGTTACAGGTCAAAAACCACAAAAAAAAAATGTTTATAACAAATTAACCAATTACAGTTGGGAGTAGGAAACATACCA
The DNA here is from genome assembly GCA_018342105.1 of Gonioctena quinquepunctata. Classification (NCBI taxonomy): domain Eukaryota; kingdom Metazoa; phylum Arthropoda; class Insecta; order Coleoptera; family Chrysomelidae; genus Gonioctena; species Gonioctena quinquepunctata. The sequence goes on along the minus strand of JAFIRS010001028.1, from coordinate 387,880 downwards.
AGATATAACTTGGTCTTTGTCATGATGGCACAGTCGGTTTCCTGGTAGTATTTTTGTCACAAAAAAATCTCAATTGATTGGTCTACTACTGTATTTCTCATGATGGTTTGAAACAAAACGGATGATTGCCTAAAAATAAAAGAGAGCTTGCACCTGAGTACCTACACGTGAAAGAAGTGAAACTTCTTTGGCGATTAAAACCGCTCGTACGAAATGCTCAAGCCTGTTTTTCTGAAACAGTCGAGCATTCATCTCCGCTTAATGTCATTAGTCAAATGTCAACTTTATTATACAACAACTATAATTCATTATAACATAGTACAAATATATAAATAAATTATTATTGTGAAGGTGAGAAACACTACAAAGTTTGGTATGACTGAAAGTTATTATGGAAATAAAATTTATTTTTAGTAGGCATTCAATTATATTATGTTGAGAATAAGATCCATCACTAAACGATTTCATCACTTGTGGTACAACGTACAACTGACATTTTTTTACGAGTTTCATACACGCCTGTGGGACGAATTACCATTCCATTTGAGTGGAATTCCATATTCACACTGTAATAAAATAGTTGCCTCATGTCTATTCTTTCAATAGTCACATAGGGATCTTCGATTTTGGTCATCATACTTCCAAAAATCTTTTGATTATTTGAGTGGACTGGACATAAAAATTTTTTGTAAGAAACGATTTTTTTCTTACAACTCATTATTTTCATTATTACTCACATTTCAAAAAAAAAATCAAAAAATAACTATTTAAACAATGTATTTGTTTGAAACAATTCTTCAAACAATTGTAGTAAAAAAAAAATTTTTCTTATGTGGCTTTTAACAATAAAAAAACGAATCGAAATATTTGAATAAATAAAATGTGTTAATGGTTTATTTATGTTTTCACTTTTTCAGAATTTTGAATTGTTATTAAAAAAATGGATAATTAAAATCTTTTAATTTTTTCAGCATTGGATCTTTTCTGAAGCCTTCAAAGAACAGTTCAGAAAAATATTTTTCTTCTGGATTCCGGTTTAAAAATTATCGAGGTTTTTTTGTATACTTCCAACTTGGAAAAAATTGTTAATTAACAAATGCATAATTAATAATAAAATTGAGATAATTTTTTTTTCTGCGGATAATTGTTCACTCAACTATCCAGCAAATGCCTGATTTTTTTCATTCCTGACTATTCATATTCAATTAGTTAAACTATTTGTTTTTTTTAACATCCGAGCAGTGCGCCTCTAGTCATCCGTTTCCACCCTTATTTTCACCGATCAGTTGAAATTATAAATATTGTTGCTACAATTCTGGTTTAGGAAATTTTCTGTTCTCTTTGGATCTTTTCTCAGATTTCCGATATCTGCAATAGTTTTCAAGATATTTGCAAAAAATCGACGCATTTTCAATTTCAATAGAATAATTTTTTTGCACCGAATTTGAACCTAAACAAGTTCAACAAGGGGCCTTTGGCCCCTTCCAGTTGGAGTGCTTAGTTTTAATGTGATATCAAATTAGTATTGAGCTCGGATCATAATTACGACGATATGAAAGCATATTAGAGTTTATCATTCTCCTAAAAGGTGTGTGACACGAAAGAAGAGGCTATGGCCTATACCATAAGCAAATTATTACTTTGAAACTATCACTGCGCATCAAACATGTGAATACGACGATATATAAGTAGAGGGATGTACTGCGACCAAATACAGTGCTCGTCTAAAGTCAGTTTCCCCCCCCGTAACTAATTTTTGAACCACCTGGTGTATCGCAACGAAATTTGGAGGGCTCAAAAAGGAGATGAAAACCTACTTTTTCATGGAAAAGTTACAGCTGAAAGTTCTAAAATGGCGGCTGAGCGCCATCTTCAATAATTTTTTTAAATAGAGCACTTCGTATATTATTCCATTTTCGAAATCTGCTCATAATTCTCAACAGTTTTCATCAATATACTTTACTCCTGAATTCAATTGTTTTCGAAATATTAACGTTTGAAAAGTGACATTCCGGTTTAAAATGAAGTATGGATTTTGGTCACTTCCGGTAAAACATTTTGCTAACTAAACGTTGTTATTAATTTGTAGTTACATTTCTCAATGAATTCGACCAATAAGAGGCGTGAAGAGAGTTTCTTAAGGATAAACAGAACCGCTTACCGGAAAATCTCGAAGCCTACGAATGTGTTCTGTGAATTCACAACCAAAACAAATTAGTTACCTAAAAAATTATAATTTATTTTTGAATAACACTTTTATTCAACCCCAACAATTATTCCATCAAGTGTTCAATGTGGCCCCCTCCTAAATCTTGACAATAAAGTGCCCTATTATAAATAGCTTCTCTCACGTTGATGAAAGTCTGTTAATCTATTTCTTCACATGTATCTATTATTCTGCGTTCCAACTCTTCTATTGTTTTGCATTCAGTGATTTTGATTTCAGATACACCCAAAGGAAAAAATCAAGAGGTGTAAGATCTGAAGATCTTGATGACCATTCTGTACTTTCCCTGCGACCTATCCATCGCCCAGCAAAGTTCGTATCGAGAAACTCTCTAGCCATGCGATCGAAATGGGGAGGTGCCTCATCCTGCTGAAAAATGATTTCACGATTTTCAAACTCTCCCCAATTGTTTTATACAATTTGTCTTATTCAAGGTTCAATTTCAGTTTCTAAAAGATTTCTGTAAAGAACTCCTGTAAGATTGCCTCTGATGAAAATCGGTGCAACAACGCGATTGCCAAAAATCCCCGCCCAAACATTCACCTTTTTAGGAATCTGGGTATGTCCCTCTCTAAAAATATGTGGATTAGTATCGCTCCAGTATCATACATTTTGTTTGTTGACTTTTCCGTTAAGAAAAAACGTGCATTCGTCTGCGAAACATACACGTTCTAGGAAGCCCCCTTCTCCTTCAATTGTTCTTGTTAATCACTCACAAAATTCAACCCTGCGGTCTGGATCATCCTCCGTGAGAGCATGCAGGATTTTCATTTTATAGGGATGAAACTTTTTTTTTTTAGGTCTCTTTGGACACTTTTTCAACTTACTCCACAGGATTCAGCAACTGCAGACGTCGACTGAGTCGGATTGATTACCATTTCAGCAACAATTTCTACGTTTTTTCTTCTGAAAGAGGCGGTCTTCCTGACCTTGGAGCATCTTTCAGCGTACCAGTTTCTTGGAGCCTATTCAAAAGTTTGCGCAAATATCACTTCGAAATAGGATTCTCGGAAATCTATCATAAAACATACCAGATGATAATTTCTGCCAGCTTCTGCAAATATCAAAACTGCTTCAAATTTATCGTCTAAACTACGAGCCATGATCACACTTTCCATAAAAGGATTTAGGCGCTCAACGGAGTATTTGACAGATAGCAGTTCAGTTTGACAGTAAACAAGATGTTACCGCGACAACGATTGTTTCCAATGCAAACTTGATTGGAAGCAATATTAGTGTTTTTGGTTGGGATTGAAATGACCAAAATGTCACTTTTCAAACGTTAATATTTCGAAAACAATTGAATTTAGGAGTGAAGTGTATCAGAGAAAACTGTTGAGAATTATGGGCAGATTTCGAAAATGGAATACTATAGGAAGTGTCCTATTTAAAAAAATCATTGAAGATGGCACTCAGCCGACATTTTAACGTTTAATTGTGATTTTCTCCCGAAAACGTATGTTTTTATCTCCTATTTAAGCCCTTCAGATTTCGTTGCGATTTATCAGGTGGTTCAAAAATTAGTAGGGGGGGAACGGACTTTAGACGAGCACTTTATGTGTATTTTATTTCGCTCTTCGTTCGCTTAGGTTTTCCTTAAGAATAATGGAAAGCTATAATTTTGTTTTTGAATATTATTGTGAATTTTGAATAGTTTCTGGGAAATATGGAAATGTCTATTTCTCTTTGGTCTTTGATTTTATCTTTGGTACTATTCGATTTTATGGAAATGTCAATTTCATTTTTTTGTAGGAATAGTTGAGAGGAATAGTTTTGTTACCGATAATTCTTTTGATATGTCCAATAGTTGGAAAAATCTAATTTTATTATGAAATTTGTTTTTCTAACTTTGAATCATTGGAACTCATGAAACTTGTAATTTTTTCCAATATTATGGTCAAATATTCATGTTTACTGTTTTTCGGCTAATCTCCCGTACTATTCAATGCAGAGAAAAGGTAGGCGAGGTTTTTTGTAGGAACTGTCAAGAGTAATATATTTTCTCCACTGAAAATATTCGAAATTTCCAGTCGTTTTCGAAAAATCAACTTGTTTTTATTTCGAGATTCAATTTTCAATTGTTTTTTTATTTTCCGGTGGAATGAGAGAAAAATGTAGTCGACCTATTTGTAGCATCATTCGAGAGGTATACACTGCATTTCGCAGTTTCCACATTTTCCGTTAGTTTGCGAGATTTTTAAATTTAAGTCGGACCATTTACCGAAATCCCCCTGGAAAAACCATTCCTAGTTTCAATAGGCTTCCTGTATGGTTGTCAAGCTATTCTGGTACAGAATATGAAATCGAAAAAATCACCCATGCGACCTGTAGTCGAGTCACAACGACTTTTCAGAAATATCCTGGAAAAACCATCTTAGAATTTTTCGATTCCCTTCAAATTTTAATGACAGGACATATTGGCAAAGTTTCAAGACAATACGTCAAAGGGTTCCTGAGATATTTCAATTTATGATTGATACAGAGTACAGACAGACCACATATAAAATCAAAGTTGCTCAAAATTCGATGGAGATCATTTTCTCAAAAGCAGCTATATCTCTATTTCGCCTAGTTTCCGAGATAGCATTTCACCAGAGACCGTATTATAGCGTCGTATAGTGATATGTGAGATTCTTAAATTAATGTCTATCTAATAGAAACCGAAACACGAAACAGGTGGGGTAGTGATTCTGTTGTTTTTATATTATTCAATATTGTACTATATTTATATTTATAAACACATAATTGACTCTTTTTTCATTTGACAACCCACTCCTACGATAGCAAAAACAAAATTTCAGAGACCCTCACTTTTTTTCATGTAACATCCTCCATTGTGATTTTATTCGTGTAAAATGTAACCTGTGTTACCCGAACCATGATAACGAATCATTTGACACCTCATTCATTAGAATCGGATGAATAGTTTAGGCGCTACGGTGTAACATTCGTATATAAACATACATACAGTGCGCGGCTAAATTATGAAACAAATTCGATATTTCGCAAGCAAAGTACTTTTGACAAAAAATCCGGTCGATTTTTGTTTTTGAATGCCGATTTTTGAATGTATATTCTAAAGAGGTTATGTCACTGGTTTTGACGTGGTGAAGTAATCGGAAATTTTTTTTTTTATCGAAATAAATGTCTTGTCATACTTCATCTGAAAGGTCTTTCAATACTGCATTCACTGATAATGGATAATTTGATTTGTTTGTACAGGGTGAACAAAAATTAATATTTTATTTCAGTAAGAGAATAACTTTATATCCAACAAAATACAACATTTAAATAAAATAATAATTTTTGTTCACCCTGTGTAAACAAATCAAATTATTCATTATCATTGAATGCAGTATTGGAAGACCTTTCAGCGTAAGTATCACAAGACATCTACTTCAAATTAAAAAAATTACCGAACAAGAATCGACGTCTCTCAGGATTTTTGTCAAAAGTACATTGTTTGAGAAATATCGAATTTGTTCCATAATTTAGCCGCGCACTGTATACATATTGTACTACATTTATATTTATGAACTCAAAATTTACTTCTCTTTAATTTATCATCTTACTCGATACGACGACAAAAAAACAGAGACCCCACTTTTTTTATGTAATTCCCCATTTTGATTTCATTCGTATGAACGGTGGAACCATACACAAATTAAAAATAAATAGACTGTTTGAAACATTGGCGATCTTGACTACGAAGTTTTTGGTACGGCCAGTCGCGCATGGAGGCGCTGCCCGCAATCGACAGAAAATAGAAGTTTATTGTTTACACATGTATTTTTTATTATGACAAACCACGCAATAATTTATGAATAATTCTTCTTCTGTTATTGTCATCAAAAAATTAATGATAGAAATCATACTATGGACTTGAATTAGGAACCCAAGTCGAAAATAGAATTATCGAGAAAAATGCTGAAATTCCTGGAAATATTATTTTACAAGGTGAAATATAAGCTGCTTTTCACAAACAGATACTTATTTCTATCCATCAGTTTCCATTTCCTATCATCATTTGAGGAAGTACGAAGTAATAATCAAACTGGATTATTTATTATACCTTTGTGCTAATATATTAACAAAATTATTGAAGGTTTGTTGTAAATGTAATTTGTTTTTATTTTGATTGATTTCATGATAAGATTGAAGAATATTTTTGATTTTGTTGTTTTTCAGAGTTATATTATTGTTTTGTGTGAACTTGTTGTAGGTACCTTGTCCTAGATAAAATTAAATGTGTTTTTATAGTGTTTAACTTATTATTGTTGTTTTATAAGAACTTTAATTTTGTTCTTGATATCATGAAACAAAGATTGATTTTAAAACTTTATTTTGACCACGAACGGACTACATATTCTAGGAATCGATAACTGTATATATTTATCAGTGATCGATTTCCCATTCCTTTATTTGATATGATACAACCATTCATATAAAATACAGGAATGGCAAATCGATCACTTGTAAAATATATCAACTATCAACCATATAAAAGTAACACATTTGAAAAACCTGCATTATCTAAATCGGTAACTGAAGAGAAATCTGTTTTACCAACTGTACTAACTTAGTTCGGCCAGTTGCGAGATATGTCGCCACTGTCTACACGTGGTGCTAACTTTCTCTGCAGGTTTGACAATTCTCTTTATTTTTTGTTTCTCTATGGGTGGAACATTCGTGAATGAAAACATACATAGACTGCTGAAATCATAACCCTTTCTTTTCGGCTGTGCTGTAGTCGGGTGAAAAGGGATGGTTCAATTTCTGAATTTTAGGGCAGGGCGCTACTTGCTCTTGGTCTAGTTAAAATCAAGAAAAAACAGCTAAGACCTCCAACATATATATATGATATATATTCATCAGAAACATTCCCACTCAGTATGTTTTTTCAACGGTTTCCATTCCTTTATAATTTTTATAAAGAAGTAAAATCTCCTCCTGCAGCAGCATTTGGCGTGCACTTCAAAATATTGTTACTTATAATGAACTGATTTTAAAAAATATGGAAAAATTCTATTACTTAACCCTATTTTTCATTAAAATACTCCCGATTTGATGCAACTGTGTATCTCGGAGACACACATACTCTTGATAAATTCAGTATGTAGACTAGTATTGTTCAATCGGCAACCATTATTTTACCAGAAACTGCATGAAGATAAATCAGCATGACTGGAAAAGTAGGTCGTCTCTTCTCCGTTATTGAAAGGATACATTATTCAGCCAAGCATAAATATGGCAGCCAACTTTGTCTCTGCGGGGTATAGCGAAAGTATAAAGTTAGACGTGAAGACAGTTCGATTCACATGTGCCTCTGGTATCATTTTCTCGCTCCTATGAAGTTCCCCCATTAGTAAATTCACTCTCGAGTGGTTGAATTCCGCAAGCTTTGTGTTCGTAAGTGACAGTATCGATAATTGGAAGGGCGGCATACAGTGGCGCGCTTGGTTTCCTTCAAAGTGAGTTTATGGTTGACGAAGAAACAAGACTCAATGGGAATCTCGATATTTCATTCAAGCCTAACATTTCGGATACCAGTTTGAATTATTCAAGTATTTATTGAGACATTAAAAAAAGTTGTTTCTCAAGACTAGTGAACATTTGTTGAGCGATGAAAATTTGAAATCAGTTTCTTTCAAAAATCATATATTAGCATCCTCATTTTGTAGGAACTCCAAAACTCATGGTGGTGTCGCTATCTTTCTGGTGCCTGACATTATCTTTAAACAACTCAATCTTGACGACTACTGCATTGAAATGCATGCAGAATTTTGCGGTATAGAACTAACCAATGCCAAATGTGCCATTGTAACCTTGTACAGATCCCTAGTTAATTTATTTATTTTATTTATTTATTTATTGATACACTGTTCTACAGGTTACACCCAACTACAGAACAGGAATAATAGTTACAAATACAGTACAATACAATACAATACAATTAACGAAGTAATAATACATATCGAGATTAACTAAAGTAATAGGATTTAATCGCAGAGATTGAACAGTCAAAAATATCAATCTGACAACTTGCAGAATTACAATTGACACACATTTTTGCAGCGGTGAGTATTTCAAGACATCTGTTCGTGGTGTTGGTACATAACACGTGTTGTCTACTCTAGACGATGGTCTAGGTACACTGAAATTGAGTTTTTGCAGAATATGTGGGTCAATAATTAGGTTGTTGATAAGTTTAAACAGGAAGATTGTGGAGTGACAATCACGACGGCAGCTTAGGCTGTTCATAGCGTGTCTAGCCAACAATGCATCATGGGGGAAGCCAAATGGTGGATATATGTTGTCCGTTTTATAGGAGAGAAGTTTAAGGAAGCGACGCTGAACCGATTCAACCTTCTCTATATATAAGTGATGATGTGGGTTCCAGATTATAGATGCGTATTCTAATTTTGATCTGACGGAGGCATAGTATAAGGTTTTCGATGTAGATGATATTGACATATTTCCCTCGAAGCTTGAAGAATTATCAAGTTTTCTTTCCGTTCGATATAGCCATATGATTATAATGGGTGATTTTAATGGGGATTTCAAAAAACATACGCCTATTCTGTCAGATCTTATGTGTATTATAACTTCATTCGGACTAGAAGCCACCATTGATGACTTCACCAGAATAAATATCAGTACAGGGACGGGAACCTGCATTGACAATATTATGACTAACCTTAAGGATGACCAGATTGAAACAGGCATTTTTGAACCTGGCCTATCGGATCATCGTGGCCAATATTCAATAATGAATATGTTTAATAATAAAAAACCCAAGAAAATACTTTGGCGGAAAATCACCTCGAACGCTCTACAACATTTCCAACACGACATATCCTCACAAAATTGGAGCATTTTTGACCACTCTGACGATATTCAGCACTTGGCTGATATTTTTATCAATAAAATAAAATATTGTATGGAAGTACACTTTCCCCTGAAAAAAATGACTGTATCATGCTCGTCTGTGCCAGTAAATTTTTTCAATAACCACCTGAGAAATATGCGAGAGAACCTCTCAACTATCAAACTAATAAGTGAAGTATCTGAAAATCCTCTATACACAGATCTATATAAATGCCACAAAAGTAAATACGCATCTGCACTAAATGAACCAAAAGTGAGCTTACGATAACTTTTTAAAAAACTCAGAAAATAAAAACAGAGATGCATGGAAATTGATTAACTTCGAACGCAACAAAAGAAGGGTTCAAATTCCTCGTCTGTGAAATTTCTGCGAACGAGTTTGTTGAATATTTTGCAACAGCAGCAAAATTTTTGACTGAAAACCTCAACAACAATGAAGCTAGCGCTATTGATCTAATAAAAAAACTACCGAACAAGGAGGGTTCATCCTTTCTCTTCCCAGTCACCGAGGTAGAAGTTCTAGATGCCATAAGATCCCTTAAAAACGAAAACTGTTTTGACGTTCACGATTTAAATAGTGAAATTATTAAATCAATAAAAGAAATTATCGCTCAACCTCTGTCCAGCGTATAATATATGCTTTGAGAAAGGAATATTCCCCAGTATCTTCAGAAAAAGCAAATTAATCCCAATATACAGAAAAGGAAACATAGATCTTCCAGAAAATCACAGACCCATTGCTATTATTCACATAATAGGAAATGTTTTTGAAATTCTCATCTAGAGCAGGCTTTCGAATTATTTTGAAACTAACATATTGCATGAGCATCAATACGGCTTCCGGAAAAATCACTCCACCACACAAGCAGTCAGAGAACTAGTAGACAGCATAGTCGAAGGTCTTGAAAAAGGTGAACACACATCTGCTACCCTATGTGACCTAAGCAAGGCCTTCGACTGTGTAAACCACGCAGTGCTTCTACAAAAGCTTGAATGTTATGGCATCAGGGGGACCCCCCCTTCATTTTTTCGAGTCTTATTCGAAGGGAAGACAACAATACGTATCTTTCAATGGAACAGGGTCCGAAACAAAACCGGCAACGATAGGAGTGCCTCAAGGCTCCGTACTTGGACCACTCCTATTTATAATATATGTCAACGACTAATTCTATCATATACAGCCATCTGGTTGCATCCTCTTCGCGGATGATATAACTTTCTTCCACTCAGTACTGCCACGTTATCAAAAAATGACCACTCTACACAAACCAAGGTAGATGAGTGGCTTATACCTAACGGACTTGTTCATAACCCAGAAAAAACCCAAACAATCACTTTCTCTATGAACAATGATATATCTCATGGAACTGTCAAACTTTTGGAATTAATCTTGACAGCAAACTCAAATCGATTATCTAAGCAAAAAACTATCTACCCAAATTTTTTAACTAAGAAGACTGAAGAAATCAATCAGCAGTACGGCCGCAAAATGTCGTATTTCTCTCTGTTCCACTCACACTTAGCCTACGGAATAACCTTGTGGGGCAATTCCTCACAGGCCGAACGAATTTTCATCCTCCAAAAAAAGGCTTTCAGAATAATTGCTGGTGCAGGACCGGCTTTATATATATTTCACTCTCTTATAGAGATTCATCGTAAAAATCACGGAATAACAATTCACTCATTAACCCTAGATTCCGACTGAAAACGTCATCCAATAATGCATTGAATGTGGATCTGTACAATAAACTACCTGATAGTTACAAAAATCAGAACACCATCCAATTCAAAATTTCAATTTAGCAGATGTTACTTAGGTACAATTTTTATTCTATAAGCGAATATTCATGTGTAAGAATTACTGATACATAAAATACCCATCTCCTCGGTTTTGCAGTACTTATCTATTTATATTTCCCAACTGCTCAAATAGCCAATTTTTTCACGTTTTCTGTTAACTTGTGTATATTTATTGTTGGTGCTATGTATTTGTATTTTACGATAACTCATATGACCTCTTTGTACTACTGACGTGTGTAATTGATAATGTACCCTAATGAAAACTGTGTGTTATATACAAATGTATATGTTAATGTGCCTATATTGTGACCTGCTATAAATGTTAATGAAACTACCTAAATAAAACTGCCAATCCCCTAGTCAATGAGTTCAGTTGGAGTATGGCAACTCTTTGGAATTGTTTTTTTCTAATCTGCTCCAACTGTCTAAATCCTGCTAGATATTTTTGATGGATTTTACAAAAAAAACTCGACCGAATATCTTGCCAATAAACAATACCGACTAAATTACAACCTTTATAAACGATTTCAAATACATCCAAAAAAGTCTTAGATCTTCAGAACACCTTTAGATGGAAACAGTGGATTCAAACTAATCCATGGTAAATTGTATTGAAAATTGAAATTAAATCATATGGATTCATTGCCCCATTTTCTTTACAAATATGACGAAATGGTGATGTTTCGAATCTGTTGCAAGTGTGGATGATTATGATGAATATGGTTTGAATGATGTAGATGAGATTCAAAAATTGGCTGTTCATTGGTGTCAATGCATTGATTCAAATAAAATATACAGGCGGTTTGAAAAATACTGGGGCAATATCTTCCGCAATATCTTTATATATACAGAGTGTATTGAATGAATGTGATTTTTTGTGGAGGAACAACGTTTGTTGACATGGTTTTTTGGGTAACCTTCCACAGTCTTAAAATGGAAATATAATCAGGAAAATCTATACAAGTGTAGAAAGGGCTAACTAATTAGTTCACCACGATGAGTTACTGCGTTCACCAAATCATAATTCCTGAAGAAAAATTATTCAATCAGTCAGTAACTTGCCGTTATCTGAATTTGCCTATCAAAAAAGATTGTAAAAATTCAAAAGATACTCCTCAATATAGTTTTTGATTGACGTTTCGGGGAATATATATATAACAAGCGAAAAAGACTCTGCAAGAGAAAAAAACAAATTATTCATACAATCAAAGGAGATTTAGAAGATTTTGAGAACGGGGGCAGACATAGCTGTCCCCAAAACGTCAATCAAAAACTATATAGAGAAGTATCTTTTGAATTTTTACTATTATTTTCATAGGCAAATTCATAATACGGCAACTTACTGACTAATTGAATAATTTTTCTTTATCAATTATAATTTGGTGAAAGCAGTAACTTATCGGGATGAATTATTAGTTTGCCCTTTCTACACTTGTATAGATTTCCCTGATTATATTTTCAGTTTCAGAGGTACCTACTTAAAGTCTTTTCCACGACTGGGATGGTTTTTTCAATTTTTTTTTCAGAAAAGACATGTTTTGGCTATATTTGTGGCCATCTTCAGTAGTAGTACAAACTACTGAAGATGGCCACAAATGTAGCCGAAACATGTCCTTTCTAAATACTACACTTAGAGAATGGATTACTTTCTACAAAGGAAGATCATATTACTGATAGTAGTTTATGCATGTTCTAGGACTACTATATGTTCCTGTTATATATCTGATTCAAATGCAGTAATATACCGATAATAAAGAATAAAAGCACATTCCTTTTTTTGTTGGAGGAATAAGAAGGTGTATTATATATTAATAAAGAATATAACAAGCATATTTATATATATATATATATATATTTATATATATATATATATATATATCTATATGGCGAAATTCTCGATCTTCCCGATGTGGACAAAACTCGAATATTAACTTTAATATATAGGAAGGGGAAGGTAAAAAAAGTTAACATCAAAACCATAGATAGATAAAAGTGCACCCTATATTTCTTTGCGACAATAGGGTTTTCATGAAAAAATAACTTCATTTAGCGTTTCGCCACCCTATTAGCTGATACCTCAGCAGGATGTGAAAATCACGAATAGTATCGATTACATTACATGGTGAATTCCATGAATATTTAAAAAGATCATTTCTGCAGCCCTGAAAAAAATTTATTGAATAAACTTACTTGAAAAGTCATAGTTATAACGACTATGAATAAAATGAATACAAAAGTAGGTCTATGAAATAACTTATAGCATAATGTTTGATTTTAAAATATTTGATGCACGCAAATGAACAAAATACCTTACTAATACCTTTGCAAACGATTTCAAATACATCCAACATTGGATCTCCAGAACACCTTATAGATTAACCAGCGGATTCAAACTACTCCATTGGTAAAGGTTATTGAACATTTAAATCATACTGGATTCATTGCCACCCATTTTCTTTTTACAAATATGGTTAGAACTGTCTTCAGATTCTTCATCATAAAATTCAGTGAGTGGAGTTTTGATTTTTCCAATTCCAATTTAGACAGAAATCTAATGAGTATAGACATGTAGATACGTCCACGTCATCAGTAGTTATTTGTAAATTATCATATTATTGATGGATTCCAATCTCATATACTGTGTTTTTATGTAGTTTGGTAGAGGTGGTTGTAGGAGAACCATGCAGAGTTTCCACTGATAGCTTTATTAGCTTGGTGTTCAAATACATATCAGAAATGATCACTAACGTATCATCAACATAGGAAGTGAATTGGACATAAAAAATGGACTCATTAAAATATATTGGAAAAGGGTACGGGACCCATAATAGACCCTTGTGGTACACAGTGAAGTGTCAAGTAACAACGAGTTTACATCTTTCTGGAAATTATTCTCATCTGTATTCCTGATATAGAGAAATTTTTCAATGCAAATGAGGACTTCCATCATGCCATCATTTTTCAATTTGTCAGCAAGAGCCTGAGAGATCTGGGTACTTCTCAGCTTCAATCAGCCTCTTTCATAGAAAGTATGTGTTGCAGAATTAGTGCTTCTATTCCCACGAAATCCATGTTGATTATCCATTATCATTTATCCAGGTGGAGTTTAAGCACTGAATAAGCATGTTCATAAAAAATAAATATCATCTGAAAGTCCTGGTCTATGATATCTGGATCAGTGACATCTCTTTTTGTAGATGGAAATACTTTTGCAAGTTTCAAATTATCAGGAAAAACCCCACAGCAAAACAAAATATCAATAAGAGAGAACTTTTTTCACAAGAAAGTTGGGCCTTTCATCTACGCTACTGATGCAAGGCACATCACAGCCCATGACAGATCGAAAGAAGATGCAGGTTCTATGAATGTTGGTAGTGAAAATCACCCTATCCGATCTTGAAGTGTTTTAGGGGTTCTTTAGTGCCTACAAAAACGAATGTGATGGCATTCAATGAAAGTAAATGGTGCCTGTTGGAGAATTGAATTTGAGAATGTGTTTGAAGAATACTCATCGTAAAATATGTTTTTACGTTCCTTTCGAATAAAGAAGGACTTTGTTTTGTATAAAATTAGAATAACTTTTTTATACCTCATTTTCTAAAAAGCAATGGGCAGAATTCGGGAATGAAAATTGTTTTCCATGATTGCTAACCGAATAAATCATTGACTTCAAAAAATTCTTTTTTCATCAAATTGATATATTTTCAAGTTATAACAGATTTGTAAAATTCAAGGGATTTCTTTAGTATGAATTCATGCTCTTCAAAAACAATACCTGCGTAAATCATCAGTAAGATAAGTGGGGCTCATACCATAACGTTAAGTTTGGATGTGGTTGTGAAGTAAAATTTTTATTAACAATTTTATCAACAGGTTCAATATGAAAAATGACAATACTTACACATACTATGCATTTTGCATTAGAATCATTGTGAATTATCAGAATGGAGCACATGATCTATCAATTTTATCTTAGTAAATGAAAATTGTGGTATTATATACAAATTTTTAAATAAAAGAAAAAAACCATCCCCGAGCAGAAATCGAACCTGCGACCTTTGGATTTCCAGTCCATACTCTAACCATCTGAGCTATCGAGGCCACAGATTTCACTGCATTTCGAAGAGTCCGCTTTTCTCTAGAATTCAATGTTTGTTGTTGTGGGAATGGATTATGAAGGTAAGGGATCTCATGTACTATCAGTGGCCATCAAGACCAATTTTAACTTTTTCTATCATCGCCGTGGATTGACGGCTTCAGTAAAGGGTCAGATGTTGATCTCCGACCACTGAACAAAGTTGCCAAATATAAATACCAAGGAGAAATATAGCGTCTGTGAATATATGTAAGTAATTAAAAATTGTGGCATTGCAGACGAATTTTAAATTTTTTCTTCAATTAAAAAATTTGTCTGCAATGCGACAATTTTCATTTATTTATATATATTCACAGACGCTTTATTTCTCCTTCGTATTTATATTTGGCAACTTTGTTCAGTGGTCGGAGATCCGACCCTTTACTGAAGCCGTCAATCCACGGCGATTCTAGGAAAAGGTAAAATTGGTCTTGATGGCCACTGATAGAACATGTGATCCCAAACCTTCATAATCCATTTCCACAACAACTAACATTAAATTCTAGAGAAAAGCGAAATCCTCGAAATGCAGTGGAATCTGTGGCCACGATAGATCAGATGGTTAGAGTATGGACTAGAAATCCCAAGGTCGCAGGTTCGATTCCTGCTCGAGGATGTTTTTTTTCTTCAATTTAAAAATGTGTCTGCAATGCCGCAATTTTCATTTACTTACATATATATAATATATATATATTTATATATATATATATATATATATATATATATATACAGTGACCGGCAGAAAGTACGCATCATATGGGAAATTCTTTTATTAATAAATTTTGACGAATATCGATATGTGCAATCGCTTCTGTATCAAAAGCAACCCCAAAAGACGTTGTACAGTGCCGTTCGTCTTTTCGTGTTTGGAGGGAAATTTAAAAAAATTAAAAATTATGTATCAAAACACACTTAGTTTGGAAAATACCGAAAAATGTTATTCGAAAAAGTTGTTCAGAACGTTATTTTATAGCTATGTACGAGTTTTGAAAAAAATCTGAGATAAAAAAATAAAAATCAATTTTTTGCCATAATAAAAATTTCAATTTGGAAAAATACATTTTAGACAAAGAAACTCATTAGTAAGGCCAACAGTAATATTTCAAATAATATTTTGTGAATATTCGCAAGCTATTTTATTCGGAAAAAAATTGAAATCTATGGATTTGCCATGTATTCAGCTGGAAATTTCCCCCTACTGTCCATTATTAATAAAGGTCCTTGTATCTACATAATCTCAAATTGAATTCTTTATTCAAACAAAAAATAAATTGATTACAAACTTTCGAGTATGCATTAAATTGTTTGGTTTATAATTATTTCAGCTTCTAATTTTATTATAAAATGTAATTATGTAAAAAATTCTATCAATTTTTTGTTCTAATAGAAAATTCATATTGAAATTCTGTAGATACATGGTTCTCTGTCAATAATAAACAGTATCAGGATTATAATGTCCTGAAGATATTTCTGTGACCTCTTATGAAGCAGCTGAACACATAGGCAAATCCACAGATTTAAAATTTTCTTCGAATAAAGTAGCTGGTGAATCTTTACAAAATATTATTCAAAATATTACTCTTGGGCTTCACTAATGAGTTTTTTTGTCAGAAATGTATTTTTCCAAATTGAAAATTTTTTTATAGCAAAAATTGATTTTTATTTTTTCATCTCAGATTTTTTTCCAAACTTGTACATAGCTATAAAATGTCGTTCTGAACAACTGAACAAATAACATTTTTCAATAAATAATAATAATAATAATTTATTGGCCCAAATTATGTAAGTTACATTTAAGGTTGTCAAATAATACGAAAAACAGAAAATATGAACGAAACTGAGTACAGGTATATACAAGACACGTCGACAATTATAGTAAAATTTTGAATATAAAATTATATGTATACTTATGTTAAGTTCAGTCACCTGAAATACATAAAATTCAATAAAATATATATACAATTTAAAATTAGTCAATATTACATCACAACAGAAGATACATAGATAAAAATATGCCTGTTTATATCTCAATCAATTGTTTCGTCAAAATTAAATTCGAAATATTCTTCTAGAGAAGAATGTATTTTTAAAATTGATGATTGCTGCCTTTAACTGTTTGGTATGGGCATTTTTCAGTGCATCCGGTAATTTGTTAAAAATTTTGATGGATGTGTGATTAATTGGCTGTTGAGTTTTTTTCAGGCGGTGATAGGGAATGCTCAACGAATTTCTATTCCTTGTGTTATGAGAATGGTAGGAAGAATTTGAAAATAGAGACTTTTCGTTTTTTTTCACAAACATCACACATTGTAGAATGAATACTGAAGGTAAAGTTAGGATGCAAAATTTTGAAAATAACGGTTTACAATGTTCTCGATAACTAGCGTTTGCTATTATTCGTAAAACTTTTTTTTGTAGTTTAAATATTCTTCCACTTTCTACGGAGTTTCCCCAAAGAAGAAGTCCATAAGAAAAAGTTGAATAAAAGTTACTGTAATAATATGTTAATGCGGTATCTACAGTAGTGAATTCTATCAGTTTCCTAATTTGATACACTACTTTATTTAATTTTTCAGATAAGTAGTTGACATGTTCTTTCCAGTTCAATTTCGTGTCGATATGTATACCTAATAACTTAACGCTATTCTCTTGACTACCATTTGAGAACATAAGCTCGTTTGTTTTTTCTGTGTTTAGTTTTAAATTATTTGTCGAAAACCATTCTGAAGCCTTTGCTATTGTTTCAGTATTTCTGAGTTTAAGGTTTTTTATATCAGGGCTTATATTTAAAATTGTAGAGTCATCAGCATATAATGTCACTGCGTCAGCATTTAAATATTTTGGTAAATCATTTATGAAAATAATAAAGAATATGGGTCCCAATATTGATCCTTGGGGAACTCCAACATCTATTGCCATATTGTCTGACTTCTCGCCTGATGGTAGAACCACTCGTTGCTGTCGACTGTGCAAGTAGGAAGCGAATAATTCCAAGGCAGCACCCCTGATCCCATACAAATATAATTTTGCCAGTAAGTATTCATGTGTGACGCAATCAAATGCCTTTGATAAATCCAACATTGTGGCACACGAAAAGTTATTTTTATCAATCGCATCCATGATTTTTTCTAAAATGAATATTATTGCTTTTGTTGTTGATTTATTACTGCGGTAACCAAACTGCTCTTTTGAGAGAAGTTCTTTATCTTCAGAATATGAAACTATCCTAGATTTCAGTAAACATTCAAAAATTTTTGCGAAAACAGGAAGCACTGAAATGGGTCTAAATGAGTTCGCTTCGTTATGGTCGTTTGTTTTTGGAATCGGTACTACTTTTGCAATTTTTAATTTATCCGGAAAAATGCTCTGTTCTAAGCACCTATTAAAAATGTAACATAATATTGGAGCCAGTTCATCACACAGATGTTTAACTATCCCTACGCTCATATCATACACATCTCTACTGTTTGAGTTTTTCAAGTGTCTAATAATACTTTTATTCTCTCATCAGTAGTAGGGCTAATGAAAAAAGAAAAACAGGGGGAACTATGAGTATTTTGCAGTGCATGCATAAAATCAATGTCGCTATGAGGTATTGAGTTAACAATGTTTTTGCCCACATTGACAAAAAAATTGTTGAAATTTTCGGCAGAAATATTTGTTTCATTTTTGTTGATATCTTTTCCTGTCTGTTGCTTGGTCAATTTCCAAATTGATTTGGATTTGTTGTTTGAGTTTTCTATGAAGTCTTTATCTGCTTTTCGTTTGGCATAATCAATTGCTTTTTTATAATTCGATTTAATTTTTTTATAAAGATCATTTGCCTCCTGTGACTTGACGCATTGTTTTATAATATTTATAGCTTCTAGTTGACTTCTCATTTTTTTTTCAGATTTTCATCAAAACAGTTTATACCTATTCCATTTTTGCATTCGATATTTTTTTCCGGGAAATGATTGTGGAATTTGTCTAGGAATATCAGAAAAAAATTGTTAAATAAATCATTCGCCTCCCAAATAAGTGTGTTTTGAGACATAATTTTTTAATTTTTTAAATTTCCCGCCAAACAAGAAAAGACGAACGGCACTGTACAACATCTTTTGGGGTTTCTTTTGATGCAGAAGCGATTGCATGTATCGACATTTGTCAAAATATTATATTAAAAAAATTTCCCATATGATGCGTACTTTCTGCCGGTCACTGTATATATATATATATATATATATAAATATATATATATATATTTATATACATATATATATAAATATATATATATATATATATATATATATATATATATATTCACAGACGCTATTTGCGGCATATGCAATGGATGACGTGTTGGACACAGTACTACCAGTTTCATCATTTAAACCTTTTTTTCATCAAGAAATATGTCGATGATATCATGTTGTTATTGCCGAGGGATAGTGCAGATGAGATTCTCTTTACCTTCAACAACTACGACCCACACATCCAGTTTACTATAGAAACCGAAAACGTCGAACAATCCGTACCATTTCTAGACACCAGATTCGTACGTTCCAATGAGAACAAAATAATGATAGATTGGTATCGGAAAGTTTGCAGTTCTGGAAGATATTTGAACTCTCTGTCCTACCTCAAGCATTCGGTTGAAGTAAATCTGGTAAAGCAGATAAAAAAACAGAGTTCTGAGAATCTCAGATGTAAGTTTCCACAAAAAAAATCTTAAAATCCTATTAAATCTCTTTTTAGACAATTCTTACTCTCCAAGTTTAATGAGAAGTATATTGTTCAATACATCACCTATTATAGAACCACAACATAGTCATATAAATCTTAATATATCGAATAATAACACAAGGACTACTATCAAAACTATCCCTTGTATTTTTAACTCCTTACCATACCTAAGAGATATTTCACCCAAACTTGATAGACTTTTCAAAGCCATAGAGAATATCAAAATAGCCAACAAAACAGTTCTCACAATTAAGTCTATATATTCCAAAGTGAAAGACGAAGTTCCAATTCTAGACAGCAGGCATGTTATATATAGTATACCTTGCCAAAATTGCATCAAAAGTTTATATTGGTTAACCTGAAAGATTATTAAAACAGAGATTAACATCCCACAAAAGTGATTGCAGGCACCATCTAGAAAGATGTGCTATGGCAGATCATGTTAACAAATTCGACCATCATATGAACTATGATGATGTGAAAATACTGACTAAAGAATTTTTCTAGAAATGGCTTTCATATCACAGGAAAAAACTCATATGAACAAAAAAACTGATGTCAATCACCTAAGCGAAATTTATTCCTTCTTACTGGCAATGAAAAATACAGAATTTTCTTCTAATCAATCTGATCTCAATACTAGTTATTAATATATCACCTAGTTGGCCCAACCTTCAGTTGGTACTGACAATAAAAGTTACTATAATACTCTGGCCAAACAAGGCAAACCATTTCATATCAGTTGGTACTACCCTCAGTTGGTACCACTGGCTATCAAAGAATATGACAAGTTGAAAAAAATTTCCCACACTTTATAACCTATTGTACTTTTTCAAGACACACATGTTCCTGTAATTTATATTTCAATTAGTAACGTTTCCAATAAATTTTAATGTGTTAGAAGTAGTTCACAATTTATAATGTGTTTCCAACTTCAAATTCAGAACTTATATTTCCCCGTACGTTACATGAAGAACATTCATAAACAACATAGAAACTAATCTCAACAAAGCTGTAAGTTTATTATTACCTTAAGGTCCGAAGGACACACTGATTGTAAATTTCTTCATTGTAGTATCCCTGCAGATGAAGATAAAACATTCCGAAAGCTTGGGCAAACTTTAAGGAAAACACTTTTTCTTTTGCTGCACACCCTAATATTTATAAGCCTTACACCTAACTAGTCAGCAACGACTACCCTCTCACTATATATATATATATATATATATATATATAACAAACAAATACAAAATATATATATAAATATATATTTATATATATATATATATATATATATATTGTTTGAAGCTAATTTCTATTGAGGACACTATTTGGGGAATATAACCTTCGAGAATCTGAAAACAAAATTGAAAGGATCAAATAATCTATACAGTGTGAGTTGTTGCCCTTCTTCTACCCTTGTATAGATTTCCAGATCCATTTAATTTTGTTTTCAGATTATGGAAGGTTATAATCCCACAAAAGTGTCAAGAATTAATATGTGTGTTACGTATATGCGACCATTCATAATCAGCAATTAAAAACTAATTGAGTTCTTTTACTTTCTCAAAGTGGGTGGTTTACTAGAGAGTTATTAGTATTCAGCAAACTGAATCAATCGAATTGGTTTTGAGTACCCCTATAATACCTTATTTCATATTTAATCTTGACAAAAAATATTCTGATGACAAATGATTTTCGTATAATTTCTAATTGTAATACCACCAATCTAATATTGAGAGTTCAATTGAATTGAAAGAAGTTTATCCACCATCCCTAGAGGAATCCTCCTCGTGTGATTCTCTCAGCAATGGATGAAAAAATGAGAGGCGTATATGAATAATCTGCAAAGCACAAAAGGGACAACTCATTGAAAACAAAATAAATTTTCTGTTCATCTTCCACTCCCATATTAATATTGAAGATTGGAAAAACCATTGATCAATATGAATAAGTAATAAAACCCCTTTTTGAAGACAAGTTCTATTTGAGCCGATACAAAACCGCCATCTTGAATTTATAAATTTTGACAGAAATTTCAAAATCTCGACCGCGAAAACCGCCCATACCAATTTTGAATCAATCGGACCATAATCAGAAAACTCGTTCTCCATCTTGGTGCCGCCATCTTGAATTGATGAATTTTGACAAAAAATTCATAATCTTCGACCCCTAAAACCCCCGCATACCAATTTTGAATCGAATTGGACCATAATCACAAAACTCGTCCCCCATTTTGTGGCCGCCATCTTGAATTTATGAATTTTCACAACAATTTCATGATTTCCGACCCCGAAAACCCCACATACCATTATTGGATCGAATTGGACCATAATCACAAAACTCGTCCGCCATCTTGGAGCCGCCATTTTGAATTTGGAAATTTTCACAAAAAATTCATAATCTCCGATCCCGAAAACCCCTACATACCAATTTTGAATCAAATCAGACCATAATTACAAGTCTCATCCGCCATCTTAGAGCCCCCATTATGTTTTTTCCTATAACAAAAATTCAATAATGCATTATCACCAAAATTATGAATATCTGCCAAATTTCAAATCGATTGGACGACTACAAGTTAGTCAAAATTCACTTGCAAGATTTGACCCTAACGAGCTAACGAACGAAACTAATTAAAAGCTTGTAAAAAAGATTCAAGTTTGACTTGAGATGCTTTGATGAATATGATAACGAGGGTCATATAGGATCGAATGTGAGAAAAACATGATCATATCCACGTGATACTACAGCTTTCGGTTTTGTGAAATGAAATAAAAAAAAGGACATCTTAGTATCAGAACGCTTTGTTATCCGATTGAAAATATTGATGGGTAAGTAAAATTGAAGCATGATTCATAACAAAAGGTCTATTTTCCCAACTTCTAGAGTGGGTAACAATTTGCTCAGCAGTTCTCTTCTAGAAAGAATCACATTGTAAGCCAGAATACAACTAAGGAAGCAGAAGAATGAATCATTTTTATTGAAACAAAAGGTGCTTCTCAGGGCTGCTATGAAGAAACATATTCAGAATAAGATACTGGTCATGAATAGGTGGAACAAAAATATGCAGGAAGCTACCAAAACCTACGTAGTTGAGTGACAAATGGATTCGTTGGTCAAGGAGCATAAACAACTCAGTGAATCAAAGGACGCTCAGCAACTCTTTGAGTGTTCTATAAGAAACTCACCATTCTTCATTCATGGTATTTAATGGACAGAATACATTATCTAGTAAATTCTGGGAAAAAAACTCTTTTCATTAAGCACCTATCATATTCGTATATAGAAGAATCGAGATCGATTTTTTTCTCACAATTACTTTTGTAGCCGAGATAAATGAGCAATGTTGTGCCACTCATTGTATCAGGATTTATTATTATTCAAAATTCGAGACATAGTTTGGAATATATAATATATATATATATATATATATATATATATATATATATATATATATATATATATAAATATAAATATATATATATATATATTACAATATATAATTTGGAAATTTTATTAACTATGTAGACGTTGTATTCTCAACTTCAGTAAACAATTATAATTTGGATTGTGAAAATCAATCATCAAAGACACATTTTTTTGGTCAATGAAAACCTAAGATTTCTACCGAAAAAACTTACATGTATTCAGAAAGGTTACTTTCATTATTCATATCCATTCTTCAAATTGTAATCTAATTTGAATCAATTTCATTACAAAACATGGAAAAGTATTCAATGTCTTATTGTTTAGATAGATGTCAGAATTTCTTAGGAGAACGCGTTGACTCGTCACCATATTCTAGAGGGTTGCAGGATACAATACCTGCTTCTTACTTCAGTCTTCGTGAACTTTTCAGACCATTCTTTGTGTTCCTTTCATAACTTTCGTTTCCATTAAAGTTATGCAACGTGCAAACAACTCCAGGTGTTGAATTTCCCTCACCTTTATCTGCAGGTGCGAGACGCAAAAATGATGAAGGGCTACAGTTTTGTTCTAGAAGAGAAAGAAACAATTATATATCTCTCACTGGAAAGCAATGGAACAATATTTACTTTTTCTTCCATATCTAGGATAACACTGAGATTATTACGAAATTGAAAATATTTATATTTCTAGAATATCACAAAAATAAAGTAGGAAAGTTGACAGATTCATTATTTCATCCCCATTTCTATTGGGCACTTCATATTCAACAATGTGGTCAGAATTGATTTGTTTGATGATATGAACAAGATTTGTTGAGGTTGTAGACGATGTGGTAACTTGATTACTCTCGTTTCGGACGTCCATCGTCTTAATGGATTTAGAAGGTTTTCACGACGTTTAGAATGCTTGTATCTGCAATCGTCTTCAGGTGAATACTTGCAGTATTACAGTACAGTATTCACCTGAAGACGATTGCAGATACAAGCATTCGAAACGTCGTGAAAACCTTTTAAATATATTAAGACGATGGACGTCCGAAACGAGAGTAATCATGAACAAGGTGTTCATAAAATCAGAATGTTCTGTATCATATACAACTTCTTTTGCATTTATCGAATCAATTTGGAAAGTGCTATTCACAAACACTCTGTGTACTACCATTTTTTCATAAAGCTAATATCGACTCTTATAAGTGTCTTGCTCTGAATTGATCGATGGGATTATTCTTTCTGGACAACAATACGTTCTCCCGAGTATATTTTCCATAATTATTTGAACTTTTTCAGATCTATTATCGCTCGATACTAATTGAGAAGTGATGCTGACCCTCGGAGTTGCTTTTTCTGAGTGTGTGGGCTCTAGCTGCCCGTAATCCGTATCCTGTCCCATAGAGTATCATTTTTATCAAAACTGTTTATGAAACTGAAGTACCTGCTGCAGTGTACTCATAAAAGTTGTTCGAAGTGTCCACAAACATTGTCCATAGGGGTCAAGTCTGGACTGTTAGGTGGCCATTTGATACTTCCATTATTTCCTATCCATATTGGGGATATATTATTCCAATGATCTTGAAGGATAGGACACTATGCGGGGTTGCCACATATGGCATCAAAATCTTACTGGGAAGCACTGCTTCCAAAAAATTCTTCAAAAGAATATTTTCTACTTCTGGGATGAGTATTTCTTGATAGGTAACTCCTGTTAATATATATTACGAAATATAGGGCCAATCATTTTATTTCTGAAAATTCCGCACCAAACGCTAACAGGTTTTTTTCCTGTTTTCTTCATTCGTTTCACCAATCTTTTTCTGTTGTCATTTTTTTTCCACAACTTTCGAATTTCCCTATTGAAAACTTCTGCCGTAGAAAAGAATGACTCATCAGTCCATAATATTTTAGTTAAATAATCGGAATCTTTATTCAAATTTTGAATCATCTGTTGGCAAAACTCCAGCCGTTTCTCTTATGAGTCTCTGTTGGAACTTGTACGGGTAAAATTATATACGGTACGTTGGATTTTGAAAAAACTTTCACTTAATTGATCGGCTACATTTTTTTCTCAAAAATAGTATAATGTTTCCAAAAAGGCTATTGGCGAATTAATGTGGATCGGGTTCCCTTCGAAATAAAGAAGTATATCTACACTGTTAAATTTTTTTTGTAAAATTACAAATGTTTTACAAAACAACATATGAGTATAATTACGAATCAGTGTATTGCTAATACAAAATATAATACAATTCTAGTAATATACCAAGACATGTGAGGAAACCTACTGAGATCGTAATTTTACAATCTTTATGTAGTAACCCTACACGTATTGTAATTTTACCGAACTGTTGGTCAGTTTCCAATCAAAAGTTTCCAAAATTTGCATATACATTGTTTGTGACTTGATTTACTAAATTATTTGTAAGTATAAAAAAATATATTGAAACTGAAATTACTCTGAAGTCATTAAAATATACAAATATTTTCAGTACTTTTATAACTCTGAATCGTTTGGTCATTCAACATCCACAAAAATCAAGCAACTTTTGAATAATCAAATTTTCACCACTCTCATTGTTTAAACTTGTGTTGATAAAAAATCACGTATTGAATAGGGAGAAGTTAATAATACTTGTGATACTATTCCTAAAGTAACTAGAAGAAGTTATTGGTCGTAATCAAAGGCCATTTGTTAAAAGTTAAAAGACATGAATTGTTGGTAAGTAATTCAATAATAATTAGTTTTCTATTTGATATCAGTAATTATTCATGGTACTCGCATCTGTAATCATCTTGTTCGCTTCATTTTTTAATGAGAACTTAATTTTATAGTAAATTACCGATGCAATATACTGAAATTACAAAACATTTTCAATAATTTTTTTTGACAAAATTACAACACCTGTATTGTTATATTACTAAACAAATTTCTGTTGTTGTTGAAATAATTACAAAAGTTTTTTATTGTTAAAGAGAATATTGGTCTCAGTGGATATGTAACTTTGCAACCTCATACGGAAAACGGAACCTATTCATCTACCAATATATTTTTTTGCATTTTTACAACCTATGAAATAATTGCAAAAGTTATGCAAATTGCAATTAAAACTACGACTAATTGTTACGTGAAGCAAGAGATTTGCAACCGTCATTGTTCAACGAAACATTTTTTTTTTGTATAGTTGATTTGTTTTTTTAATATTTGGCCATAAATGCAAACATTGTACAAATAGGTTTAAGATATATTTCAGACCGACATATCTACAGTGGTCCAGTTGAATACTTGATTATCCATCGCGTATATCTGTTATATTTTGTACTGGTTGATTGAAATTGCATCCAAAGAAAAATACGGTTATGAAGTTACCCATTAAAAAAATTTAAACCAATAATTGATTTCAGAAGCAATCACTATTTGCGACTAATCAGCGAAATAAATTTAATCTAATATTTTCAAATGCAACAATCGAAAAAATAAAAAATTCTACTGAATTCTGCTAAAAGACTATTGGAAGACATTAACTTTTTTATCGCATTAGAAATGACATGCAATCACCCTTATTTAAAATGTTCACTTGTCACAACATGACTTAATAGCAATCAACGAGATTTCAAAATGAATATCGATGCTCTATGGAAGGAAGGTTATCATAAACGTTATCGATTGTATATCTCGCAAGTACATAATTTTCATCATCAAACAGAAACGTTGCTGAAAAATAAAAATTGATGAAATCAATATTACATCTCATATTCAATTTTTGCAGGTTTGTATTTCTTGAATTGAATGAAATTATAATTTACCTTTCCACTCGACTTTCTTACTCCAATTTGGTTTCGCATGAAAAATTCCATGGAATCCGAATGGAGACTGGAATGTAATCGACTCGTAATAATATTTTCTTGATTTATAAATTTTTATTTCAGTTGTAGCTCCAGGACTATCAGATGAATGTGCATTATTTTTGGTTAGTTGAATAGTTGTCTGTCATAAAAATACAATTGTCGGTCTTCTTGTTATTTTGGTAATAAATCATGTTACTAAACTGCTGTGCATTCATTACTCTGTAAACAGAACACTGTGACGTAGGTTAATCGTACTAATGTGTTTCTTAAATCTCAATGTTTCCTAAATTTTTTAATGAATCAAGAAAATTATGAAAATGTGTCGAGAGATTCTCGATCCTCCACTTGCAACCATTATTTGAAACTTTTGTAATAATTCCGATACTTATTTCAATAAAAAAAACAATTCAATGAAAAAATATATATAGAGGTTGCAAATTGGAACTCTTGTCAAGAACATTATTTTATTTATTTTTTCGAGTTTGCAGAACTTTTGGAATTTTCATCAACAAATTAGGACTAACAATTTTTTTTTTTTCGATAAAACAGACATTTTCATTTTGTATGAGTGGTTGCAAATTTATCAGAGGATGCAAATTGCTATTTTTCAAAACTTCGAAAGTTTGCACAACTTTTGAAAATTTTTCCGCGTTTATAACGTGAAAAATTCATTAAATCCTGATTTTCAACATCTTCCGTTCAGAAAAAAGGCTTGCAAAATCAGACTACAAATCATATGAAAGTCATCTTCACTCTACTGAAGTTTTGAAACATTTGTATTTATAATTAAATTTTGTGAAAATCATGTCTATCTCTACTGGCCTATAACAACTAGTTTAAGTTATTCGACGTTTAATAACTCAAAAACGGTATGAGATTGGTATATTTTTGAAATCAGGTAGAGAAGATCTTTCCAAAAATTCAATAATATACAGGGTATCATATAAAAAAAAACGGAAATCCGCACGCCACTGTATTTATTTTGTCAAAATTAAGTCATAACTACAAAACTTTAATATTTAACTTTTTTTTTTATAGGCAATAATAACGATGATAAGGGTGGGTAATTTATACTGAATAACCCGGTAATGTAGATTGTCTTCATGTTTATTTTGTTTTTGGTCTATATGAAAGGGTCTTATTCAATATTCATGTTTTTATCAATATAATTTTTTTTTAATGTATTTCATTGTAACTCTAACTGACTTAGTTCAGTGAAACAAAATTTAATGTAACATTGCGAAATAAACCTATCTATCAATCTATAAAAAATACCAAAATTATTCCGTATCAGTGTCTTCAAATTACAGGCAATTAAAAAAAACTATCTATTGATATACAATATGTATATATTTTTCGAATTCCGTTTTCTCATACTCCTTGCGAAAGTTTTCCGTACCTTGTAAAACAATAAAGTTGCAAATTCCAATGCTACAAAACTATTGTAAAAATCTCAAACGAATTAAAACATTCCTCCATAGGATATCAAGAATTAATTTCTATTCGAAAAGGCCTCAATAGAGAGCCAACAAAGCCAGCCTTTTATGAAACACAAAAGAAGGAAAATAATTTCACTGTTCTTTGAGTGAATCTCTTATCTGCAGAAAGAAAGTTAAGAACGCCACGATCTTTGACGTTGTCGACAGTTGGCAGTCTTCCATTGAATGAAAGGGCGTGCACCTTCCGATGCTAAGAAAAAACATAATGCGGGTGTGATACTCCAGATAAACTAGTCAGTTTCTATGGATATATCTATGTAATTGTTTGAAGATACATGACAAGATATAATCCTCAATATGATGCGATGTCATCTAACATCTGAAAAAAAAAGAATTTAATAGTTTGGCAGGTAATTTTGTGATATCACTTACTTCTCATAGAATTCACCATCACTTTGTTATCTCATTCATATATTTTTTGGCGGGTGATACTCACTGGGATATGGTTGTTTTGTGAACTTCAAATTCAGAATTCATTTATATGTTTTTTTCACTACCTCAGAAATTGTTGGACACTGCATTTCAATTTTGATTTCAATGTTTTTATGAATCCATCAGTTAATTGCTAACTAATACTTGTTAACAATGTTATCCTTCTTTTTTTTCAATCCCTGTGATTGTATATGATTCATATTGTCGATCATGATACATCTGATTATCTTCATCTATTGATGATTTTCCCCAGTGATTTTCCCGGCAATGGTGAAACCCAATTTATGTTTTCAACAGCTTCCATATAGAACCTGCAACATATTCGCTCAATGTTCATAATCATCAAATTACATATGGAAGTTGACAAACAATTCCATCATAACATTCCCCCTTCATCAAGTATGCTAATGGACCTATTCATTAATATCAAAACCTGCTCACACAAAATAACTCTCGAATAGCTAACGAGGTATTGAGTATCTCAAATTTTCGATGCTTTGTTGGAAATAATTCGTATGAAAAGCTTTATATGTTAATCCAATTCCAAAGCCTTATCAAATTCATGAAACAGTGAACAGCTAACGGAAAAGCCAATGACTCACTTTTTATTTTTTCCATTCTTTCAACAGTTTGACATTGAGTTCTTGAACAAAAAATAAAATAAAAAAAAGACCAATATTTTCAGAATTCACTAAAAATTGTTGAATATTATGTGTATGGATTTGATGGGTGTTATGATTTATTGGAAAAATGAAAGTTAGTCATTCGTTTCGCCTCTTACTTAATTACATAGATTGCGATATTTTGAACAATTCTCATAGAACCACGTGGAGCAGAGCAAACACTTAATCTTGTCGTTTGACTTGTTTGTTGCGGAATAAATATTTCCACATCTTACACTCGGTACTACTTTTATCTTTCTCACCACTTAAGTGATCCGATAGAATATAAATATCATCAAACTCATCATATGATGAGGTATACTTACTACTTTCCTTTGAACATGAAACTATTTTCAAAATTCAAAACACCTTTATTTTCCTCAGACAAATTTAATTTCTTTTCATTTTTAAGAATTAGATTTCAGTTTTCTCCAACTTTCTTTCTTCTTCTGCAATCATTCTTTCTTTCACATCTTGCCTGTCTTCTGGAAAACTAAATTCTATGGCAATATATTTTGTGGTATCTAATGTTTCAGTAGAAAGTTTAGAAACGGTCAGTGTCTGAGCATTTCTGATGTTGAATGTTTTATATGGTGTTGTGTGTGTTGTGTTTCCAGATTAAAGAACATAATTTGGTTTAGAGTTAGCATTAAGAGGATATAAAACCAAAACTCTCACAACCTGCTTCATCATCCCCAACGTTGGCTGCTTCTGACATAGAGACATCTAATTGTTTCCCAAGAGGATTGCATTATGTGGGACCTTGAAAACTCAAAGAATGACCGATCTACGGGCTGCAAAAACTGCGTGGTCTGGCTCGGGAAACAAATGAGTGTAATATCATTTGCCTCAGCATATTCAGACTCTTTAACCGACGAAATCAAAAAGGAGGAGGTTCTAGTCGACGCGTATATTTTTTTTATGTATGATCACGCATAACTTTTCACAGAGCAGTTCGATTCCGATGATTCTTTTTTCATTGGATAGTATGTACTTCGACGTTGGTCCCATTCGAATTGGAACAGAAAAATCTATCCCTAAGGGTAGCAAAATGGAGGATATTGATCGTTCACCCTATGAATTTTGGTCCGTCAACCGATTCTATCAGACATAACTTTGTAGTGGGTTTTCCGATTTGGATGATTCTCTTTTTATTAGAAAGAGTACACCTGATAGTTGATCATATTTCATTTGGAAAGGAATGATCCTCCTCTATGGGTAGAAAAATAGGAGATGATTTATTTTTCACTCATGAACATTGGCACACATATGGAGTTGACATTGACAGATCCTCTTACATCCGTCACAATAATTACATTCTATGGAATTAAGGATGAAATCAACTAACCAGAACTTTCAAAAATAATTTATATTATATAACAATAAATAGTTAAAGTAGATAATCATATTATTTAACACTTAATAGTTGAAGTAAGCAAGGTAAGTATTTTGGAAGTGATAAAAAATTAAGTAGGTAGTACTTAGTAAATTTCAGCCACAAAAATTCCAAAATGAAAACTTTTTAACAAAAAATTAAACCAACGAAAAAATCAACTGAAAAGTAAAGAATGAAATAAACCTTCTTAGTCTTAACGATAATTGAGCTAGTATTTCTAACCGTATCTAATAATGTATGTTACTGTTGTTTTGTGAGTTTCCATTGTTGTTTTCCTAACTTATATATAAAAAGTTTTACAATTTGTACTTCCATTTGCAGATTTTCCTTGTACACAAACTGATGATGGGATGTTAAGATTCCGAAACATGTCTTTTGATTAGATATCTCCAACTTAGCATTAAAATGTGTAGATGACTCTGATTTTTTTTCCTACTGCTTAACACAATTGTTTTGCTGCGAGGATCATTTCACTTTGAAGGATAATATGGAAAACTATATACAGTATTCATTAAAAAAAAAGATCTGCACCATATCTTCAATGAGAATACAATGTGGCTGTTACTCGACCATATCGCAACTCATGCCACAATGAAGAGTCGTTTTGAGACCTACTCGAAAGTTCTGCTAATTCACACAAATAATAAATTCTTCAGCGAAAGTTTGATTCGATTTTTTAAATTCTATTATGATTTGATGAACAGACAAACGCATGATTTCTCGCCCTTCAATATTATAATAATATCGAGTAAAATTCACGTCATGTTGTTTTTCCTGAGCTGCCACTAAAAATTCGTGTAAAAAGTTTTTTTTCGCATGGTTTGTGCGAAATAACAACAAATTATCGAATTCAGATACTTTTATGAATTTTTTCATTGTTCCTAGTGTAGACAAACAAAAATTGTTTTTACTGATTTTCCTATTATGTCCCAACCTAAATGTGAAGGTACGTTGCAATAATAACCATTACCACACACGAACTTCGAAGAAATTAATTTTATCAAAAAATGCATTATTAGTTTTATGCATCGTAGCACAATATACAATTGAATTTTACAAAAAGAAAAACAATCAGATTCATCTCCACACCACCACCAATCAGTAATGAGTCAGTTATGACGACATACAGTTGCTAGTGATATTGGTAAACGCAATCTGCAACTCGGATCACTGTTTTTTTAATGCACCCTCACGAATACTTTGTTTGTAATATCTACCTCTTTTTCTGTGTTAAACAATATATTTCCGATGCCCCAGTACTTCTCAATGTTTTTTTAAAAACTGTGAGAATGATGGTTTTTGGAAAGGTCTCAATATATTCTTCCCCAGTTTTTTTTTCTGAAAGTTAATAATATTTTGAGAAACATCACACGTATATCAACGTAAACATGTTTTCTCATCTAGATCGTGACGAGTCTTTCTTTTTGACGGTACCACTAGACTAAGCAGTTTTTTTTTTGTACGAATACAATCGATACGATCATATTTGAATAATAGACCCGAAATTTTCAAGGAGGTGTTAAGTATCTGCGAAGTATCGACAAAAACTTGAAAATAATTCACCTCCAGAAGCTGCAATCATTCCAATATCCAAACCTCAATTAAAAAGCAATAAAATTGATTCGCATAAATACTGAACGTTATCTGCCAGAAATTAAGGAACGAATGGCTATTTGAGTGCCATTTTATTGCCGATTGTAGCAATTCTGTTGATGAGGAGAATCGATTTTATCATTTGCCAATGAAACACTCCCAGTTCGAATGATTGAAATCTATTTTTGTTTTAAATATATCATACACTTGAAGTTCTCATGGAAAACTATAATGAGAACATTTTATCTAACAAACCGTAGGAATTAGTGAAAGCAAATTGATTCCATAGCAGTGAAAACATATTTGGGATCTGTATATTTAGTGGGATCATTCATCATATATGAACGAACTCACACTCTCTCACTATAATATTAATGGAGTTAAACAGTAAGTACTCCGCTAACAGCAGTTGTGCACAACACATAGTAAAATTATTTCCATTGAAAATAGTCCCAAAATCATATTACTCCTCATATGAATATGTCCATCAGATTTACACTTTTTCAATGCAATACCTTTCAAAGGTGAGCTTTCTACGAACATAATTAAATCTATATCTGAATTAATCTGTGAACTACTGGCACACATAATCAATAAGTCTGTTAAGCTTTTCCAGACCTATTGAAAATTGGAAAAATAATTCCTTTGTATAAGAAAAATTACTATCTTGTTATCGATAACTATAGACCAGTAACTATTCCAAGTGTGTTATAGAAAAATGTGTCTGTAATAAATTATTCCCGTTTTTGGTGAGACACAATATAATCAGTAGCTATCAATATGGGTATTGCCCTAGAAAGTCGACAAAGGTAAATTTCTAGCTGCGCTTTTCTGTGAATTATCCAGGGCATTTGACTCCATAGATTTTGATATACTCGCTAACAAATTATATGCCATAGGTGTTCGGGGGAAATTTCTTGCATGGGTAATATCGTATATGAAGTTGAGGGAAGTATACGGAAATGGGATGATACGAACTCTGATATATTCAACGTAGACATTGGAGTTCCACAGAGCTCAGTTTTGGGAGCGCTTATTTTTCAAATTTATATCAATGATTCAGCAAAACATATAGGTACTTAGTCAATATCACTTTTTGCAGATGCCACTTCCATTTCAGGAGCTGATAGTCCTGCGGAACTTCAATCGAAACTGAACACAATAGGTTGCAAATTCACAACATGGGTCGCACAAATAAACTTATAGTCAATGCCGATAAAACGGTGTTAGTTCAATCCTCTAATGGAAGATACTTAGAACAGCCTATACATGTTGATATCAATGATGTGACTATATATCCGTCGGAAACCACAAAATTTTTAGGTCTTCATATAGATTATGCATTGAGTTTGCAAATTCTCATATTTGCAACACCAGTTTCTATGCATTGATACAACTCAAAAAAGTTATGAATGAAAAACTTTTGCTAAACATTTATTATGCGTTGGTTTATTCAGTACTTTCTTACAATGTGCTTTTGTGGGAGGAAGGAATGAACATTAATAGAGCTTTCATCTCTCAAAGAAGAATTATACGTATGTTGTGTGGCCTTCGTTACACAGATTCCTGTAAACCCATTTTTAGAAAAAAGAAAATTTTAACATTACCATCTATACAGGGTGATTCAAAAGTACTTTGACAAACTTCAGGAGGTGATAACTCACGATATTCTAATATGAATTGTCCAGATAGATATATGTCCGGAAAAGCTTCGTTTCCAAGATACAGGGTGTAAGAGTTTTATTTTCGTTTTTTTTTTTAAATTTTTGAAATACTGAGTTTAATTGAACGAAAATTGGTATTAAGAGGTTTTTTGAGGTGTCGAATTCGAACCTGATATAATCATTGCTCTTACTCGTAGGGGGCGCCACCGACGTCTTTTTTTTGAAGATTCATATATTTTTTGAGCGTACTTCTAGCACACTTTCCAGTAGAAAAATCGCTATAAGCAACCGTTCTCTAGATATTTGGATTATTTGATAATCGATGCGTGTTGGAGTTATTACCATTATTTTGGATTTTTCACAAGAATGCTTAGGAAATGAATTTGACGTTTAGGTAAGTAGTTTTGGTAATTACATATTATGTGACAGTTAAACTTTTTGTTGTTTTTTGAAGTTTCTGTAAGTTTTGAAACACAAATTTTGAGAACATGGATTATTTAAACAATAATGCTCATTTAGCAGATAGGCATTTCGTTTATGGCCTTGCGGATGGCAATGCGCGCTAAGCAAGACCTATTAACCAGGAGCGATTTCCTACTAGAGTACTGCCTTCAGCTCTAACATTTACCAGTCTCCACCGTCGTTTGGCAGAAACAGGTAGCTTCAATAGGAAAGCTGATATTATTGAAAGACCACGAGCAGTCCGAACCCCAGAATTGGAAGGAGCTGTCATGAACGCTCTCGAGGAGAATCCAGGAACAAGTACAAAAATAATTGCTGAAGCTCTGAATTCTACTCAGTCCCCAGTTTTGAGAATTATTCACGATCAACAATTTTATCCATACCATATTCAAAGGGTACAAGCTCTTTTGCCACGAGACTTTCCCTAACGCATTACTATGTGTCAGTAGTTTTCAAATCCTCAATTTTAAGATATTTACTCTTCACGGACGAGGCAAACTTCTCCCGAAATGCTATTACAAACTTTCATAACAACCATGTTTGGTCTCTGGAAAATCCGCACGCAGTTAGTGAAAGACATTAACAGTATCAATTTTCTGTAAATGTATGGGCGGCAATAATTGAT
Source organism: Gonioctena quinquepunctata (assembly GCA_018342105.1). Classification (NCBI taxonomy): domain Eukaryota; kingdom Metazoa; phylum Arthropoda; class Insecta; order Coleoptera; family Chrysomelidae; genus Gonioctena; species Gonioctena quinquepunctata. The sequence continues at coordinate 352,501 of JAFIRS010001028.1, read as the reverse complement.
AATTACTTGATAGATCCTTTATTCCTTCCGGTCCGACTGAATGGTGCAACTTACAGAGACTTTTTAGAAAATGAATTGCCGGGACTACTTCAGAATGTACCATTGGAAATTCGTATCCGCATGTGGTTTATGCATGATGGGGCTCCGGCCCATTTCAGTGTTGTAGCCAGGAAATTCCTTAACACTGTCTATTTAAATCGATGGATCGGTAGGGGTGTAGAAGAACACAACCAGGCGTGGGCACCAAGGTCCCCAGATCTAAACCCGCTAGATTTTTATTCTTGGGGACATTTGGAGTCACTAGTTTATAAAACTCCGGTAGCGAACGAGGAAGATCTAAGAAACCGAATAGTAGACGCCTGTGAAACAATAAGAAACACACCAATAATTTTTGAGCGGGTACGAGATTCAATGACTAGAATACTGAATGCCTCTATCTTTGCTGAAGGTGGACACTTTGAACAATTTATTTGAATACAATTTAGTTTCCTATATTTTATTTTATTCTACATATTAAAAATTTCTTGAAATGAAATGTTGATATTTCTTGCAAATTCAATCAAAACAAATACAGATTTTGCACTCTTGATACAAAAATAACTATTTCAAACGAGTAAAAATAAATAGAATAGGTGGCGCCCCCTACAAAAAAACAAAACTACTTACTCAAACGTCAAATTCATTTCCTAAGCATTCTTGTGAAAAATGCAAAATAATGGTAATAACTTCAACAAGCATCGATTATCAAATAATCGACTTGAAATTTTCAAGTCCAAATATCTAGAAAACGGTTGCTTATAGCGACTTGTAACAGGAGTAGCTTTTTTACGGAGATATGATAGAGAGATTGATTTTTCCACTGAAAAATGTGCTAGAAGTACGATCAAAAAAGTTATAAATCTATAAAGGAAAAGACGTGTAGATGACGCCCCCTACGAGTAAGAGCAATGATATCATCAGTTTCGAATTCTACACCTCAAAAAACCACCCATTACCAATTTTCGTTTAATTAAGGTCGGTATTTTGAAAGTTATTGAAAAAAAAACGAAAATAAAAATAAAACTTCAACACCCTGTATCTTGGAAATGAAGCGTTTCCGGACATATATTTGTTTGGACAGTTCATATTAGAATATTGTGAGAAATCACCTCCTGAAGTTTGTCAAAGTACTTTTGAATCACCCTGTATACGTTTATAATTGTTTGCTCTTTATGAAAAAAACGGGAGTCTGAGATCGAAACTAATTCGAAGTGTCATAATTACCTAAAAATAAAACGGAAATCTCATTAAACTGCAACAACATCGTACGAGATTGTTCCAAAAATCAACCTCTCTATCAGGTTCGAGAATATTCAATTGCCTGCATTCAAATGTAAAAAGCATCTCATCAATACCTACTTTCAAAAGGAAGGTCTATCATCGAATATTTTGAGTATACTTCGAAATAACTGTGTTCAATGTAATCAGTTTTTTTTACTGCATATTGTATATCTACATATTTTTTTCTTGGTTCCACTTGACGTTTCCTATATCATTGTTGAATGGTCATTCGAAGGGATAAAAGTATTATTATTATTATTATTATTCATTTATTGAAATTACGCCACCCAATAGACTATACTACAGAAGAACAACAATTACAAATTTATGAAAAAGTTCTATTGGTTTTTGAAACGAATTTTGCACCATAAACCAAACAACAATGTCATATTTTTCATAACAATTGAATCGATTTTCTCTTAAATCTAATGTGATAACGTCAAAAATAGCGGTGGATTCGTAATCAGCGCCACCGAATAAGGAAAAAAAACTGCATCATCGGGTTTTTGTGAACAGTATTCATCTGTAATGTTGATCGGGTAGCATCATTCACAAAATTAATATAACTTGTAATTTTTCAATGAAATATATAATTCATTTTGTATATATTTACAGACAGGAAAAACAAACGTTTCGTCTCCAGTCATTTAAAATCTTTTCTTATATTATAGCGTATCATATATCTATCTTAACTCAGAAGCGGAGTGTTGGAAAGAGCAAAAAGATGAAACATGGGGGTTTCGTTGAAACAAAACCTATGGAAATCTCTAGCTGGTCCAATTAGGAACGCTAAAAAATAGAAACATAAATTCATCATAGCGATGAGGTTTTACGCCGTTCCAGGACTGCACTAGCCGGGTCGAGATGTAGGTATAGTCACGACTAGAAAAAAATTGTACGGAAAATTTGGCGAATTATATGATAGTGGAATGTGAATTCTATAAGAATTTCAGTTTTTTTTTCAAGTTGGGCTTGAAGTAGAAATCGACATTATTACATTGTAAATATAAATTTGGTCGGAACGATGAAGGAGAAGACGACACATTTGAAATTGTCGACTTTCGAAACCTTATTGTTTCATCTTCAGGACCCCAGGGTATAAAAAACCAGGATATTCAAAATCAAATTCTTGAAACAGAATTTGAATGATTTTCTAAAATGTTTGGTTATTCTTCGGACTACTGAAGATGAAACAAGTTTCGAAACGTCGACAAATTATTTTTTTTTTCTCCATTATGACGATCGAATTCCCGCTGAATCGACACTTGAAATCATGTAAGCGGTCGCTATTTCACTAAGATATTAAAAACAATGCTTTAAGGGCGTCCTTGGCTTTCTTTCATAGCAGACATCCGAGCTCTAAGATAAACCACATATTTTGGAGGCAAGAGAATTTGTCGTGACCTGTGGAAATATGGCGGGCATAAAGTTGGTAGAAATATCGCATACATCTTCTGATCTGCTACAGAAAGTGTATACCCAACAAACATTGGAGATGATATTTACGTCATTTCGAACTCCGAATAGTCGACCCCTTTTGCGAAGTTAAATTTGACACAATATTTACATCAGATTTATATCTCACAAACATTTATTGCACAGAACACTTCGGAAATTGAAAATGGAAATGTGAATTTGGATATAGAATCCTCGATACTTTCAGTTATGATTTCCATTTGTTCGAATTTTACTATAAATTTCATCAACAAAAAATGATTTTGTTTATGTTATGAAATTTTTCTAAATATAATTATAGATTTTTTCATTCAATTCAATTCAATCCAATTTCTATTATGCAATTGAATGAATAACACTCTTTCAGGATTTCCTTCACAAATGAATCTTATCTTCAACTAGTCCTGATATAAGTCACAGAAAAAGTATAGTATTCTGCTCGCGAGAAATAACCATTACTCGCTCGAATGATTTACGACGCTTGCCTCATTCTCACGCGTTATGGCCACATTTCTCGCTCGTTGAATAATATACTATTATCTAATCCTCTTTGCCTTCTTTTTAATAAATGATTGTCCGAGGGAAGTTATCCAACCTATTGGAAACAAGCTAAGGTGATACCAATTCACAAAGGTGGGAATAAACGTGATGTACGTAATTTTCGTCCCATTTCTTTATTGTCTATACTAGGTAAATTATTTAAGCAATAATAAAAAATACTCTGTTTTACGATATAAAGCATCCGATCATCGAACAACAACACGGCTTCTTCTCCGGACGCTCTACTGTAACCAATCTAGCCCCTTTCATTCAAGATGTCTATAACATCATGGATTGACATGAACAGATTGATGCAGTGTACACCGATTTCTCCAAAGCATTCGAAAAAGTTCATCGGTGTACACGGTAATCTGCTCAGCATAATAATTTCATATCTAAATGATCGTAGGCAATGTGTCCAAGTTGGAAACTCCAGATCGTCGTTTGTTGATGTGACCTCAGGTGTTCCACAGGGGTCACACCTGGGCCCGTTGTTATTTCTTCATTAATGATTTTACCACATGCTTTGAAAATTCCAGGTTTAGTCTATATGCCGACGATCTCAAGATATATAGACCAGTTTCGAACCTATCTGACTGTCAAAAACTACAGGATGATATCACGAGATTATTGCACTACAAATTACCTTTCGCTAAACGTAGACAAATGTATGAAAATAACATTATCTAGATCACATGGTGAATTGGACTTCAATTATCGCATTGGAAATCAGAATTTTTAAATTAAGGTTTGGGGGTATTTAGATGAAAAACTCTCCTTTGATTTGCACATTGAACATATCGTTAGGAAGGCTCTGCGTAATCTGGGTTTCATAATGAGGGTAACTAGGCAATGTCGATCCCATAAATGTTTAATACTACTTCACAACTCCCTGGTCCGCTCTCATCTCGAGTATGCGTCGTTAATTTGGAATCCCCAATATGTAAAATATATTGAGAGAGTCTAGATTAAATTCGTGAATTATTTGAATTTCCGATTCAACAGATTGTGTCATCAAAATTCGTATGACAATAATATTGTGAAGTATGGTATATCTAAACTCTCCTCTAGAAGGACTGTTAGCTACATTACTTTTTTGCACAAACTGGTATCTGGTTTCATTGACTACTCAGATATATTGAGTAAATTACAGTTCAATGTTGCTTACGATCACCAAATATGTTCTTCCCTCAGAAATATAGAACAAATGCGTCGGAGAACTCACCTATAATTGCTTTGCAGAGGTTATATGACTTATTTTTTTTTCATGTTGATATATTCCATTGTTCACTCCTAGTAGCTAGACATGCTACTTATTCTATTTTTTGGTAACATGTATAAGGATGTTTGAAGGTTGTAGACGATGTGGTAACTTGATTACTATCGTTCCGGCCGTCCATCGCCTTAATGTATTTGAAAGGTTTTCACGACGTTTCGAATGCTTGTATCTGCAATCGTCTTCAGGTGAATACTGACAAGTTTAGGTGCTACTTACCAATTTATATGACTGTCGGCGCAATGATGCGTGCAATTCAGCCATGTGCAGCGGTGCGTGTAATTTCGCGCGGTGTGGTGGTGCGTGGAGTTTCGCGCCTCTGCAGCCCGCCAGAAAGAGCAATCAGGGGTTTCCATACGTTCTTGATCTCAACGCTTGGTTGACTAAAGGCGTTATTGGCTTCGATGTAGGCGGCCTCTTTGAACTTTCGTTTGAACTAATGCTCCTCTCTACATAGAGAGGAGCATTACATTAAGACGATGAACGTCCAAAACGATAGTAATCAAATGTATAAGGATGGTTCCAAGTTGTACATTCATTGTTTTTCTGTTTTCTAATTAAGTAGAATTATATTGAACTCAATTATTGTATAGCAAAGTCAGAATGGTGTATCTATTTTAGCAATAATGATTGTTTTCAGGTCACATATACCAAATTTAATTATTTTTGAATTGTACCGAAATTACATGTTCTGTGTTTAATGTATTGTGCGGTTTTCTGTTACTGGGTTGTTAACTCAACCTGTTGAAAACCCGAATAATTATTAAATAAATTAATAAATTACAGGAATCCTCCAGGAATTCGGTACTTCATTTTTCAACATTAAAAAAATATATCTACATTTTATATGATCAGTCATTAGATCCACATGTTTATTTTATTTTATTTGTGACGTGGTTGTATTCTTCATGTGATCAAGCGCGACGGTGCAAATTTGATATTTCCTTGATTATCAAAAACATAATTGAAATGGAAAAGCTAGCTTGAATATTGACTTGGGTGGAGTCTAAAGATGATTTCAAAGTACTGAAATATTTTTGAAAATATCGTCAATATGAATGTGCCAGTCTGACACTGTACTGAGTCTGTTTCCCGTAATAAAACAGTTGGGGATTGTCTGTGGTCGGCTCACTCACAATATTTTGTATTATAAATTCACGAAGGGTTGCTTCGCCCTTTTGTGTTTTACATATCGCCCTGTTCTCTCCTAGGTTCATTGAGAGAATCGAGTTACAGATTTGAATTTCGAATGGGGGCCTCAACTGAATCAGCAATAAATTTTATAACAGGTCGAAATCCCTCAGAGACAGACATGGCGTGGTGGAAAAAAACTTACTGTTTTTGTCTTCACTCAGAGGAATTCGTCGCTTTTGAAATATTCAATTTTTATGTGTATGGTTCATTTCAATTACTGAAAATTCCTCCACTTGGTATTATCATCAGCAACCTGGATACTGGAGTTAATTCATGAAAAATGTATGCCAAGAAAAATTCTGAAGAAGCCTTTATGAAGGTCATGATGATGGGGATCCATGTAGCTATGAAATAATATTATATACAGGGTGATTCAAAAGTACTCTGACAAACTTCAGGAGGTGATTCCTCACTATATTCTAATATTAATTGTCCAAATAAATATATCTCCCGAAACGCTTCATTTCCAAGATACAGGGTGTCATAGTTTTATTTTTATTTTCGTTTTTGTTGAATAACTTTCGAAATGCTGACCTAAATTGAACGAAAATTGGTATTGAGAGGTTTTTTTGAGGTGTCGAATTCGAACCTGAAGTTATTATTGCTCTTGAAGATTCATAACTTTTTTGAGCGTACTTCTGGCACATTTTTCAGTGAAAAAATCAATTTCTCTATCATATCTACGTAGAAAAGCTATCCTTGTTACAAGTCGTTATAAGCCACCGTTTTCTAGATATTTGGACTTATATATTGCATTTTTCACAAGAATGCTTAGGAAGTGAATTTGACGTTTGAGTAAGTAGTTTTGGTTTTTTGTAGGGGGCGCCACCTATTCTATTGATTTTTACTCGTTTGAAATAGTTATTTTTGTATCAATGGTGCAAAATCTGTATTTGTTTTGATAAAATTTGCAAAAAACATAAACATTTTATTTCAAGAAATTTTTAATGTGTAGAATAAAATAAAATAAAGGAAACTAAATTGTATTCAAATGGATTGTTCAAAGTGTCCACCTTCAGCGAATATATAGGCATTCAGTCTTCTAGTCATTGAATCTCGTTCCCGCTCAAAAATTATTGGTTTATTTCTTATTGTTTCACAGGCGTCTACTATTCGGTTTCTTAGATCTTCCTTGTTCGCCAATGGAGTTTTATAAATTCGTGACTTCAAATGTCCCCAAAAATAAAAATCTAGCGGGTTCAGATCTGGGGACCTTGGTGCCCACGCCTGGTTAGGTTCTTCTCCACCCCTACCGATCCGTCGATTTGGATAGACAGTTGAGGAATTCCCTGGCTACAACGCTGAAATGGGCCGGAGCCCCATCATGCATAAACCACATGCGATTACGAATTTCAAATGGTACATTCTGAAGTAGTCCCGACAATTCATTACCTATCAAGTAATTATCAATTATTGCCGCCTATATATTTACGGAAAATTGATATTTATAATGTCTTTCACTAACTGCGGGCATATTTTCCAGAGCCCAAACATGATTGTTATGAAAGTTTGTGATAGCATTTCGGGAGAATTTTGCCTTGTCCGTGAAGAGTACATATCTCAAAAATTGAAGATTTCCAGCCAATTTTCCCAAAAACCACCGACACATATTAAGGCGTTGGGGAAAGTCTCGTGGCAGAAGAGCTTGTACCCTTTGAATATATTATGGATAAAATTGTTGATCGTGGATAATTCCCCAAACTGTGGTCTGAGTAGAATTGAGAGCTTCAGCAATTATTCTTGTTTCTGGATTCTCCTCGAGAGCGTTCAAAACAACTTCTTCCAATTCTGGGGTTCGGACTGCTCGTGGTATTCCAATGATATCAGCTGCCCTCTTAAAGCTACCTGTTTCTGCCAAACGACGGTGGAAACTGGTAAATCTAGAAAACGGTTGCTTAAAACGACTTGTAACAAGGGTAGCTTTTCTACGTAGTTATAATAGAGGAATTGCTTTTTTGTTACTGAAAAATGTACTAGAAGTACGTTCAAAAAAGTTATGAATCTTCAAAAAAAAAATAGGTGTAGGTGGCGCCCCCTACGAGTAAGAGCAATAATAACATCAAGTTCGAATTCGACACCTCAAAAAACCTCTCAATACCAATTTTCGTTTAATTAAGGTCAGTATTTCGAAAGTTTTTTGAAAACAAAAACGAAAATAAAAATAAAACTTCAACACCTTGTATCTTGGAAACGAAGCGGTTCCGGATATATATTTATTTGGACAATTCATATTAAAATATTGTGGGGAATCACCTCCTGCAGTTTGTCAAAGTACTTTTGAATCACCCTGTACATATAAAAATATAAATAATTTGTTCATATATGAATTAATTGATTTCTAACGAATGATCTCAAGAGCTGATTGTACAAAATCTTGGGATTAATTATCGTAATAGGAGTAAATGAATGTTAACTGACTCATTCTGATCATCTTACGCTAATATAAAATAGAAATAAATTCAAATAACATACTTAATGACTGATAATTTGAAAATGTTTTGATATAGTCATTTCAAAAATTGTCTTCCCAAAATGTTGATCGTCTGTGATAGGGATTATAAAAACAAATTTCATTTAAACTATCTAAGAATGGAGATTTTCGAAGGATTTTCAGTAATAACAACTTTTGGTTGGTTTATTAGTGGATAATGAAAATTGGTCCAAACGTGAGAATTGGTCCAATAAAGAATTTTTCTCAAAATAATCCAAGGATTATCGCCCTCTAGGATCAGCATTCACTGATAACAAGTCGAAAACAACTTGGAATATTATAAATAACCTGCAAAAGAAATCCTCAGCAAATAATAGTAAACTAGTAATAACGGAAAATGACAAATCTTTGAATGAGACAGAGTTATCCAATAAATTTATTATACATTTCACCAAACCACTGATAAACAACAACAAATGTGATTGGAAATTCATACATAAAAAAATTTACAATAATCCAAATAGTTTCTTCATGCACCCGATTACAGAAAATGACGTAATAAGTATAATTAATGGTCTAAAAAACTCTAACTCTTGTGGTATTGACAATATATCTAACAAACTACTTAAACAATGTCAAAATGAATTATCCCATCCAATAACTTATCTTATAAACCTATCTACAGAAAAAGGTGTTTTTCCAACAAATTTAAAAATAGCAAGAGTAACACCCATCTTTAAAAAAGGAGATAACAATGACCTCAACAACTATAGACCTATAAGTGTGTTAGCCAGCATATCTAAGTTATATGAATTGAATATTAAATTTCAATTAACCAGTTTCTTCACATCAAACAAGTTATTATCATCCTCGCAACATGGTTTTACAGCAAAAAAAAGTACCGAGACAGCCTTATGTGAATTCCAAAACAAAATAATTCAATCTCTTGATAATAAAAAATATATTATGGGTCTCTTCATAGACTTTTCCAAAGCCTTTGACTGTGTTAGTCATGAGATTCTATTATCAAAATTGTCAAGGTATGGACTGAGGGAAACACCGCATAGCCTACTAGAATCCAATTTAACTGACAGACAGCAAATTGTTAAAATAAATAACAATATCAGTAATCCCTTAGGCATTACGCAAGGTGTCCCACAAGGATCAATATTAGGCCCCCTTCTATTTATAGTATTTGCCAATGATCTCATATCATACTTGAACGAACACAATAAAATTATTACAACATGTTATGCAGACGACACAAACATTTTAATTATAGAAGAGGATTTAGTATCATTAAAATTATTGGCTGAGACTACCTATGCCAAAGTGATAACTTGGTCAGACAAAAACCATTTAATAATTAATAAGTCAAAGACCAATGCCCTAATGTTTTGTCCAAATAGTCGGGAACACAACCAGCTTTTGTTGTTTGAAAATACTAATGACGTTGTGTCTTCTTCTGAATCTATCAAAATGCTAGGAATTACCTTTGATTCAAAACTTTCATGGGTTTCACATATTGACATTCTCTGCGGCAAACTTAGTGAAGGATGTTATGCACTCAAGTTTATGTCGAGTCATTGCAGTAAAAATATCCTTCTGCCTTTATACTTTGCCCATTTCCATTCTCATATGAGATACGGAATTTTAAACTGGGTAGGAAGCTCTTCGGTACAAAGGGTGTTTTTATTACAAAAATACGCAATCAGAATAATTGCAAAAGTAAGTAGAAGAGAGTCATGCAGAGAGATCTTCAAAAAATTTAATATTCTGACTGTTATGAGCACATATATCCTCGAAGCGTGTTGTTTCATTTTCAAAAATAAGGCCACTTATAATGCCATCAGACCACACCATGAACATGATACCAGACAAAAAAAACCTTATTTTACCCCACCGGCATACCACCGTTCGGTATCAAATTTTTTTTGAATATATTGGATGCAAATGCTATAATTCTCTGGCAGATCACATAAAGAATGCAGCTTCTTTATCAATTTTCAAAAATCTCCTGCAAAAACACTTACTTTGCAAAAACTGCTACACCATAGAAGAATTTTTTAATTAGGAAACTTAATTTTAAATGTAATATGTAGTCCATATGCTTTTCATGTATGTGCGAATAAATGTGTACTTATGTATGTAAATATGTGAATATAACAGATAACAATTTCTTCAATCAAATGACTTGGCTGTTATATTACGTGTACATACTCTCACCCTTTGACATTTTTCACAATTTTCCTGTATTTTTTTCACAAGTTAATTGCTGAAATAATAAAATTATTATTATTATTATTATAATTGTGAAACACCCTGTATATTCGACCGACATATGTCTACAGTGGTCCAGTTGATTACTTGACTATTCATCGCGTATATCTGTTATATTTTGTATTGGTTGATTGAAATTGCATCCGATAAATGATTGGGTTACGTAGTTAACCACTACAAAATTTTTAACTAATTATTAATCTTAGAAAAAATCACTGTTTTCGACTAATCAGCGAAATAAATGGAATGCAAAAATCGAAAGAGTACAACATTTTGCTAAAAAAGTATTGGAAGACATCAATTTTTTATTGCATTAGATACGATATACAATCATTCTTCATTAAAAAAATTCACTTGCCAAGACATTACTCTATAGCAATCGAAGAGATTTTAGAATGAATAATCGATGCTCTATGGAAGTAAGAATATCAAAACAGTATCGATTGTAAATTTCGCAAGTACATAGTTTTCATCACCAAACGGAAACGTTGCTGAAAAATAGAAATTTGTGAGATCAATATTACATCTCAAATTCATTTTTACAGGTACCAGTTAACCTTGAGAATCAATTTAAAAAGAACGAAACACACCCTGTGTATCATTTGAAATTACTTAGTTTTTCGTAATATATTTCGACTCTAGCATTGCGTAATTGAAAAATAATGTATATGGCCATTAAAAACTTGATTTCAATCATCCTCAGAAAATAACATAACAAATAATGAAATAAATCGGCTGTTTAGTTTTTGTGAGCTTTTGTCGGCCCCACTGCTTCCATCCAGCAATCGACTCGAATGAATACCCAAATCCAAAATAAATCGAGAACGGACAGAAGCTATCTTGCCAATGTTCAAACAGTTCACTATCTGCACACCCACTCTTGGTAAATATATGCCTACAAACTCGACCTGGATAGGGTGAGGAAGAAATTCGACTGTTTCCTGTGACGCGCTATTGTTTGCTCTTTCAAACAACTGTACAAGTGTTTATAAATCTCAATATTTCTTCTATTTTGTAATGAATCAAGAAAATTATGAAAACGAGTTGAGAGATTCTCGCTCCTCCATCAAACGTACTCAGAGGATTTTTTAATGCAAATTCCTAATTGTAATATGATGTTTTTAATTCATATCGAAAACGTTAGCTTTTAACATTGAATAATTTCACCTACCGTTGACGAGCTTCTTGGTCGATATTTAACTTGCTAGTACCATGAATGTCATTTATTAGGTATATAAAAATCATTATTATGCAGATAACACAGATATTGTAAACATTTATATTTTTTCAATTCCTAATGTTCCGCATTGTAACATAGTTTGCAAATTATTATTCTGCCCGATTCTTTTAACTTTTGCTGTTTTTGGTAGAGTACGAATACGAACATATTTTTCTTTTGATTTTACCCTTATTTCCGTGTTGCAGAAGAGGCTGCAAATTAATGAAAACATTGTACGTCAGGACATCTCCACTTGCAACCATTATTTGAAACTTTTGTAATAATTCCGATCCTTATTTTAATAAAAAAAAACAATTTCATGAAAAAATTCATTTTCTGTTTGACGCAAGAGGTTGCAAAGTAAAACTCTTCTCAAGTACATTATTTTAGTAATTTTATCGGATTTGCAGAACTTTTGGAATTTTCATTAAAAAAATGGGATTAATAACAACTTTTTTTCGATAAAGCAAATATTTCCGTTTTGATTGAATGGTTGCATATTTATCAGAGGATCTAAATTTCTATTTTCTAAAACATCGAGAGTTTGCAGAACTTTTTCAAATTTTTCCGCGCTAATAATGTGAAAGTTCATTAAATCCTGATTTTGTCCGTTCAGAAAAAAGGGTTACAAAATCAGACTAATCTTCTGTAATTAATATCAAATTTTGGGAAAATCATGTCTATTTCTACTGGTCTATGAAACATAGAATGGAATATCATACATTTCATTCATGGAAGCGCAATAAGTTGGTTCACATCCTGTATATGGGATGAACATTAATAAAAAATCGATTATTTCTGTATGTATGATAATTTTCTGACTGACGTATCATCCAAATTCGAGATCGATTTCGGGTTAAAAAATATCTAATTGGTTCTGTATATTGAGATTTCCCTTCCCAGACTGACCTTTGTCATCGTTTGTCTGCTCGAAGAAATCAATACAACTCTGCGCTTACCAACCCATGAGTAATACGATATGTCAAGACTTTTTCTTCTCAAAAGTGCACCCTTTTTATCCACTGTCTCGCAACATAATGAAATTAGGTTTGCCATCGAAGACATAATCGCAGAATAATGTTCTAAGCTCAGTTTTACTCCGATGCCATTACAAAGTTTTACATGCGGTGATCAGGTTACATTATGTGTCTCATATTTCAGCGGGATTGATTACGAGGGTCAGGTCCTCGCAGCATAGTTTGGCGCAGGGAATTTGAAGACGAAGCGGGTTTCTCAGGAGTTATGCAAACAAAGTCAGTGGTCCAAGATATTGTGAGATAATCGCATAGGCGCACCATAAGGATGAAAATTCGTAGAGGCATATGGAAGCACGATCGCTTATCTTGATCAATCATTACCGATCTTCAAGAATATTCCAAAATAATGTCACGCCCTACTTTGGGTAACAAGTAAAATAAAAATAACACTTACATTATAATAAAAACCAAAGGAAGGAGATGTGTCACCGTGGACCAGCACCATAAAACTCAAGAGAGCCCGATTAAAAACAAACACTTTCATTTATAGGAAATATATCGCTGACTTGCAGAATCAGTGTTCTTGCTATTGATGAATGCAATACCGGACTGAAACCCAATCCCTGGTTAGTGACTGGCGTTGAACTTTGAATGTGCAGGAAATACTGTATTTCAATAAATGTTAAACTAGATGATGAATTACTGTAAAATATATGAACTACGGATTTTTCCACTTTGGGTTCAATTTTGTTTGAATTTTATTTTCAAGTCTGGTAAATTAATTCAGAATTTTGAAAAAGAAATGATTGCTATATTCATATCGGGTAATAATTTTCATACTTGACAATAAGAATATTTGTTGAGGAATATTTCGGGAAAATAGCTTGCGGTAGGTGTTGATTGGTAGAAATCGTCATGTTATACCAAGCAATAGTATACCTATATATCCTCTTTCCAAACGCATCCGCAACAGTAAAATCAGGTACATGACATAAACGTGCACTCCACATAAAAAATATCTAACACACAATACTATAAAACAAATTGACTGGAGAGAAAATAATACAACCGATCCGCGTCATGTTAAATCAAAATTTTTTTCTCTGGAGAATTATTATTGTGGAGAATGTCGTTATTTTTTACATTTATTTTGATAAATAAGTACCGTTTAAACTGAGTATTTCAAATTGAAATTATTGAGACCACCTTCTAGCAACGAACACATTTTTTTTCGGTAGATGTTTTAAATGCGTCGATCGGGTTACATCATGCATCTCATATTTCAGCGAGATTCATTATATACCAAGGGACAGACGATGCTGGTTAGTCGAAACTGAAGTCTCTCAAGACAAGACAACTTTCCCAGAAGTTATGCACACAAAGTTGGTGATTTGGGATAAGCAACGATCGATACTGACGATTCGAAATTTGATATCGTTGATGGTGGTATGTAGTACCAGTTTTTTATGGTTGCTCTTGTTGGCACTAAAACCCTTTCTGGCTATCGAGTTACAGATGATGCGGATCTTTGAATACTTTGAATCGAATCGTTTTTTATGGGCAGTATTTTCAAATGATGCTCCACAAGATTTTTAGGAATTTTTAATTCGAGACACGGACATGGCAGGAGAAATAGGTCAATAAATTGCTTGCCCGAATTTTCAGCTTAGATTGCTCACTCATGATAATGTGCTGGAAATGAAAGGAACTGATGGTACGCACAATTAAAATAGTCGATTAATAAATTTATTCATTCTGGAATTGACATCAATCAAGCTAACGATATATGTGTCAGGAAGAATGGTACATATCTTCATGAAAAAAAAACTTCAATTCGAAAATTCAGATCCAGAACACTGGAAACACAAAAGTATTACTTCAAGAAATAATAACTGATAATAATTCATCTGGTTAAACTTCAAATTCGAGAAAAGTCGAAATGCAATGATGTTTTGGCGGGACACATAAGTCCCATCAAGAATGCATCAAACAGGTAGCACGCAACATACGACATGAGGTAAATACCGCGTATAGACTTGTGAATTTTTTTGTTGTTTCTAGTGTAGATGAAACGGTTTTTTCGAACAGCACAGTGCTTCGGTAACAGCAGGTTCTTCGTTCCGGCGATAAACTACATTACATTTTTTCCACACAAAAATTCCTCGATGAATTATCACCGGAATTATGTACACCTGTCAAATTTCAAATCATTTGGACTTCTGGAAGTGGGTCAAAATCGCGCCCAAATGAGTCGGTTACAAACAAACAAACAAATAAACAAACAAACAAACATACAAGTGAAGCTAATATAAAGCGTGTAAAAAGCTATCGCATGTGTACAACAAGAAAACAAAAACAAGGCAGCTGCTTGAAAAATGTTATTACAGAAGTTACTGACGAATTTCATGAATTTTCAGGTGCTTTCCGACATCGTAAAAAATAATAGTGCAATAAATTTCTAGTCGTAGTTCCCAAAATTATTCGAATGAATAAATATGAATAAATCACTCAATTTTTGACGTATTGATGTATTGATGTATTTTTGCATAGTTCCATTACAAACGAACGGGGATTTTCCCAATAAAAAAATCTATAAAACATCCTGATTCTCTTGATTCTAATAATATTATTCCCATTACTATCGATTCATCTTATATTGTTATTTTTTGCAGCTGAACAATCCAAACAGGTAAAGTTTTGAATGACATCTTCTTCATCAACTGTCATTTCCACACGATGCAGTGGCAGGTCCGAGTCCTAACAGTTTCGTGACGTCACACTACCGAAATGCCAATCCGAGCGGACGGAGAATTTACCGATTCTCAAAGTAATTTTGAACGAAAAATTGATGACGAAAATATTTTGTTTTCAACGGTATTATTGTTTTAGTCATTAATCGCTGCCATAAAAGTGGTTTTATACTCATATTCCATTCTGTTCAGAGTCAAGGCACTGAATTGAAATGCCCTTATGTATGCGATAAAAATTAATAAAGCCAATTTTGCTATGTACAATGTTGATGATTTTTTTAACCATTCTATTTTTAAATAGCGGATTAGAAACATTTTTGAAAAAAAATACCTTCAGCAGATGATTGTATTATTACATTTCAACTGGTTCTATCAGAGTTTTCGAAATTTGAATTCGCCGAAAAATTGTATTGCTGAGAAAATCAAAACAAAATGTGCAAATCGGTTCAAATTCGGTAGGTTGGTAATTTTTGAAATTCAGTTGTAAGAAACCAAATTATAATTGGCAGAGTCAAGAATATTTGGAGAGAATCTGCTCTGGATGTTGGATCAGAAACCATTAGCAATGAAGAGCTCGTAAGGATTTCAGTGAATATTATTTTTCAATATGCCTATTGAGAAATTTGTTCTCCATCAGGAGGTGGTGATTTGTTTTGCACCCTTTTTGTTTCGAAGGTCTTGAATGATTTCAGTCCAGAGGATGTACGAGTGAACAGCTGAAGTTGACAGTAAGTAAATCATTTCAAAAATAAAAAAAAGGTTTCATGGATCATCCAGAAAATCATCGCCGAAGGCTATCTGAAATTTTCGAATATTTGAAAATTGTACAGATTCTGCACAAAGTGTTGTCTTCTTATATTTTCTCCATGTTAACTGTGGATGTTTATACTGCCAACTATGAGGAATTATTGATTTTCATTATTTCCACAGTAGTTGATAATACTAATGAGATTATCAGAATATGACAGAAATTCATTTACAGTTTGTTCATCTTATTATTTAGATTTCCAGGTGAACCAAAGGAATGCATCTTTTCAAATATATCCGGAAAATACTAGTCTTATTGCGGAACCTCGGTAACATGTGTACCTTTATGAACGATGTTATTCTTGGCACAAAGAAGTTGTTTTAAGGAAAATGATCATACCAAATAATTGTTGAATACTGTTTAATGATGCATATACCAACTGTATTTACTTAATTTGTAAGCATCCGGGTGAAATGATGATGAAAATAATGCCGTGACTAAATGATACCCTGGCCACAACATACCATCAATTAACTGGAAACCATTCAATTAATACTGTTAAAAATTCTCTGAACGAACCTCAGAATTTATTCTTGTGATTCATCTAAGCAAATTAAGTGGTTATGGGGGTTATTAGCATCAGTCAACTCATCAATTCGGAGTTTATAGAATGTGACATATATTTCAATTATGCTGTCATTATCCGACAAGATGGTACACTTGGCACAGCATCTAACTATTATCAGGTTGCCATGTAGTCAACACGAATAGAAAAACCTCTTACGAAAGGAGCTTACAGGGCAAACAAAATTTATCAATTTATTGAAACACGTCAAGGATAAACAATAGAAGAATTTATCTGTAGATTCGGCAGGAATACCATGAAAACTCAGCTATTGCATAATATGAGTGATGCAAATACTGAACACAGTTGGATAAACATAGGAAAAAATAAATTGAAAGTAAAATAAATATTTTAAAAACAAACTTTCATTAAACTGCACAAAAAAATTAAAAAATAAACCAAGGAGTTCATAAAACCCTTAATATTGGGCTAACCCCAAACTCTCAAAAGGGTTATAGAAGTGTCATCAGTGTAGGTATGATTCATAGACACATACTATCTAAAATCAATATGTATATGTTCTTATGCGATCTGAGGTTGCGACCGACATTTATTCCTTATTGAAATTTATATTTCAAGGGGTAGGATTTATAAGGAAATTACGCGACAAGATTTTAAATCGCATAAGAACATGAACATACTGATTATAGATAGTATGTGTCTATGTATCATAATTATACTGATGACACTTCCATAGAGCAGCCATATTCAACCCCTTTGTGGGTATGGGGTGTACACAACATTATGGGTTTTATGAACTCCTAACCACAAAATTCGTCGACATATTGGAGCCGCCATCTTGGAATCATGAATTTTGATAAAAAAGTCATGATCTCTCCCCAAATACCCCCACATAACAATTTTGAATAGAATCGAACCATAATCACAAAAATCGTTCGCCATATTGGAACCGCCATTTTGTTTTTTCTCTAGCAGAAATTCCATAATACATTGTCACCAAAATTATGAAAACCTGTGAAATTTCACGTTAATCAGACAACTAGAGGTGGGTCATAATTCACTTGCACGATTCGAAGTAATCATACATACATACATACAAATGTAAAGTTGAATGAAAGTTTCTAGAAATAATTGCAGTCTGTATAGCATATAGACCTCCTCGCCAAGATTTTTGTTATAAAACTTGTTATCCAATTCAAAAAGAGAACATAGAAGAGTTGTACTTACAAAGGAGAAAAGTTCTCAAAATGTTAAAATGTTTTTGCAGAATCTGCCTATTGCATTATATCGTATCACTTAGTCGGAATGTTTCTAGCTTCATCATGTCAAAAAATTCTTCCACAACCATGTATTTTTTTATTTGGGGTCCGCTATTGTTTTTTCCAAAAAATATTCCGATTGCAATGCCATTTTAATTTGTCTTGAAGTGTCGAGATACAAACAGCTTCATCCAATTCTATATTTTTTTTGCATTTTAACAACTTTGAATTCTGTGCATAAGTCTGTCTTCTTCGTCACATATCAAGCAATTAGAAGAGTTATTCAATCCGTTATTTTTCAGTTTTTGTGCTACGGGCTACGTTTCATTCACCTCTTCGTAGGCTGATGTTCTTCTTTTGGATGGTACATCATTATTTTTAAAATTAGGCCAGATATTTTTCACTGGATGGTGTTGTGTTTGGATTCTATATTTGGCGGTTTCTCGTTTTGATTCATTAGTTCGTCATAAATATCTATAATAGTTCTGATTATATTCCCTCGTTTGATTATCCATTCATCAGCTTTCAGAGCACTTATTATTTTGTCAAATTCTCTTGGTATTTCGACAGACAATGGATCGAATATATTATTTAGCAGAAACTTGTGGGTTATTTTGTTAAAAACGAGGGTCCACGATAGTGCTTGCGTTTTCACAAAATGGGCTAATGCTTTTTTCTCGATACTTATAAAATCAAGACATCCTTTCGTTGTGCTCATATGTAACTGATCTCTTGATACCCTGTATTGCTGGCGATGCCATATGAACCTCCCAGATATTTTCTCAATTGTTTGACTATTTTCATTGTTCATCGGAAGGACTTGGGCTATGAGCCATACTTTAGATATGATATACAGGGTTTTGGTGAATAAGTGCGATAAACTTCAAGGGGTGGTTCTGAATGAAAAAATAATGACAGTTTGCTATATAACTTTTGTCCGCAATTGCCTCGTTTTCCGAGATACGGGTTGTTACTTAAAAACTGACTATTTTTTTATTGCTCTGAAACCGGTCGAGATATGCAAACGAAATTTGGTGAGCCTCAAGAAGTAGTTATTGCTCATGTATTGACATGCAATTAAGAATTTTATGTTCATCATTGGCGCGCATACGGGTAATGATCTCAATTTTTTTAAAGGAAAAATGGTACGCCTCTGAAATATTCCAAATCGAAAATTATTTTTTAATTTTTCATTCGATTTGTGTCAACAAATCTGTCTTGTCTTTTTTTCGTAAGTATTTTGTTGTTTCGATGTGACAAAATACACAACACAAACCGAAAACTAATTATAAGAATTTGAAGTTTCACTCTCACCGAAATACAGATATGATCTAAACATGAAGCAATAAGCGAAAATGTGTAAACAACCAGAAAATGTTTCAATAACCCTGATGTTATGCCAAGGAACGTACCGTAGCAAAAAATTTATAATCAAAACAAACTCACATTACCACCTCAACGGTATCTCTATTGTCCCCCTTCTAATGATGATCATTTCTTTCAGCAATGTTGTTGAACAAAAGATTACCTACTTATAATGAATAAAAGAAGCCAATACTGATGAAGCCTCTGGCCAGAGGCGAAACGTCTATCTAAAAACTCTCATTTCTCTTATTGAATCTTCATCCCAAGAACCTCCAAAGAATAAAAATATATATTTAATGCTTCATCATGGAGAAGAGGAAAAAATAACCATTTCAGAATGATGGTCCATCTCACTATGATTTAATCAACTGTTTTAACAAAAAAAATACCTGAAGAAGATTACAGCCCCAATCGTTACGTTGGCAATGAATTGAAGAACCTTTGAAGAATCCTCATTCAAACTATAATAGTCACAGCTGATTTCAAGTAACATGCAGCTGAAGAATTTTACGGTTTATATTCTTCAATCAGAATTGAAAACACCAATAATGAACACAATAAAATTCAATAAGACTATGAAATTCCATATTGAGGTCATATCAAATTAAACATTGGTCATATAGAAAAACTACTGGGAGATAGAATCACATGCAATAAAATGATTCTGTAGTACAAAGTCATGATGTTGAGATATCTCACAAAGAAACACCATTGCATCAATTGAATAAATATGAAACATTCATGTTCATCAAAACATGAATTATTTTTTCAAAATTGCAATACTTCCTCCTATGGTCGATCAGAAGTAAAATGATATTGCTTCTAGAAAATGTGTTTCCCATTTCTTTCAGTTTTCCTGATGATTGTGGAAGCGTGAAATAGATTTTCGTCGACAAAATGTATTGAAGACCTAGTGAATGCGATGCCTCTCTTTTGAAAAACATTCTACTTTACCTCACTCATCTATATCAGTTCTTAATCAGGACTGGAATAGAAAATCAAACAACTATCAGAATGAAAATGCAAATTTTCGATTTCATATTTTTTTTTGAGTTACGGTCCTCTCAGAATATCTATCAGATGTATTTCAATGTCCAGCGTAGCTTCAGGCGGGAAAATGGTTGTTTTCTGTTAGTCTTTCACAAAAAAAAACTTAACTTTCATCTTGGATTTTTCAATTCACAGACAAATCTTTCTATTCAATATTTTATTGAGAATGTTTCCTTTTTCGACATGAAATGTATTCATCTATCCACGTAACGGCGATCCATTTAATTTAATAGAGTCCACAATTTGTATATGCTCGGAATATCTTCTACGATTCATTTTTCATGTCCGAGGAAGAGATAGAAGAAATGGAACGTGATATCGTTATCATGCATAGTAAAACAATTAAACAACTATTTTTCATGTCAAGATAATGATATATTCGTCATATCGCTTACAGAATAACTATGTTGACTTCCAGAAAAAACAGATATACTAATAATAGCCTCCCATTATATATCGGAATGGTTTCTTAGTCATGATTAATCTTTCAAAATTCCTGACCCAGACAGAAATATTTTGGTTATTCAGAAAAGACAAATTGAGATGTTGCTCCAGGAAATATTACCTAATAATGTTAAAACACCGTGGTAGACATACATGTTTCGATAAGTGTAACCCACATATGTGGCATATGGGAGGAAATGGTAACACTTTCAATGTTTCTGAATGGTAGGAAAAGTAGGTATATGTGAGGATGATGAAGATTACCTGAATGTAATGTCACTTAAAAGATTCAGTTTTCCGATTAATAATGCTACTCAAAGACTTTATTGTTGAGATCGTGTCTAGATCACAGTTCTCAAAAATAACATAGAGAGCTTCGTCAATATCTATCTACACATAGTTGAAACAAATATCAACGACCATTTCTCTGAATCAGTAAAATCAGTGATCTTGATAAATAAACATGAAGGTAACGGTGGTTATGTGTCCCATAATTGTTTAGATGAAAGAAAGGTTAGAACACTTTCTATAGAGAAAATGAGGTTATGTTATGTCTATTAACATCCATTGATAACAGAGACCAATAGCATCAGATTTATTTAGGGGAGGAAAGAGCTGATTATACTCATTCTTGACATTTTTTGGGAATAATAAACAGGGAATATACAGTGCGAGCATAAAGTATGGAAACATGAAGATATCTTTGACACCCCGTAAGACACAATAACAAATGTTTGGTTATGTATATTGAATGGACCAGCGATTTCAAATTTCATATTTTCGACGTTGCCAAATGTACAGTTTCTGAGATATACGAACAATATGTTTATTTTTAAATGGGACGACCCGTATAATTTACAATTTTCTGTTATAATTTTCTATTGCCGATGCAGCATACGAATTGTTACTGGCCAATACAGACCATTAATTTTAAGAAATTAGGAAACATATTTTTATTGCGACCGTTGATATTAACATTAAGAGAAAATAAAATGTGCCATTTGATATTTGTTAGCCACTTGGTACAATAAAGTTTGAAAAAATCATTCTGTTTTTGTACTGATAAACATGCTATGAATATCGGTTTCATTTAGTTGAATCAAGTAGGTTTTACTGTCAGTAGGTACGTCGTGATTTACTGTCAGTAAGTACGTCATGATAGTTTTTTTAAAATAGGCTAACCAGCGATAAAAATTAGAGTAAAATACAATGGTACATTTAACAGAGCGTCAAATAATTGAAATTTTAATACTAAAAGGATTTGGTGACAGGTAATACCATAATATTAGGAAATTTGAGTATGTTTTATTTGCGACATTATTTGTAGGACACGAACACACGAAGAGGTATGTGAAACATTTAATAACAAGTATGAAGACAGCACGTACTGTATGTGAAATTATTCATACATTTGAGGAAAGTGGACATGTACGAGAACTCCCAAAAAGTGACCGCCCTGCTATTCCAGAGCAAACAAAAACTGACATTTTTTTATCGATGGTTGAAGACCCTTATGAGGCTACTAGAGTTGTTGCACCCGAAAATCACATCAGTCAAACAACTGTTCGTAAATATTTAAAAAAAGAAAAATGACATCCTTAAAAAGTACAATTGGTACAGGAACTGAACGAAGACGATCCAGATCGCAGAATGGAGTTTTGTGAAACAATGGTAAATATATTTGAGACTAATCCTAATTTCTTTATTCAAATCATCTTTTCTGATGAGGCAACTTTCCAGTTAAATGGCACGGTCAATAAACAAAAGTGTAGGTACTGGTCAGATGAAAATCCTCATTGGATGGTGGAGGCATATACGCAGTATCCACAAAAGATCAATGTGTGGGCAGGAATTATCAATAGTACCATTATTGGTCCTTATTTTCGGAATAGAACCATGACAGGTGAAGAATACTGGGAATTTTTAGAATTAGAGTTAATTCCGGTATTAGTCAAACTCTTTCCTGATGATATAAATCCTCATATCGTGAATAAATCAATTTGGATTTAGCAAGATGGAGCCCTCTAGATATGCTAGCTAGATATGAATGTTTTTATTGATTTCATTGTATTATGTTTCTATACTTTGTAGAATATTATAATCAATTGAATTTTGTTTTTGAAATAATTATAATTGTGTATCGAATGATTATTTGTTCTACTTCTCTTATAGGATATATTAGTTATAGCGTGAGACTTTAAGTAATAAAATGCGTTGTGCCAAGTAGTTCTAACAGGAATAGACGTAGGTAATAATAATGCTTTTCCCAATAACTTTTTTTTAACTTTGGTTGTAGTTTAAAGCTGCTACTCAATAGGTATAGTGATGAAACAAAACAAGAAAAGTTTTGTGCCAAGGCATTCGAAAAAGATTTAGCATGGCACTAAAATATATTATTTTTTACTGTGTAAATACAAAATTTTAAGAAAATGTTACTCCATTGGTATGGTTGCAGTACGTATATGAACATTGTTTCCTATTATCAATATAAAACAAAGAGTATGAAGGCCTTTTTCAGGAATAGTGACAACCGGAAGGATATTCTCAATGTTCATCAGAATTATCATCTGCATGATGTCCTTGGTCATGATGAGATATTGATCTTCAACCACTTCATAATAATAGAAATATTTTTCGACATGTTTTTTGGGTAACCCTCCACAATCTGAAAATGAAAATATAATCAGGAAAATATAATAATATAATACCTTATGTCCCCGGATTATCTATAAAGATCAAGCGAATTGGACATAGGTATGATGTGAGAACATCATTTAGAACAATAAACACATTGAGATCTATACTAACACAAACAAAACCAGAAAACGCAGAAGAAAGTACCAAAAACTGTGTTTACAACATACTTCGTTCGTGTGGTGATAGTTATATAGGTGAAACGTCAAGACAATTGGAAGTGCGCCAAAGTTAACATCAGAGTTACATCAGAAATCGACAAATAACCGGATCAAAAATTGCAGAACATATCCTCACATCCATTGGCGATCATACGATTGAATGGAATAGGACAAAAATCTTTATGAAAGAACCACATCAAGAGAGGAGAAAATTGAAATAAACGGCCTGTATTCTTATTTCCAATAACAACTGCTCAACAAATTCTGTTGAAATGGACCATACATGGTTACCTCTACTCAGAGAGGAAGTGAGATATGGTAGAATGCTGATAAACTGATCTGAACAAACTTTTTTGGCAGATCTCAATTGACATCCGTAAGTTGAAAAAGCGAAAAAGACTTTGCAAGAAAAAACAACCCAAATTATTCTAACAATTAAAGGATATTCATAAGATTTTGAGAACGGGGGCATATATAGTCCCCAAAACGTCAATAAAAAACTATATAGAGAAGTATCTTATTTTTAATATTTTTTCATAGGCATATTCAGGGAACGAAAAGTTACTGCCGAATGGAATCATTTTTCTATGGGAAATATAATTTGGTGAACGCAGTTACTTATCGGGGTGAACTAATTAGTTTGCCCTTTATACACTTGTAAAGATTTTCCTGATTATATTTTCATTTTCAGACCAAAAACATTTCAAGAAACGTTGTTTCTCCACAAAAAAACACATTCATTCAATAGAAATATTTTGTTTCTATATTTCAATCGAATTCTCAATTCAATTATCCTCACAGTGATAGATTCGACACAGTGTATTTTTAGGAAACCAGCGTAATAAACAACAAAAATCATTTTCCTCTGCTAAGAAGGTCCCATTTTCTTCATCTTGGATAAAACCCATCTTGGGGTAACGCCTTTACACTATATCCGCAGCTTCCCTACCGACGATTTATCATTTGATAGAAATACTCTTTATGTCTTTTAGGTAATATGATTTTCTTTGTCTTAGTTTTGGGGTGTTCGTGAGAGGAAAGCAGACATGTTTCCTTTCATGATTATGTCTGGTCTCAGAGGGGTTGGATTTATATGAGGATCTGAGAGAACATTTTCACGTTTCATATTTTCATGATTTTATGTTGACTATCATGTTATTTCGTTGTCCTGAAATTCACAGAAAAAATATCGGGTGTTTCACTACTAGGGTTTTTATTTCTTTTTATCTATATCCCCAAAAGGAGAGGTATTTCGTTTGATGACTTCTTCACTCGGAATGGATAAAATCAATCGGTATTTATCGACGATATAATATTAAAGTATTCACGCCAGTAAAAACATGAAAAGAAAACACTCAATTGGAGATTTGAAAACGATTTGGACAAACAAAAAAATCGTGTGCGGTAGAAATCGTCACGTAATATCAAGCAATACATATATATCCTTTTTCCAAACTCCTACGCCACAGTAAAAGGTATTTTATTCCTGATAATACTATAATAATAATAATATATAATCATCTAAACACACGTTATATCAACAAGCCATTCTCAATTCCAATAATGCTCTCATAAAAGAAATTTGGAATGATGTGTTCAAGTACTCAAAAGCCTGGAGCCATCTTTCAGTGCATTCATGGATATTTTACCATTTCATTTCAATACACATTTCCCTTTAAAAAAATATTTTGATAAAAATAATGACCGCAACAAAAAATCTATTACAGACGAAATTGAGAAATCCAGTATAAAACTGAAGGATTCACAGCATCTTAAAAAATACTACCTCCAATTAACAAGTCAGTTCAACAAAGCTAAAAAAAAACACGAAGTTTTAATAAAAAATTCGAAAAAAAGATACTATCAAAATAGAATCGCAAATTCTAGTAACGTCAACAAAACGGCCTCGAATGTAATATCTGAACTTAACAACACGAGCAGGAAACTTCAAGAACCTATCTATCACTATAAAAAAAGAAGACTTGACTTTTGATAACCCTATTGAGGTTTCAAATTCATTCAATCTTTTTTATGAATGCTCCACTACAGAGTATAAATAACGGTGTTGATGAAAAACGTAACATTTCTAATGAGATCAAGACACATATGAATGAGTACTAATTTTTTCTTTCCTTCTGAGGACAACAAAACTATAACACAGCCGAAATAGTGCAAAAAGTATGTTTAAATATAACTATTGGAAACTACTACCCAGTAATTTTGATTTGTTACAAAAATGGCTTGTGTTTCAAATCTTTATAGACCCTTTCAAACTCAGTTATAAATCTGCATAATTAATACACCATTATACGGTTACTTTATAATTGCAACCTGTTACACTTACACAAAGCAACTTCTCACTTCATAGAAGTTTCTTTACACGTTATTGCTGATAAAACGAAGCGAAGAGGTTTCCATATTACTTGATAAGCATCCATGTAGCCTTTAAAATCTTACAGAGGCTGTATAAATAGTGCCTAGATACTTCATTGGTGCTAAATTAGTGTTCTCAACTCTAATTTATACAATATCAAACTATATAAAAATGTGGAGTACATGTTGTTAGCATTTTCAAGAAGCAATGTGTGTTCAAAAAAGCAATAGCGAAAAAAATGGTTTAATGCAGACTTAAGAAACTACAGGGATAACCTGAATTTTCTGATCGAATATAACAAGAGTAACCAGAACGTTGATTCGACACCCGAAAAAATACTTGCAAAAAAAACTATAAGCATATGATTATCAACCAAAAGAAAAAATATTACTCGAGCAAGATAGAACAATCCGTAAACAGACCTAGAGTCATTTGGCAGATTATCAAGCAGCCCCTCACCAAAGAGTCCTCACAGGACACCCGGTTCTCATCTAATTGATTGAATGATTATTTTGTGAACATTAGTAGCAATATTTCAAAACAGCTGGAGAATACTCCGGTTGATCCAGCGGAACTTACTTCATCTTATATACAGTTCCATGAAAGTATTTTCTTCATGCCTGTAGACTCCACAGAAGTTGGACATATTATTGCGAATCTCTCGGATAGTACCGCTCTTGATGTGTATGGATTAAGTAACAAGATGTTGAAGAACATGAAAGAGGGATTAGGGGAACCTCTCACCAAAATAATAAACAAATGCTTTGAGACAGGTGTGTATCCCGAGAAGCTCAAATTCAGTGGAGTGACCCCTGTATTCAAAAAAGGAGACAAAAATGAGATAGAAAATCATCGTCCTATCTCAATAATCCCAACTTCATCAAAACCCATTGAAGCTGCAATGAATAGTATAATAATACAATTTGTGGATTCGAACGACTTGCTCTCAAAGTCCCAGTTTGGATTCAAAAAAAATCTATCTACATCGCATGCCATATCTGAACTGGTGCGAGCCACGGTGGATTCCTTCGAGAGGGAAAAAGCACTCACAGCCGTATTCTGTGACCTCTCGAAGGCATTCGACTATGTGTCGCACTCGATTCTACTCGAAAAACTTCCGCACTATGGAATTAGGGGGAAAATAGCTGATTTGATTGATTCTTACCTATCCAAACGAAAGCAGGTTGTGGAACAAAGTAGTGTGGTATCTCCAGCAGTGAGTGTAACAGCAGGTGTGCCCCAGGGGTCAATCTTGGGACCCCTACTATTCCTAATATATGTTAATGATCTTCCACACCATATGAACCCTCTCAATGCCGATGATACTACTTTCAATGAGAGTCACCCTGAACATGAGTATCCTAATCAACTGACTGACAACGCGTTGAAAAAAATCGAAATTTTTTTTGCAGTCAATGAGTTACGCGTAAACGTCAAAAAAACTGACACAATAACATTCACACTGAAAGAGCTAAAGGACAGTCAAAAATACATTAAGTTTTTGGGGGTAATACTGGATCAAAAACTCAATTGGAAAGACCACATCAAAGATCTCTCTACTAAGCTGTCCAGCACTCTTCACCTGCTTCGTAGAATCAATGAATTCCTTCCTTTCTATGTTTCGAGAGCTGCTTACATGGGGTTATTTCACTCTAAGCTGTCATACGGATTGGTATTCTGGGGACTTTCAACTGATTGGGAAAGGGTATTTATTCTACAAAAAACGGCTATTAGAATCCTGGGTAGGGCAAAACGGACTGACAGCTGTAGACCTCTATTTAAAAAATTTAATATATTAACCATTGCGGCTCTATACATATTTCAATGTCTCGTCTATATCAAAACACAAAATAACACCCCTAAAGTTAATCACAACCAGAAATGGCCACAATCTTCTTATGCCACAGCATCGACTGGCAAATACTCATAAAAGCTTCCTTACTGTGGCGATAAGGCTCTTCAACCAACTACCACCATATATATCTATCTATGAGGAGGAATTTACATATGAATAAATTCAAAAAAAGTATAAAAGGGCTGCTGGTTGATCTCTGCCCTTATGACGTTAGTTAATTTCTCAACTGCAAGTTTCAATACTTTGCCTTTTTAATGTGTCTGTTTTGTACTGTATAATACTTGCTTTTTCAATATGTCTGTTTTGTACACCTTGACGATGCTAAATCTATTGTACTGATAATAAGTAGATAAAATGATTGATTGATTGATTTACTTGGGATTCTCTACCCACCAAAATATGGTATGTAATCCACCAAATAGGGTGATTCCGTAATGTCTTCGGTAAAAACAATTTGTTGAAAACCTCGATATTCTTTACCAATAGTGAGTAACATAAACTCACTAAAAAAAAATCTGTGCGTGCATCCCCTATCAATTTTTCAGGCCGTAATGAAATTGCAGTGATCCTTCCGACGAAAGAGATTACGGATCAGGAAAGAATTAAGTGAGAAAAAACAAACAATATAAACGGTTTATAAATTTTCTATGAGCCGAACTGGTTGGTCGAAGCTATTATCGCTATTTAATTCAATAAGGATCCGTTTATCTTGATAAATTGTCCATAAATTGTTTGGGGTTAAGCCGAACACGGCGAAAAAGTTTCACGTATGCCATTCTACAGGATCGCAGTAGGTGAAGACCTTTGCTTCCACTTTCGTAATCATAGCGATCAATATACTGGTAATGACTTCATGCATTTCGGATTAATCGCAATAAGGTACTCTGCTAATCACCTAAAAATGGATTTAAATCTTCCATTTCGTACAACTATGTTCTCAGATGATATTTGATGTACACAGCAATATTCAGGGTGTCCGGAGATAAAACCGACAAAACTTATAGGGACTGCCAATATGATTGCAAAATGTCACATACAGATGTCCAAAATCGCTTCATTACTGATATACTGAGTGATTAAAAAAATTAGAAACCACTCAGAAAAAAATCTTAAAAATAATGTTTAGGAAGAAACATGATTACCCGTCAGACGAACTTTATGTTGAAACCGGACTCCTGGATTCAAGGCAATTATTCTTCAAGAATTGTAACATTGACCAACATAAATCTGAACCTAACCTAGAAAAAAAATTACATAATTACAATACCAGAAACCGACAACAACAATACCCTTTCCCTTTCATGTTCAAAGCCATAGGACAAAAAAGCTTCGAATACCGCAGCCCAAAATTCTACAATTATTTACCCGAAATGATCAAAAATATTAAATCGCCCTTAAAATTCAAAAAAGAACTGAAAAAATTCATCATGTCCCAAACACGTGAATCCACTCACAACATACTAGAAACGCGGTAAAAAAAAAATGTTGAGTATCCTACATGCCTAACCTCTAACCTTAATCAATTGTATACCGTAATCACACACTCAAAGATTTACCTTACACTATCTCTTACTACATGATTATATCACCTATCTCTAATATTTTATATTTTCCCAATGTCTAATTTTATCAACTATTGTCCTTTTATCTATACACTATATACACTATCCACACATTTATCTAGTTGAGTCAAATTAAGATTGTATATATAACTCACTATTTTAATAACTTTACAACTTTATTTTATTTTATTGTTGGTTTGTTTGTAACCGACTCTTTTGGGCGCGATTTTGACCCACTTCCAGACGTCCGAATGATGCGAAATTTGCCAGGTGTACATAATTCCGGTGACAATGCATTAAAAAATTTTTGTGTGAAGAAAAAACAAAATGGCGGCTCCAATATGGCGTACGAGTTTTGTGATTATGGTCCGATTCGCTTCAAAATTGGTATCCAAGGGTTTTTGTGGTCGGAAATTATGATTCTTTCGTCAAAATGGTAAATAATGTGAATAATAGTTTGAAAAAACGAAAAAACACGCTTTTATAGAAAACCAGACTAAGAAAATAGAAAATAAGAAAAAAATCTATTTAATTTTATAAAAATCGTGGGGTGCATGGTATCAATAATTATATAGTACATTGCACACCGAGGCGTTACCATGCACCCCACGCTTTTTTGAAATGAAATAGATTTTTTTTATTACAACTTTATTTTATTTAAATTTTAGTCCATCTTATCTTATTTTATTTATGTATTTCACGATCTGAACTGAATTAATATTCATCATATGTCCAAATAGTCTACTATTTTATATGTTGCTAATTACTACCTTGTTCATGCTCCGCACAAGTCTCGACTTTTGGAGCCAATCTGTTCATTGTACCTCTATATACACTATTGTACTTTTTGCTGTTATTATTTATTTGTGAATTTAGACAAAAAATTCAATCCGTCATATTGAATACAGAGAATAACCGATTTTGTTTACAATTGGTACATGAATTAAACTGAAAGGCCTCAACAGGTAACTTTCCGAAAGGAACCAATATCACGACCAAACATTTTTTTTACGTGCTCAGTTCTTAGTAGAATAACTTACCCTGTATAATAATCATAAAAAATCTGAGCTCATATTCGAAATCTACGGAAAAAATCCTACAGGAACTCATTAGAAACGTTTCTGGTACCATTTCAGTTATTCCGTAATAAATTATTATTTTAAATTTTTTCACTCAAGAAATTAATTGTCGGATAAGGTACCATCAGAAATCGGTTGATATATAATGAATATTTACGAAACCAAGACATAAATATTGTTATTCTCTATAATTTGTTCGTAGTAAAATTTCATAAAATACTCTCATAACTCAAAAAAACCGTAGAATAAATTCGTATCAGTAGCTCACAATGTGCTTGTGTCAAGTGTTATTAGGGTTAGTTTGGGTGGTGTTCATTCATTATTCGAGTGTTTTTAAGTTCAAACTATAGTTTTAGAGTGTGATTATGATGCCGTTTCATTCCACTAATGAGGAATACGCAGATATTTTATTTGTGTATGGGCTTTGCGAAGGAAATGGCCAGTCTGCAAGAAGGGAATACAAACGTCGCTATCCTAATCGTCGCGTACATCATTCAACATCTGCTGAGGTACTTCAGAGTATTGGGGAAAAAGGAAAACTTCCATCAAATAGAGGACGAGAAGATTCTTGAAGAAATAATGTTCATCACGAAAAGCAAATACTGGACGCTATAAATGATAATCCCTCTAGTAGCGTAAGAAGAATAAGTAGGCAATTGGCGCTACCTAGTATGCGTGTATGGAAAACATTAAAAGAAAATGGTTTGCATCCATACCACAAACAGGAAGTGCAGAAGTTCAGAGAGGGTGATCATGTACCACGCATATCGTTTTCTGAATGGTGCTTAGCACATAGAAGTACCATTAACAAAATTTTATTTACCGACGAGAGCCAATTGACCAGGGATGGAATTAATAATACTAGAAATATGCATATTTGAGCAGACGAAAAGCCACATCCTATTGTTCAGAAAAACTGCCAATACAGATTTAATGTCAATGTATGGTGTGGAATCTTCAATAATCATTTGATTGGACCTCACGTACTTGACGGACGGTTAACTGGTGATGTTCACCTGAATTTTTTGTCAAATACTTTACCAGATCTATTGCAATACCCGTGGTATGTGGTTTCAGCATGATGGTGCTGGACCTCACTTTTCGATTCCGGTTAGAAACCATCTTAATGCCACTTACCCCAACAGATGGATCAGCCGTGGAGGACCAGTAAATTTGCCCCTAGACTACTATTTATGGGGTCATTTGAAATTAGAAGTGTATTATAAAGAAATTAGAAATAGAGAACATTTATTAGAGATAATTACTGCTGCATGTAATATTGTTAGAAATAACCCTCAAATGATTCATAAGTCAGTGAATCATCTAGTGACGCGCTCTCAAAAATGTATCGATGCTGAAGGGCTTCGCTTTGAAAATGAATTGTAATATTAGTAAAAGTTTTTTAAGAATTATTTTTTTTGTTATTTTTATTACAAAAAATTATTTTGCGTTTTGTTGTATTTTCATGAATCAAATTTATTAGTGAGCATATATTCAGTCCGATCCTTTTTTAACAAGTTCTCATACGTTTCTTCATTAGATTTTTAATCTGCGATCAGATTATTGATAATTGGTATACCAGATCAGTTATTCTGACAAGAACAGACTCATTCTGGTCCTGATACGAATTTCTTCTTCAGTTTTTCTGGGTTATGTATTATGTATGTATTTTATGAAATTTGACTACGAACTAATAGGAGAGAATAAAAATATTTATGTCTTGGTTTCGTAAATATTTATTATATTAACCCATTTTTGATGGTACTTTATCCGACAATTGATTTCTTGAGTGAAAAAATTGATAATAATTAATTAAGGAATAACTGAAATGATTCCAAAAACTTTTTCCACAAGTTCCTTTAGGATTTTTCCGTAGATTTCGAATCTGAGCTCAGATTTTCGATAATTATTATACAGGGTAAGTTATTCTCACAAGAATCAACATAGAGAAAAAATAATATTCCGGTCCTGATATTGCTTTCGTTCAAGAGGCTACTTGTAAAGGCCTTTCAGTTTAATTCATGTTCCAAATTTACACCAAATCATCCCATCCCTGTATTTAATATGGCGGATTGATTTTTTTTTAATTCACAAATCACTCTGTATGGCAGTAACGAAGCAGCTTTGGACATTTGTATATGGCATTTTGCAATCATATTGGCACCCCATGAGTTTTGTCGGTTTCATCTCCGGACACCCTGTACATCAAATATCATCTGAGAACATAGTTGTACGAAATGGAAGATTTAAACCGATTTTATCGATACCTAATTGCGATTAATCCAAAATACATGAAGTCATTACCAGTATATTGATCGCTATAATTACGAAAGTGGAAGCAACGGTCTCCACCTACTGCGATCCTGTGGAATGACATACGTGAAACGATCTAACCACTTGTACAGCCGGGAATGACGAGTGCATAATGCCATTTTATAACGAATTACAGTGGTTGAAAATCTGAAGAAAAAATTTAAAACATGTATTGTTCGTTGTTAAATTCGACAAAATTTCAGGTGACCTTCTGAGCGGAAAATTTCGGCAATTACCGATTGCAATTAACATTTAACTCGACATTTGAATAAGATTGTGTGATTGTGTGGTAAATGTACACATTGCAGGCTGCCTGAAATAGATAACACCGGCCGACATGATTTTCCTTGTTTAAAATATTTTTAACTTTTTCTACCAATTTTGTGGTGCTGGTTTTTAATAAAATTAATATATTGGCAATTCTATTCGTTTTCATAAAAATAAGTCAAATTATCAAGTTTTGGCGCTCTTTTTTCAAATTGTGCGACTTCTCGTGAGAAAATCTATTAGTTGCAACAGCGAAACACCCCCCAACTAACATTACAGGAAAATTATACCAAGCAGTGGGGTAAACCGGCTTCAAGAAGTCCAAATTTACCCATTTCTGACCAAATATTTTACCTTCAAGTACTAACTAGCTCCAAAGTTATAATTGGAGTTATAAAAACCATAATTGAGACCACCAAATCTCCTTCAAAAATCAAAAACTTAATAGGCGTAGTGCGTTGTATGAAATTACTTGTTATGGACTTCAAATATACCTTCACAGTCTCATGGGTTAATAGAGTTATTTACTAGGTTAAATTCAACTTAAAGGTAACCAGCAAAATGTGTTCAAAATACTTGGAACTCTCAGGAAAAACCTTCTGGTGAATATTTTCCTAATTATTACCTCATGTGTGTTCATATAGTCAGGGAATTGACAAGTCAGTGAACAGGTCTACTATATACTCTTCATTACCTATTTTGGCACCGATTAAGTTAAAGGAGTTGCCTGGACATTTCTTGACCTAGTTTATACCTACTGCTCTACAATGAGGGCGAGATTACCACAATATTTGTCTAATCAGACTAAATGTCTACAACGAAGTCAAAGTTACCTAAAATAAAATCCTCAAAGTAACTTAGTCTATCATCAGATATTGAAGACCAAGTCGATTCAGATGAGGATGACATGAAACAATTTACTTCCTTCAATTTTTTTATTGTGCCCTAAATTTTAGAAATCTATAAAATGCCGAGAAAAAATTCGAATAGAGTTAGTAAACCATACAGGTATACCACCAACTATTATCGATCAGCTGCCAGAATTAGAACAAATGAAAATATATTCCGAAACCATCCTATACTTTCCGATGTCCAGAGATCAGAGCCATCATCTTCCACTCAGTCATCATCAACTGCAGAAATTAATGTGGAGTGTGAAATTGCTTTCACTGATGATGATACCGGAGAAAAATATGGACCAGAAGACGATGAGTTCAATGGGAATAAGGCACAAAGCTTGGAAGATAACCTCTCATTGTTAGAGGAGCTCAGACATTGGGCCTTGTCGCATAAAGTATCCATACAAGCAGTTGGTGTATAGACAACTATGGGTGTTGCTCCACGTCTTTTTATGACGGCAACTATTTTAAAACACTCATCCATCATTGAAATGAAAACATGAAAGCGTCAACCTTAAACTTTGGTTAGGTCTCAGGTCATGTCGGTAAGAGATGGATGGGGATGACAGAATGCACTGAACAATGAATGGGCTGCGTTCAGAAAGCTTCGTCTGTCGCCAGCGGTAAACTACAGCCGCGACGTTTTCAATGATGCAGCGACAAAATGGAATTCAATGAAGTTCATCCTTTTGAAGTAAATCGAAGTAAATGGTATTGAATACGCAAAAAAATCAAATCAAATAGAAAATTTATTTTAACAAAAATAAGAGATTGATGTGTTGAAATGATGAGTGTCCATGGCTTCGAAAATTTTAAAACCAATCATTGTGGCTTCCGGGAAAGTCAAAATCAAGCAAATCAAAATTGGTCGATTTTTTAATGGTATTTACAGTTGGCTGATGAATTGTATATTTCCGGGCACCGCATTCGGAACGCAGAAATGTCAAATCAAAATTATTCAGCCAATCACAACACACCATTTTATATTTAAAATGTTATGATTGGCTATTTCTCTTCGGAAAGAGATTCCCCTCATCAGACCATAACATTAATCATGATTTCTATTCTGGGAAGATGTGCACTGAAATATAAATATCGCGTACTATTATCAACATTACTGATGGATTTGATATTTAATTTCAGAATAAACACTCATTACAGGGTTTTGTAATCTTTATCCATTTCTCTGAGTACCTATAGGATACTTGGCTTCACCATTGACATTAGCAAAAAATATTCATTTTTTCATCCCGTATTGACATTTGAGTGTTTCTGCACAGAATATAGAATAAGTAAAATATAAATTTATTATCCACGATTCGCAATCCACCCAGGGAACGAAACGTATAGACATGCATGAAAAAACATCCAATAACATATATTGTATTTCATCACGTGACCACAATGTGAAAGGGTCTGAAATCCCAAGATAAGGGAAATTGACTTCAAAGTCAGGAATAAAGGTTAGTTTCGACTTTGAACAAAGTCTATGTGTTCTCATAGTCAAAATTTTAAGGAATTTCGACATATAGGTCCCGTATGGAACCTACGCCATATTTTTCGGTTTGAACCGTTTCCGCCATTGTAAAAATAATACATAATTTTCTCGAATCGACCACATTTTAATGATTGGTAGTCAAAAAATTGGTGAATATGATATGTATACACATACTTCATCTATAAAATCAGTTTTTGAAGTGTTTGATAGAAGGAGTTGTGAAAGTAGACATAAATTAATGGTTTTTTTTTCATACAAATTTAATAATTGGATGGGCCCACTTGTTTTAGACGAGTGAAAATCAACATTATCACAGAAAAGTATGTATCGTAAATAAAATCACAACTAGGTGTGAATGCGAAACCATCACTAATTGCATTCTCTGCTATACGTTTATTGACAGTTCTTTCTTCATACGCCATGTTCATGTCAACTTCAACGCTTTCATGAATAAGCATGTAGGTTAAGATACACAATATACAGTAAACTTTTATCATCTTCTTCTAACCTGCCATAGTTCGTTGTTTGTTTTATTACAGTGTTTATAACCTGAAATAGGTGAAAATGACTACATTTTTACCATCAGTCGACTAGACTGGAGGCAATTTTACCTATTTATGCCTTCAACTTATAAGGAAAAATGTCTTAATTTCCCAAATTTCGACTTCTGAATTACTTACATTTTTTTTCCCATAATGGTAAATTTAAGGTAATTATAACGTGATAATTACCTTCGCCAATTAGGGCGCTGACCTATTCGAAGGTCGAAATGACGTAAATTTTACCTATAATGTTTGTTGTGCCAGTTATTGAGGCGTTAGATGAGAATGAGCCGTTACAGTAACTTTGTTAAGAAAATTTATCCTGAAATTAGAGTGTTTATTTAGAAAAAAATATTAGTGTTTTACTTTTGATATTTATTGAATCTTATCAATGATTTGTGGCTGAACAACATTTCCAAAACAGAATGTCTTCAAGAAAGTGTCAAAATAGTGTGGATACATTTTGTTACATTTGTGGAACCAAAAATGTTATACGACAAAACCTATTTGACCCTAAAAAAATGTTGTTACCTCCGCTCCATATTAAACTGGGTATGATGAAACAGTTTGTTGAGGCATTAAACAAAGACAATGATAGTTTTAAATACCTGAGTCAAAAATTCCCAAGATTATTTGATGCAAATATAAAAGAGGGGGTATTCGATGGACCACAAATCAGATCTTTGATGAAAGACGGGGAATTTGATGCAACAATGAATTCTACTGAATTAGAAGCTTGGCTGGCATTGAAAAACGCTGTTAACGATTTCTTAGGGAATCACAAACACCCTGAATATAAAAATATCGTGGCAACTCTATTGGATAAATATAAAATTTGGGATGCAATATGAGTATGAAACTCCACTTTCTAGATTCACATCTGGATTTTTTTACTGAAAATCTTGGTGATTTTGGTGAAGAACAGGAATAACGGTTTCATCAAGACATCAAAACTATGGAAACAAGGTACCAAGGTCGATGGAATGTTAATACGATGGCTGATTACTGCTGGTCACTGAAACGTGATATTCCTGATAATAGTCACAAAAAAATCACACCCAGACGTAATTTTACAGAAAAGCGCAAAAGGAATCACTCTAAATAGTCCTATAGTAATGATTGTACTTGACATTTTCTTCATAAATGTTTAAATATACGTATTTGTAACATAATAATTGATTTTTTCTTGAAATTTAAAAATAAACCATTTTTTCTTTTTATAGAAGAACCTGATGTGACAGAGCAAATATAGTGTTCAGAACACTCAAAATTAACGCTATTTAACACTCAAATGACAACAACGTTCCAAAAATTTTAATTTGTCGGCCGGTGTAATCAATTCCAAAGTGAAGGAACTCACTAACCCCCTATCCAAACTGGCAATAAAGTCAGAACCAGTTGACTTCATACTCTGCTTTGAAGCACTCATCAAGTATAATTTAACAAGTGCCGATAAAATTGCCGATCATCCTTCGACTTCACTTGACGAGTTATCATAAAATTTGCAAATTCGACGAGTGCGTATCACGAATTTTATCGACACGAGTTGTATTTGTTTGAGAATTCCACAATTTTTGCTTCTTTCCGTACTAATAATTGAAACTAGAATTATTTATTTCGACTCTTCAGATACATATAAAATTACAATTCATTACAAATGAAATTTCGAACGTTGATTGAACAGTTCTGCAATACTATTTTCGAATTTGTTCGCTCATTTGTAGCAGTTCCCCATCTATCGGATTCCATTTCTTGTTGGAATCACCGACTGATATTTCGAAAGCGAAACGATATTCAAACGCCAGTTATGCATCAGAATTTCGGTTACCATAGATATCGAGCTCGTGGTATTATCGTTTATTAATTCACTGCAGGAGAGAATAATCAACAAAGAAAGCTTCAACCTCATTGGATATGTTTTATCATTCGGAGCAATTTCATTGGGTTTTTGAAAGTTGGGTGAAATTCTCATAATGATCACAGTCACTCGTAAGAAACAGACAACACAAACAGTGGGAAACATTCGCAATGTAATATTGTTTCGAAAAATAATATCACGACCATTGTAGTGATCCAGACATTCAGAACACGTGAACTGAATATTGTTGTCAAGCAAAATTCCCGCATGCACGGGTAACAAAGCTGTCTACGAACAAAAGTTTGTTAGATTATACTAGTGTTGTCTGATTGGGTGGTGAGTGAAAGATCGTAAGATCTTAACAACTAATCAGAAAACAGTACGCGATGTGCCCAAGAATTAATTCAAACATTATTTTTTCTGTCTTTTAAAAAATTTGTCATTCTATCAAGATATAGTTTATATTATATTAATATATCTGGTACGAAAACGCCCGCACAGTAATTGGCGACTCCAGAATCCAACCAGAATTGAAATTTACTACTTCATTCATAAATGCGACGAGTGATTCATCTTGCCTTCTACTCTTCAAATTACGCACGGAACAGCTCGGTGTTCAGTTTCAAGAGCCAGCAAAAAACAAAGACAATAATGTTCAAATTATTTCTCCTGCACATCGTGTATTGTTTTCTGATTGGTTGCTAATTAGGATCTTCCATTCATCAGCCAATCAGACAACACTAGTATAATCTAACAAACTTTCGTTCGTAGACGAATTTGTAAACCGTGAATGCGATAATTTTGCTTGGCGAAAGAGTTCAGTTGTCATGTTCTGAATGTCTGAATCACTACAATGGTCGCGATATTATTTTTCAAAACAATATGCGATTGCGAATGTTTCCCACTGTTTGTGCTGTTTGTTTCTTACAAATGACTGTGATAATTGATTACCTCAAAGCAGAGTATGAAGTCAACTAGTCCTGACTCCATCACCAGTTTGGATATAACAAGGTTAGTTGTATTCTTCACTCTGAACATTCTACTTTATTCAAATGTCGTGCTAAATGTTTATTGCATTCGGCAATTGCAAAGTTTTCCTCTGAGTCGGTCACATGAAATTAGGCGGGTGACGCTATCCAACATTTTATCAAATTTAACAAAAAAACAAAAAATGTTTTAAAAAAACCGATTTTTAACCACTGTAATTCGTTATAAAATTGAATTTCTTACTCGTCATTCACGGGTGTGCAAGTGGTTAATAATAATAATAATAATAATAATAATAATAATAATAATAATAATAATAATAATCTTTATTCATCCTTTAAGATCATACATGATATAGGACAAGTCATAAAATGTATATACACAGACATCTATAGGTACACAGGTACATAGGAGTGCTTTTGTAAAGTGAAGTACAGTGCTTTGTACTTCTAAATGAATCACCATGCCTCGTAGCATAGTCATGAGAGTCAGAATTTTTTGAAAAGCTCTTGATGTTGAGTTTAACCTATGTTCCAGTTTTATAAATGTAAATCGATGGTACCGTCAGTAATTTAAACATTTTTCAAATGATTCCTACACGTCATTCGGTAATATAAGTCAGAGATTAGGCGAATTAGTCTTTTTTGACTAATAAAAACTCTGTGAGCATTGGCCGTACTTCCCCAAAGGACAATGTTATGAGAAATATGTGAATATGAGAGAGCATAGTACACATTTATTAATTGCTCCGGTGTGAATGATTTTTCAGCTGCAAAATTGCATAACATGTATATTGCATCTAAATATGTGTCCAGGAATTTTATTGAATTCGAAAAATATATATTTTTGTTGTTTACGCGAACAAAATAATCATTTGAGATTTTTTTACGAGAATAAAACTGTAGACATACTGTTTTGTCAGGATTGACAATTAAGGAGTTGTCACTACACCAATCAGCAAATTATTCATTTTCTGCACAAGTTCTTCTGGGGTTTCAGCATCAGTGGCGATTGTCGTATCATCTGCATACAAAAAAATGTGTTCAGTGCACAAATAATTTGGTAAATAATTGACGTACAGAAGGAAAATCAGGGGACCTGAAAGTGATCCTTGAGGAACTCCTAAATCAACATCAAAATGTTGAGATCTACAATCATCCACTTTCACGCAAATACTCAAGATGAAATGCGAGCCACGACAAAAATATGCCCCGAAAACCCAGTCCAGATAATTTGCCCAGAGCAACATTGATATTGATAGAGTCAAATGCTTTAGAGAGGTTAAAGAAGAGTACCCCAACAAACCTTCCGCGGTCCAATGCAGTATGGACGTTATCGAGAAAAGCCACCGAGGCACTCTCCGTCGATCTTCCAGGGCGAAATCCATGTTGATGCCTACTTATAACATTATGTTTATCAAGAAAACCAAGCATCCTGGTATGTATACATCTCTCAAAAATATTACATATTACAGTTGGTACAGTAATCGGCCTAAAATTTTCTAACAATGTTCGTCTGCCTTTTTTATATAATGGAGTGACAATACCAGTCTTTAAATCTATAGGAAATTCGCCATATTCAACACTTATGTTAATCAAATCTGAAAGAGGACTTGCAACAATGAGTCCTTTAGTCTTTATAATTTTTGTTGAGAGACAGTCAATGCCCACAGATGTAACGTTCTTCAAAGAACGAATCACATCTGACACTTCATGACCATCCACAGGGTCAAAGTAAATGTATTGTCAATATTCATAGAAGTAAAGTTATTGAAATAAGTGCTGTTAAAATGCGAGATTACGGCATTTTTTGCTGCAGATGAAAAAAATTTAGCAAATGCGTCAGTTATATTCTGCTTATTGTTAATAATATTTCCTCGAACTTCAATCTCATTTATCGAGATAATTGTCGTTTCACCTGTTTTTTCTCTGATTGTTCTCAAAATATATTTCTGTTTTTGTTGGAAATGTTTATTATTTTGATAGTAAGTTTTTTTCGCTTCAGCTATTCTGCCTATATAATTTTTCTCTAAACTTTTATACTTCACGAAAAGTTCATCATGAATTGTTCTTCAACCAGAACAGATTTTTCAGTTCAACTCCCATCTTGATAATGTCATAACTGATCCATCCCGGGGTGGATACATTATTTAGTATTTTCTTTGTTAGAGGACAAGTCAAATCTACATAATATGTTATAGTACCAATAAACATATTAAACGCCACATCAACATCGTCACTGCTAAAAGCATACTGAAAGTCTTCGTTACCTCGCCAATGTTGTAAGTTTAACAAATTTTGGTTAGATAAGTTCCTGAAATTAACATCATTTTCGATACTAGAATTCAAGACATTTAATTTAATATTCCTCAAAACAAAATCAAAATACAAATGGTCACCAAGAACCAAGTCTTTTACATTCACTGTATAATCTCTAGAATAATTTGTTAGAAAATAATCCAGTTTGGATTTTGTCACTTTTCCATTCTTATCTCTAAAAATTCGAGTAGGTTCAAAGTTTTGACATTTCAACCCAAAACTATCCATGAAGTCAGTTGATGAAGATTTATCACTCGAGTCAGTTAAAAAATCAATATTGAGATCGCCACTAAGAATAACATAGTCAAAACGATTCATGCAGTAGTTCATTATTGTAAACAATTTCTTCATAAATAACTTCAAATCGCCATCAGGTGATCTATACATATTTGAAAGACAATATTTAATTTGTTGTGATACAAACGAAATACAACAGCACTCAAAATGTAGTTCTTTATTTAATCCATTCGCGAAAGATGGAATCTTAAAATCCATGGTATTCTTAACAAGAATCATCACTCCTCCATGAATCTTAATAGATCTTTTAAAACAAGAAGCGATTTTGTAGCCATCAAAACAAATAGCACCAATACTGGATTCATTACACCAAGTTTCAGATAAGCATAAAATTTCCTAATTTTTATATTTGAGTATCAATTCAATACGGTTCGTCTTATTGGTTATCGATTGAGTGTTAACAATCATGATCCTAGTACCTATTGAGGAATCGGTTATTGCTAAATTGCCCGCTGAAATTCCGGTTATTTGA
This sequence comes from Gonioctena quinquepunctata, assembly GCA_018342105.1. NCBI lineage: Eukaryota > Metazoa > Arthropoda > Insecta > Coleoptera > Chrysomelidae > Gonioctena > Gonioctena quinquepunctata. Next base: position 310,431 of record JAFIRS010001028.1, on the reverse strand, counting down.
CGGTCCCATCTTGAATGAGCGAAAAAATTCAAATGTTTTAACCAGTACACCTTTAGGCCATAAAGAGTCTCTATACAGATCATCTTCTAGTTCTGGCGGAGCTCCCACTTTAAACGACGGATTACCATACTTTCTCAGTGATTCGACAATTATATTTTTTCCTGGAAATTTTTGTTAGATCACATCCTGTATATATATGCTCTCTGTCAATCCTTCTCAACTATTTGGGGGTTTCTTCATATTCTGTTATTGTCGATAATGAACAATATTTAGCATCAATGTTTGACGGACAATTTCATGAAAATATATATTTGGTAATCTCTCATTTTTTCCCCAACATCAATGAAGCATTTATATTTTGTTAAATTCAATCCATCTTTCCTTAATATGATTTCAAGAGAAAGTCCTACGTCTAATTCGACAAACGTTCAATCTAAGCACGCTTCGTTTTTATTTTTCCTCCAAATTAAATTCACGTCGTTCATGTCAAGCGCGTTTGCGGAATTGATATTTTTTGAAAATACGATTATGTGTTTCAGAAAACACGTCATTCAGTTCCGAGAATAGTTTCCGAACGGTTGGCTACAGAAACTGCTTTACTTGATCCATGGTGGTTGCCACTAAAATGAAATATGATTCCGCGAATTCTTAAATTTTCAATTCGAGTTGGAATAGTTTTGGAAAGTCGTTATTTGCAATAAGAGAACATAAAAAAAATTCAGTCAGATTTCTTGTAGATTTTTAAAAAGAATTGTACACCATTTCCAACATTGATTTGAAATGATTCGGATACCTGCTTGTTTGGCAGATAATATCACATGGCATAATTCATTTGTTCTTAGATATTATCTCTACAGGTTCCATAAAACGTTTCCGCTGATGATATCAGTTCGGAAGTATAACGTTTAACTAATATAATTGAAAAAAGGAATGATACAATGAGTATGTGACATAAGGTCAATCACAGTACATCTTTGAATTATATTTTATTTTTTATTTCGACCCTTTCATTATATTTTTCGCAACTATTGATTTACCGAATGCATTTTCATGATTTCTTCTTTTGAGGGTCTTTTCCCAGTATCTGTCAGATGTAGTTCAATGTTCAGCGTGGCTTCAGCCGGGGAAGTAGTTGTTTTCTGTTAGATATTCACAAAAAATAACTTCATGTTTATCGTCGATTTTTCAATTCACAGAAAAAATCTTTCTATTCAATATTCAATTGAGAATTTTTCTTTTCAACACTTGAAGCACTTTTGTGCTCGCAAGCACTGTGCTTCCCCCGAGCACTTTTTTGAACCAGTGCTTAGTGCTTCGAGCATTTTAGGGGAAGGCTCGGTGCTTAGTAATCCCAGAAAGTGCGGCAGTGCTCCGAAGCACTTTTTGGGATTACTAAGCACTAAGCCTTCTCCTACTTATCTTAATATATATAAATCCAATGTCCTGATGTTTGTTTTTAGTGAATTCTTCACCATGTCAACCGATTTCGATGAAAATTGGCATGTATGTGTAATTTTTCACAACTTGAGAGATAGGATAGTTGTTATTTCGATTGATGGTCTTAATAATTCATAATTAGTAATAAACTGATTATCAATGTTGATTGGTGTTACTAATCGTAAGTTTCATAAGTCTCTAACAGATGGCGCCTTAAATCAGTTTTTTACAGACAACTGTTGTACTGTCTGACATAAATATCCGGACAACATCTATTTTTCATGCCCCTGAATGTTAAGGGTGGTCCACCCCTTAATTTTGTATTTTATTTTTTTAATGATTTTTTTTTGATTTTTTTGTGATACAGCATTCAAAAATACAACCCTGAATTTTTCCCCTTCTACGATCAACCCCTATTTTTCCATCGCGATTTTTATGTTTTTTTATTTTATCCACAGATCCGCAATAGGGTTGCAAGATGGCAATCGAATATAATAATTGTAGTACAATAAATTGAGAACGGGATAACGGGATAAAGAGAAAACGGGATAACGGGAATAACGGGATAACGAAAAAAACCAGAAAACAGGATGACACAATAAGGGTATAACGGGAAAACGGGATAACGGGATGAAGAAAAAACGGTATAACAGGAAAATGGGATAATGGGAATAACGGGATAACAAAAAAAGGGATAATGGGATGACAGGATAAGGGGATAACGGGAAAACGGAATAACGGGATAAAGAAAAAACGGGTATAACGGGACAACGAAAAAAACGGGAAAACGGGAGACAAATAAGGGAAAAACGGGAAAACGGAATAAGGATAAAAGAAAACGGGATAACAGGAAAAGGGAAACGGGAATAACGGAAAAACGGAATAAACAGGATAAGGGGAAAGCGGGATAACGAGATAATGAAAAAATGGGATAACAGGAAAATGGGATAATGGGAATAACGGGAAAACGAAAAAACGGGATGACAGGATAAGGGAATAACGGGAAAACGGGAAAACGGGATGAAGAAAAAACGGGATAACAGGAAAATGGGATAACGGGAATAACGGGATAACAAAAAAACGGGATAATGGGATGACAGGATGAGGGGAGAACGGGAAAACGGAATAACGGGATAAAGAAAAAACGGGATAACAGGAAAATGGAATAACGGAAATAACGGGATAACAAAAAAACGGGATAATGGGAAGGCAGGATAAGGGGATAACGGGATAGCGGGATAACGGGATAAAGAAAAAACGGGATAACGAGAAAACGGGACAACAGGAAGCGGAAAGAGTCAAAAGCATAGTCCAGATGGAACAACATAAAGGAAAACATAGAAAAAAAATATTCCACGCGGACGAGAGTTTTCGAGAAAAACATTTTAGGGAACATATAAATTTGGACCGGACAACGTCTGTCAGGTCAGCTAGTCAATCTATAAATGTTGTTGAAACACAAAAACGCGGTCATTGGATGCAATTATTGGTGGAATTCGATTAATGGATTGTATATTATATAGATAACATATGAATAAAATAGAAAGAATAAAATATGAGTTCACTCTGGAGGACACAAGATGTATCTAAGGTAGAGCTTGTCCAGTATTGAAACGACCATTTGATAGGTAGAGAGGGGGAGAACACGAGTGGACACGATTTGCTGTGCTACGGCAGATCTTCGCCAGTGTCTTGGCATGCAGCGTTTGAAAGGTAAGGTTTGTTTAATTAATAAATAGGTAGTGCAGTTATATATTCAACTTTGCAATAGTTCACTGGTTACCTTGCCAAAATGCCCAGTGGTAAGTACTATTCAGTAGCGGAAAAATAAATAGGAGTGTTAGGAAGTGTAGGTTATCTACGTCTAGTGATTCGCCTATAACAAATAATTTGGTACTCCTATAGAATGTCTATTGATAGCTACAGTTTGGGCATCTTCGAGAATAATTGGTTGTTAGGTAGAGGAAGGCCAAAGTAGTCGTTTCAATATTGAACGAGCTCTAAGACTCTTGTCACCATGTGGGTGAGTTTTATTTGTCTCTTCTCGAAGTAATTCACTCTGCTTAATGCTCAGTTCAAATCCATATCTCCTGATTTTTTTCCATAATGATGATATCTATCAGATCCGTCTAGATCACAAATCAATCGAAAGCAAGCGCCAGCGAAAACACATTTCTGCCAAGTCATATTCCCCATCACATTGACACTGAACAGCCCCTTTTCCATTTATGATTTAGCGAGTTACATAAAGAAACTGTAATATCCCCAAGAGAGCCGAACAAATCTTTAACCTATTGACAAGCAGCCAAGTTCGGCTCCCATATATCTGGAAACCACATTACCTGCCCAATATTTCTGAGAGCCATTCTGGCTGTGTTCCCTATTCGACTCACGACGTTCAATTTTCACGTCGTATTTTCGAGACGCGCTCTCCCTCGGAGAAGGGAAGTTTCCCAAGCGACTGGGAGAGACCTCCTGCCCGCATATTGCACTATCACTCACGCCGGCTTCGTGTCGTGCGACGACAAGACGGTCTTGTGCATTTCCCTCGACGGTGCCAAATACTTCCGACTACGTCAACACATAATGGAATAATGCAATAACTTCGACCACTACTAAGTTATCTGCAAGTAGGCTGGGTTTCTGTTCACGTCTTGTATTATTACAAGGGTCTGGGTATTGCGAAACGAATATCCACCTAGAAGCATCCGGTTTTCCGAGGAGAAGTAGAAATTAGCATTATTCAATCTGGAAAGCTACACAAATACATTTCGTCGCCTGTCTGTATGTGGGCTTGAAGCCACTTCACACTTTTACTGCCTAGGCAATATGAGTTTTGTGGTACCGGATTATTCACTATAAATTACGCACATTTCTTCAATGGAACAATCAAGATAAAGTTCAAATATTTTTACAATAGTATATTATGCAATGAGCACAAAATGATGCCCATTTTGCACGAGTATGAAATTCGCAGCACGAGCCGAAGGCAAGTGCTGCAATTCATACGAGTGCAAAATGGACATTTTGTTGCGAGTTGCATACTATACTTTTTCTATGACAACATATCGTTCACGTTTAATACATGCATACATTGCAAAAACTTTGAAAGGAATAAACTGATGATATTTCATTACTCCGAATTCGCCGCTAATGGGCTTTCTATTAGAATTAAAATATAAATTGAAGAAACATGTAAATATTTTCTTTATTGCTATTTCTAATAGGTACACAGAAATAGAAGCCTAAAAATGTATGTATGTATCTAATTGAAGTTGAATGTGCAATTATTGAATATCATATTTGGAGATCTTGATTGCTGAATACTTAATTCTTTTCGAAATTGATAATTTGTCGACGTTGAAGTAGACGGCTTCTCGCGATTTTCCATTTCTAAATTCGTTGGTATGCCTGATGGTATGTTCTGTATTGCATTTGCAATTTTATTTGCTATGTCAAGCTTACTTTTCTTCGATTTATCAATATATCCCTCAGCGACTGTAGTAGATTTCCAGCCACCGTGGCGTTTTAACGTGGTTATGTCACCTCCAGCATCAACAAGGATTGTTGCGGAGGATCGGCGAAAGCGGTGCCCAGTATATAATTCATAATTTGGCAATTTTAAATACTTGGCAATGTCTTTTCCCATAGCTCCAAACTTATTCAGACCTATTCTCTGAATGGCACACTTTCCTTTTTGATAATTAATGAAAAACCATAGACCCTTAGCATTTTGAGGGCGAAGATTTGCGTATTTTTTATAAATTTCGTAGAATTTGCCAGTTACACTAAAATTTCGTACTAGTTTGGTTTTACTGTCTGGTATTGTTACTGAAACAGCTGAACCAAGATAATTGAAATGATCGATTTTCATTTGATGTAATTCATGTCTTCTACACGCACCCATTACTCCCATAACCAATAATAATATAATAATAATAATAAAGTTTATTCACCAAGAAAATATTTACAAAAAAGGTATATATGATTAAAGTGCGTACAGTAAATAAACAGGGGATACCACAGAAGCTTTAGTTCCAATGTAACTATCGCTTGTACGTGGCTTCATGCAACCTACAATGTAAATTAGTTTACTTAAACATATTTTTCATCAAATGGAAATATAAAACTTACTTTTGTTGCCAAATATATTTCATCTGGAGCCTGTTCAATGAAATTATCGATGTCATTTGCTGTAAAGATCTTTGTCTCTTTGGGTTTGTAGCCATTAGACTGCCGCTTGAGGAATGCTTTCAGTTTCAAATATTTGGCAATATCTATATCATTATAGATACTAAGAGTCGTTCTCAGCATTGAGAAGTGTGAGAACAAAGTGGAATTTTTAAATTTTTTGGCTAAGTCGCCAAAATAAGCCATTAAATGTTCTCGTAAAACGATTTTGTCTTTTGATCTACCTTCCATTCCAAAAAAAGGTTATAAGCGCGTTGATACATACTCTTCGACGTTTCCGGTAATAAATTCAGTGTTGTTACCTTCGCTGCTTCTATTATGTTCGGAGGTGTCAAATCTAAGTCAATATCATTATCAGTTTCCATTTTAATTATTAGTTTTTATAGAAAACAACTATGAAATTACTCGTTACCTACTAAAACTTTGACAGAAACGATCTGCTGACATTTCATCAATTTGTCGCTGGACGTCATAATTTGACAAGCCGTAGTCGTCGTGATTTCAGAGTGAACCTAGACCTAACACGAAATATTCCATTTCGCATTTGTTGCTTAGCAACTTGCCCAGCAACCGATTCAAAAATGAAATAATGTACAAAATGTGCTTGTTTATGATTGAAGTTACGGTCATAAAATGAACATTTATCGAGGTTGTCGTAGAAAAAAATATTTATTCACGGTTCTCGCGATAGAAAATAGTATCACGGTTTGAAACGTATAGTCTCCGCATGAGAAATGAGTTCAGTATGAAATAGGCGTGACTAACCAACCGAAATTGAACGCGGAATCGTAGTCTGAAAGTAGAGAAGTTTGATAAGTGATAAAAATCATAGTCGATGCGATCCCCAAAATTGGATTACGAGAAGAGATCTCCCACAACTTCCAGAACTAACGACAAGTAGTAAGTGAAGTTTTAGGGATATGGGATTTTTTTTGGAAATATTCACTAACCTATTAGGGTATTTGGGTGGATTGAATATAGTAATAAAATGCTTCCAGTCCTAATTCCCTCTAAGAGGGAAAGTTCATAGTTCTCCATACGTCCAGAGGGCGGAAGTTTCTCTTATGAGTAAATATAAAGATATGACCGATGTCCTAAGACTCATATGAGTCTGAATTGTAATTGTTGGATTTCATTGTGCATTGTTTCAAACACAGCCAATTTATATACCATTTTATTTACCAAAAACAATTTCCTACGACTCGGATGAGTCTGAATTGTGATTGTTTGATTTTATTGTGCATTTTTTTATACACATTCAATGTATTTACTATTTTTTATTCATTAATATATTCGTTTTTACTTTGAATAGTATCATTATTTGCCGGTCAGAACGGCATAATACTTTTGCTAATCGAAAGAGAGGATCTCAGACCCGTACTAACCTAATCTAGAACGAGAAAATCACAAAATATACTGGACTTTGCTTCTAGCCAGATCTACTATCTATCGAAAAGAATTAGGTGACAGAAACCCAGAGGGTAACCTCAAAGAATAAAATCCTGACTACGTTTTGTGGCAGGTTGGTGACCACTCATAAGGGTGGTGGCTAAGAAGTATATTTTCTTTTGTCCACTCGTTGGGCAGGAGTAAATATCTGTTCTTATAACATCTTAGAATATCGTCTTGGGCTAGTTTCAATACTGGTGACTTAAGCGAGACAGTTTTTCTTTTTGATTCAGTTTCTTTCCACAGAAAATTAAATCAAAAAGAAAATGCCCCTCGTTATTTATTTAGGTAATTTGAATAATATTATAACTCATCAAAGATGTTGTAACGAAATAAAAGATATTTCGTTACTCTTTAATAGTTTCCATATGAAATCCCATCATAATTCATAGAATTTCAAGAACATTTCTATTTCCTACATAGCAGTCCGATATCTAGATAACTGGCGTTCGTACGCTGCAAGAAATATTCAAGTTGGTAGGACTGCATTTGGAGTAAACAGAAAAATAAGGAAGACTGCTTGAGATTCTCTTTTTAACCGACGAAATAAAAAAGGAGGAGGTTCTCTAGTCGGAGCGTATAGTTTTTAACCGACGAAATCGAAAAGGGTAGCAAAATGGAGGATATCAATCGTTCACCCTCTGAATTTTGGTCCGTTAACCGATTCTATAAGGCATAACTTTGTACTGGGTTTTTCGATTCGGATTAATCTTTCTTTATAAGATAGGGTATACCTCATAGTTGATCATATTTGAATGTAATAATCTACCCCTATGAGTAGAAGAATAGGGAATGATTGATTCTTCACTTGAGAACATTGGCACACATATGTAGCTGACATTGACAGATCGCTATTTTTGTTCTCCTACATTCTTCACAATAATTACATCCTAAAAAAGGATGGAATATACAAAGTGATGAAAGAAACGAAATAGAACTATCAAAACTAATTTATATTATACAGGGTGTTTTGTAATAAGTGTCCGATATTTTACAGGATGATTCCTCAGTTATTTATAAGGTGGAAAGTTCAAATGAGCATGGGTCCGCAAGGCCTTCATTTTTTACATACAAAATTTATTTTTATTATGGTTTTTCGTAAATAATTTTTAAAATAATGTCGATATTTGGACGAAAATTGGTATTTGGAGGTTTTTAATATGAAAAATTCAAATTTGATCTCAGTTTGGCCCTCAATTGTAGGGGGCGCCGCCTACAGGTCTTTTTCTCTTGTGGGGAGTCACAACTTTGTCGTGCATGTATGTATCAAATTTTCTTTTAAGTGTATGAGAACTCATCTGGTATTATGAGGGGCTGCTCCATCTTGTTGGAAGTAAATTCGCTGTATATCTGCTGAAGGTAGATTATTGAGATGATCCTCGATTTCATTTTGGAGAAAACCTAAGTACCTAACCCCTGTTAACTGACCTTGAAACAATATTGGCCCAACGATACCAGCCCCGACATTGACGCCAAGCGTTTCTTGAAAATTGCCCTCTTCCATTTCATGTTGATTTTGTGGGGCCCAGTACCGAGTATTTTGCTTATTGAACATAGCATTATTGGTTAATCGTGATTCGTCGGAAAATAGAATAAAGTTGATGGAATTTGGGTTAACTCTATGAGTTTGAAGCAGCTAATCACAAAACAATACTCGTCTATCGCCATCGTCAGCATACAAATGTTGATGTAACTGATATTTACATGCTTGATATCCCTGCTTTTTCAGAATTGTTCTTGCTGATCTGCATTTATTGACTCATTTTTCCGTTTTATCAACCTCAACAATAGCAAGAACGTTAATCTTTAACTCTTCATTTATGATAAACCTCTGTTCCGCCTCTCGATTTCCTTCTTGCCTAAAACGATTCTCAACATACGGAAAATACTGATGGACTGGATGTTACCGAATATCTCTGAGCATACAACTCAGCAGCATTCCTTAAATTTCTATGACATTCTCCTAATATTAATAACATATCAACTTTTTCACTTTGAGTATACATTATTTTGAAGAAAAATTAAACTGAAATTTAACGAACATTTTACTGTCTGCTCATAAAACTTATGTCACTCTCATTATCAAGTGTTTTTTGTTTTCTAGAAAAGGCTTGATAAAAATAACTGCAAAATATTATGCATCATGGCTATCCAAGTTACACTTGAAAAAAGTAAATGAATTATTATCCAGTATTTTCCTCAGTAATATTCTATTTATGTTCTTATCTTTAACCCAATCGCAAATAGATCAGTATCGTTAGATTCGTCAAAAAAATATTTTTTCGGAAGTGCTTGTCAAAAAATGGTCGCCATTTGAAAAATAATAGTTAGACACGAAAATGTAATTTTGACAACTTGTCTCATTCCTATCTATCATACTAGTCACTAAAACTTTGCGATTGTAATTTTCTGACATCACCTGAGGTCCTCAGATTAGTTTACGTCCGATCATGGCCACCTAGATGCAATATTAAAAGTGACTCTAAAAAAATTAAGAAGGCGTAAAAACTTTTTTAAATGTCACATTTTGATCCAGAAATCGGAGCCATTTCCCGTGAAACCAGAAGTGACCGGAAAGTGAAAAATATGCGAAAACTCCCCTCTTCACATACCATTCACCCATACCACATCTCATGTTGATACAGATATTCTAGAAGTTATGACTTGTCTAATAGATTCGTTAACACCCGGTATGGTAATACAAGCGCTCTGCTCGCAAGTTATGAATCTGCTGCTTTACCTTCACTGCTCAGCCGCTTCCACACGCTCGCCCGTTTTCGGTCATTTTTCACCTATTTCGCAGCATTTTAATGAGGATAGACGTTTCGTAGTACTGAATTTTTTTTGCAATATCTTTCTGCAGAATTGAAATCGAACCACCTATGACGCATCCAGGCTTGCTCCAATGAAGTGCATTGAAAAATTCAAATCGCGATTATTCAAAAACTAATGATCCGATGATCCGATCCGAGTTTCCTACAGATGAAGTACATATGAATCACCACTATGTCGCAGAGAGCCTTAGCTACAACTTCAAAAATGGCTGTGAAAAAAATCGCAAATTTTTTCGGGATTTCTCCATTACTAATAATCAGATCGAGTCGTGCCAGGGTTCATGCCATGTCGTGCCATTGAAAACATCGAGATTGCTTCATTAGTTTTCATGTTACAAGCGAAAAACAAAAAAAAATATTTTTTGCTCTTAAATGTATATAACAAAGTAGGCATTGATAATTGCGAGTCAGTAACATAACAGGATATAACTGGGGATCGTCTTTCGTATGATGGCTTAGTCGGTTTCCTGGTACTATCTTTGTCATGAAAAAATCTCCAATGATTGTAGTAGTATATATTGAATACATTACATATTTCGAATACCGTTGTAGCAGGTCTCATGAAATCACAAATATTTCTATATCTAAGAGTTACAACTAATATCACCGAGTAAACATAATGATTAAAAAGACAAAACAAAATACAATCTGCATAAAATTAATCAAAGCCCAAATATCACCAAGTGAATATTATTATCAGGAGACAAATTACAATTAATTCAACGTGAATAAAATAAATCAAAGCCCAAATAGTTGAGGGTTTTTCACAAATCCTCGTTCGTGAATGCATAGATGAGAAACTCATTTTCCGAGTAAAAACAGTCCTTCAGTAAAAAAGATTGTTTGTTTGAAATTGTAGAAATTCAGCCTTCTTATTGCTTCAGGTAGTTCGTTATGAAAATTTAAATTCAGAGAATTTTTCTGGGACACCAAAAATCTTGGCGTTCTCCGCAAATTTCCTGATCTCGTGTGATACTGATGTAAATCAGATTGTGAAACATAATTCGCTCTTTTTTCATGCATTTCAAGAAGAGTGTAGTAAATATAAGCACTTGGAAGAGGCATGATCTGAAGCCGAATGAAAAGAGCACGGCAGTGATCTCTGAAGCCCGCTCCTGCTAACACACGAATAATCCTTTTTTTGGAGAATAAAAATTTTGTTTGCGTGACTAGAATTTCCCCACAGAATGACTATGGAAAAGTCCAAAGTAGCTTGACCTAAGAATATCTATACCAACTAAATTCCTCAGTCTACGAATCAAAAACACCGCACTAGATAATTTATTCGCCAATTTATTAACATGGCACTTCCAGTTGAGCTTGTCGTCAATATATATACCAAGCAACTCGACACTATGCTCATCTGTTAAAGTGGCATTGGAAGATATAATTATATTCCAGTTTTTCTCAGAATTAGGCAAAAGCTTGTTGGAACCGAACCAATCATCTGCTAATTGTAAAGTGTGTTTGGCGGATTCCATCAGTTCCTCCATATCACTGTTACGATCGATTAAAGTTTTGTCATCGGCGAAAAGAATAGTATTTTTGGGCAAAATATGATAATAAAGTTCATTTATGTATAAAATAAATAGGGTTGGCCCAAGATAGATCTCTGTAGCCCGCTCCTGCTAACACACGAATAATCCTTTTTTTGGAGAATAAAAATTTTGTTTGCGTGACTAGAATTACCCCACAGAATGACTATGGAAAAGTCCAAAGTAGCTTGACCTAAGAATATCAATACCAACTAAATTCCTCAGTCTACGAATCAAAAACAGCGCACTAGATAATTTATTCGCCAATTTATTAACATGGCACTTCCAGTTGAGCTTGTCGTCAATATATATACCAAGCAACTCGACACTATGCCCATCTGTTTAAGTGGCATTGGAAGATATAATTATATTCCAGTTTTTCTCAGAATTAGGCAAAAGCTTGTTGGAACCGAACCAATCATCTGCTAATTGTAAAGTGTGTTTAGCGGATTCCATCAGTTCCTCCATATCACTGTTACGATCGATTAAAGTTTTGTCATCGGCAAAAAGAATAGTATTTTTGGGCAAAATATGATAATGAAGTTCATTTATGTATAAAATGAATAGGGTCGGCCCAAGATAGATCCTTGAGGCACCCTATGTATGAGTTTCTCCAAATTTGATTTAACACCGTTAGTCGAAACACACTGTTTCCTACCACATAAATGGGATAATAAGAAATCTAGAGGAAGCCCCCGAGTACCATAATAAAACAGCTCTCTGAGTAATATATCATGAGACACGCAATCAAACGCTTTTGTAAGGTCGCAGAGCGTTAGATACGGATGTTCCCCCAATTCTAAACCTTCAACTACACTAGAGATGACGTTTGTAATAACTTTAGTTGTTAATCGATTCGTCCTGAATCCAAATTGTCCAGGACAAAGCAGAGAGTTTGAAATTGGTCGAAAGTTATCTACCTTTTGTGGATAACTTTTTTTCAGTAAAGGCAAAATCACTGCTATGTTCAGTACATCAGGGAAAATACCTAGCGAAAATCATTAAATAATTAATAATGATAAGGGTTGACAAATGATATCAGCTATGGCTTTAATGATAGCGCTATTCATTTCATAAAAGTCCGGACAACTCGACTCCTTCAATGACCTGATGGTATCCATAACCTCAAGAGGAGTGACAGGAGAAAATGGAAATGAATTCATCGGTGAATTGATTTGGTGATACTTGGTAACGACTTTTTGGATATTTTGATTGTCATGAAATGGTTTTTTGCTCGTACCTGATGCTGTCATATCATGATCATTCAGAATTCATTTTTCAACAGCATTTGATTCTCTGATACCCAGCCTTGTTATTTTTCTCTTTGGTGGATTAACTCCCTCGGCTATTGTTCACGTTGTAAATACGAAATCTCTGGCTGAAAGTACCAATATTGCGTCTGCAATAAACACCATTTCATGAAACAACAGTTAAAATCGTTCCTTTTGTTTTTTTAAAATATATCCTTCGTATAACAACAAAGTTGGAACCATCGAACAATTGTTTTATTTAATCAATGGTGCATGATAAGAATAATATTTTGACTTGAGAACGGAAGTCTCATACCAAACTATCACTTGTCAATTGTCAATCTTGTCACTTGGGTCCAGCTATCACACCAAAATAATGGTTTCTTACAAGAAATGAGATAAAAGAGAAACATTTTAATCTCTAGTGGCATCCTGGCCTAAAAAACTTATTTTAACATTTATGTTATGTGAACCTATACAATTTTCATTGATCATGAGATGTTTTATGGTCTTTTTGGCTTCTTGTACACCCGACGAGTACACACTGATGATGACCTAACGGTCGAAAGCGCTTTGCTACAATTTAATAAATTATTTTATGCACGAAATACAATTTTCTTTCATCGAATAGGGTGGATGTACCGTTTGTGGCCACTTTAAGAAATTTCGTATCTATTATTTAGAATTTAATAAATGTAAGTAAAATATATAATAACGAAATATAAATTAATGGCATCTTTAATGCATCAGTTATCGAATAATTAACAGCAATTACCTTATAAACTTACTTCTGTATAAAAAAATTGGAATATTTAATCATACCTGCTGTTTCACCAGTAATGGCCATAGAAGTACTACTTTTGGCCATCAATTGCACCACTTTTGGTCATAATAAGCAATAAAATTTGGTGAATGGAATATTATTAATATTACACTCAATTAATTACCAAAATAACAATGTATTTCAAATATACTTGAACATAATACAATAAAATTGTTACAGATCAAGAACTTCAAGTTGTTTATTAGACTTTTTTCGTGATTTAACAGATTTTTTAGCAGCTAATTCTTAAGCTGATTTTTTTTCTTGTTCCTCTAAATTCTCCAGTTTTATCTTTTTATTTCTCTCAATTCTCTCTTCTCTTTCAATTTTCTTAAGCTTTTTTTCTTTCTCATTTCTTTCATTTTCTTTAGCTTCCATAACTTCTATCCATTTCTCAGATGTTATTACTGAAGGCAAATGTTTGACAGCACGTTTGCGCTTTGATGTCTGTTTTTTAGGCCACATAACTATTTGATTAATGACTTCATCTAACGCTTTTCGGCGCATCGTCATTGTATTAGAATTAGATACATTTTCCGTGCTAAGAGTAGAAACTGCATCTGGTTCTATAACTTCAATAATAACGGATGATGATTGGATAGCGTTATTACTGGAAGGAAGAACTGCTCTAATAGTGTTTGAATCGGTATTAATATCTGAAGGTATAGAAGGTTCAGGTGAAAGAGGAACTCCAAAATCGGGATTCTGGTTAGGACTGTGAGAGATGAAGGATTGCAATGGTCCTTCGACTGAAAAAGAGTGAAAAAAAAAATTTATTAATTAAAACATGATTTTAAAATTATTCAAACAACCAATGAAAGGAACTGAAAATCGATCAATTTTCAGAAGTTGCACTTCGATTTTTGTTTTGTTTGATAATACTTACCTTCATCAAAATTAAGCTCTGAAAACTCGGGAAATTCAAATTCCATAACATTGTCATCATTGGTAATCGAAGAATTGAGATCTTCAGATGCGAGAGGAAGACACGATGGAGATTGTTGGTCATCATCTGCATTTGTATCATCTTCTATTGCCTTGACCCAAAGATCGTACAAAAGCTCGTATTTATCATCAGCTTCCCAAGCAATACCTGCGGCTTTTGCATGCTTGAATCGTTGTAGACATCAGCATCAATCTTGCTTTCAACGAATTGTCGGTGAGATAAAACTTGTGCTGAATTTTGTGATTCGGGTTCGTTAGAAATATTTTGAGCGTCTTTTATTTCAACGCATTTAGTGTAATCGACTGCGTCAGCATCGAATGGGCATATGCCACGAGCTTTAAATCCACTCTTGATAACATTAACGTAATTTTCATCATTAATAAGCTATGACAAAAAAGCTGGAACATTATGTTTTTGCGCATCAGCACCATTATTTTCTAATCGCCAATTACGAATTAAATTCTTCCATCTTTGTTTTAATGGAAAAAAAAAATACATCGAGTGGTTGAAGAATATGAGTCGCGTGGGGCGGGAAACAGCATGTGGGAGACATGACCATCTAAGAATACAATCACCGGGAATTCAATTTCACTTTTTTGAAGAAATGGATAAAAACATTTGTGAAATATTCATCCATCCATTTTACGATTTCCCTATTCCCCAGCCTTTTGGAGCAGAATCAACACAAATTTTGGGTAAACGTTCATATTTAAAAATTGTTAGCGGTGGTGCGAATTCACCAGCAGCATTAACATTAAACAATGTCGTAACGTTTTCTTTTTCATTACCTGCTACATCATAGACAGACTTTCCTCTTTCGGCCAAAACAAGACCACCTTTTGGTGCAAGATGTATTGCGGTCTCATCCATATCAAAAACCCGTCGAGGATCTTCAAGTATCTCAATATTTTCGCCTAGCTCTTCTGTCACATGAGAAAACCAAGAACGTATCCCACTTTCAGTGACGACTGCTCGAGCTTTGCATAGATGTTCAGCTTTCTTTTGTCCAACGCGTGGATGACGCTTGAGGAAACCTTCAAACCACTTTCTTCCAGGAACATTATCTTTAAGCGGATTGTTCATCCCTTCTGCTTCCACCAATTGTTTGACAGAGTGTATCAGAAAATCCCTATTTATCGGGAATCCCATCCTACTAGTCCCTAATAACCACTCCTCTAATTTGTCTTCGATATGACGACCAAGTATTGATTCCGGACCAACGCGACCTGAACACTCTGGTGATCTTCCTTTAAGTTTATTACGCAATGTTGTTCTCGGAATATTATATTGTTTAGCTGCTGATGCAATACCGGTTCCACTTCTTATTAGCTCCAAGGCTTTTTTTAAATCAGCTTCTGGATACTTTAAAACGTCCTTTTAGGTTTGCTGATTGTCGCTTGAGAGGACGTAGGAATTTTCTCCAGGGTCTTATTTTTTTGTTTCGGTGGCATTTTAACCTATGAAATGGAAAAAATAAAAGAAATAGCTATTAGTTTGATGATTAAAATCCTTTATTAATTATTTTATCATTAATAACTGAATAATATACACGTGAGTAACTCAAATTATCAAGCAAATAGATAAGATGGCCAAAACTGGCAAAAAGTAGCACTTATATGTTTTTGTTGTACCAGTTGTGGCCATGGGTTATTTTATTTATATTTTGGGTTAGTTTCAGTGAATTCATGTTTTTTTACCTAATTTTAAGGTATTTTAATTATATACAATATTAACCTTCAAAGAATAATAAGATTTTCGACAAATATTACTAATTTACTCACCAGGGTCGTTCTTCAGATTCTTATTAGAAATTGATAAAATTTATCAGATCCACCACACGTCCAAATATGTTTTTAATTATTTCTGACAATACACACTTCACGAGTAGAGAAAAAAGTTCACAACGTTGCCAACATATTAAAAAACCCTATAAATGTACTACATGATACAATAAAAAGAACGAAATATTTAATATTTGGTTACAAATGATAAGATGGCCACACCTAGTACAGTGGCCACAAACGGTACATCTACCCTATATCGATACGTGCACACAGTCACACTTTTCATTTCATAACGAACTGTCCCTTCTCCACTTCTACAATATCACCGTCAGAATGTTCTTCAGGAGCTCTAGCTACTTGAAAGCCAAATTACCCACATTTTCAATTCCAGTATTTGAAGAATAAATATTCTTCGAGAATATCATCAGTCTTTACTTCTTCAATAATGATCTCAATGGGATTTTCAGAACTTTATTACATGAACTAAAGCAAAATGATCATCCAAGAAATTTTCAAATATAAATAATGTATTTCCCACTATGGTATCATCAACAAATGAGCTCCAAAATGCCAATTTGTTAAACGAACATAAACAGAAGTGGTAGGTAGAGTAGTTGTAATAAAAGCAGAGAAAGGGATCCATTCCTGGTTTACAAGAAAAAATCATAATCAAGGTTACAAAATTCAGACAGTTCAACGCTAACCTTGAGTATTTAGTGTCATATTGAGGAACAACCTATCGAATTCTAAGTGTCTACGCCCTAGGCATCGTGAATGCCAATATCAAAGGTCGTCTAACTGAAGTACTTCAAACAGAAAAATGCAATCTCAATTCCGGAAGAATACGGCAATGCTATAGAGCTTCAGTTTATAAAATATCGCCATTTCCATCACAAAGATTTACATCCGATTCATCGAAGCAACAAGGACAATTGAATAATAAAAATGCTTACTCGAAAAGGAACAAAGCCGCACAAGATCATAAATAAAGTTATCTGAATAAATAATAATTTATTTTTCCAAATCCTGAGCTATATAGGTTTTTATCGATTCAGCAAACTCAACGCACCCTCAGATATACCAATCTGTGTAAAAATAAACGGCATGAGATATCTGAGAAACAACTTAAAGCAAGCCACTTGAATGCGATACCGCTTCGATGTCTCTCAATATTTCGGTTGCGTTAAAAAGTGCAACGCGAAGAGATGAATGCACATTTATCATTCTCGAATCCGCTGGTATGCTGAGATAAGCACGGATCTTTTGAGTTTTATTTGCTCACGATTGGTTGTCATATTTTATATGTCGATGAACATAATTCTCAGTTTTAGGAAGAAGTGTAGGCCGACCGCGAAAAAGATTGAGTGATAATATCATGAAAAGGCATCAACCGATTATCAATGGGTAGAACTGCAAGAAAGGAAGAAAAATTAAACTTTGAAATTTCCGTGATCACATGGAATTCTCATTGATAATATATGTATTTCTTTGCACATAGTGGAGTATAATTGAATCCTGAGAATTTATACAGGGTGATTAAAAAGTATTTTTACAAACTTCAGGAGGTGATTCCTCACAATATTCTAATATGAATTGTCCAAATAAATATATGTCCGGAAACGCTTTGTTTCCAAGATATAGGGTGTTGAAGTTTTATTTTTATTTTCGTTTTCTTTAAATAACTTCCAAAATACTGACCCTAATTAAACGTGAATTGGGTTTTTTGAGGTGTCAAATTCGAACTTGATGTTATTATTGCTCTTACTCGTAGGGGGCGCCACCTACACGTCTTTTTTTTCAAGATCCATAACTTTTTATAGCGTACTTCTAGCACATTTTTCAGTAGAAAAATCAATTGCTCTATCATATCTATGTAAAAAAGCTACACTTGTTACAAGTCGCTACAAGCAACCGTTTTCTAGATATTTGGACTTGAAAATTTCAAGTCGATTATTTGATAATCGATGCGTGTTGAAGTTATTACTATTATTTTGCATTTTTCACAAGAATGCTAAGGAAATGAATTTGACGTGTGAGTAAGTAGTTTTGGCTTTTTGTAGGGGGCGCCACCTATTCTATTTATTCTTACTCGTTTGAAATAGTTATTTTTGTATCAAGGGTGCAAAATTTGTATTTGTTTTAATTAAATTTGCAAGAAATATCAACATTTTATTTCAAGCAATTTTGAATATGTAGAATAAAATAAAATAAAAGAAACTAAATTGTATTCAAATAAATTGTTCAAAGTGTCCACCTTCAGCGAAGATACAGGCATTCAGTCTTCTAGTCATTGAATCTCGTAACCGCTCAAAAATTATTGGTGTGTTTCTTATTGTTTCACAGGCGTCTACTATTCGGTTTCTTAGATCTTCCTCGTTCGCTACTGGTGTTTTATAAACTAGTGACTTCAAATGTCCCCAAAAATAAAAATCTACCGGGTTTAGATCTGGGGAGCTTGGTGCCCCAGCCTGGTTAGGTTCTTCTACACCCCTACCGATCCATGGATTTGGATAGACAGTGTTACGGAATTCCCTGGCTACAACGCTTAAATGGGCCGAAGGCCCATCATGCATAAACCACATACGGATACGAATTTCTAATGGTACATTCTGAAGTAGTCCCGGCAATCCATTTTCTAATAAGTCTCTGTTAGTTGCGCCATTCAGTCGGAACGAAAAAAAGAAAGGACCTATCAAGTAATTATCAATTATTGCCGCCCATACATTTACAGAAAATGGATACTGATAATGTCTTTCACTAACTGCGTGCGGATTTTCCAGAGCCCAAACAAGGTTATTATGAAAGTTTGTAATAGCATTCCGGGAGAAGTTTGCGTCCGTGGAGAGTACATATCTTGAAAATTGAGGATTTCCAGCTAGTTTTCTCAAAAACCACTGACACTTACTAATGCGTTGGGGAAAGTCTCGTGGCAGAAGAGCTTGTACTTTTGAATATGGTATGGATAAAATTGTTGATCGTGAATAATTCTCCAAACTGTGGACTGAGTATAATTGAGAGCTTCAGCAATTATTCTTGTACTTGTTTCTGGATTCTCGTCGAGAGCGTTCAAAACAGCTTCTTCCAATTCTGGGGTTCGGACTGCTCGTGGTCTCCCAATCATATCAGCTGCCCTCTCAAAGCTACCTGTTTCTGCCAAACGACGGTGGAGACTGGTAAATGTTGGAGCTGAAGGCAGTACTCGATTAGAAAATCGCTCCTGGTGAATACGTCTTGCTTCCTGCGTATTGCCATCCGCAAGGCCATAAACGAAATGCATATCGGCTAAATGATCATTATTGTTTAAATAATCAATATTTTCAAAATCAGTGTTTTAAAACTTACAGAAACTTCAATAAAACGTCTAACTGT
Source organism: Gonioctena quinquepunctata (assembly GCA_018342105.1). Classification (NCBI taxonomy): domain Eukaryota; kingdom Metazoa; phylum Arthropoda; class Insecta; order Coleoptera; family Chrysomelidae; genus Gonioctena; species Gonioctena quinquepunctata. The sequence continues at coordinate 290,813 of JAFIRS010001028.1, read as the reverse complement.
CACATAATATGTACTTAACCTTCCGCTTATAACGTACGGTCTCTCGCACCGACTGATTTGAATATTCGCGCTAACTATCTGTTATTTATATAATTCCCGCTTTCCGCCAGGGTACCTTTCGTACTATTAAGAATCTTGTCAGGTTTACATTGTCTGTCGAATAGAGCGTTTGCTTCGTTAGAAAAATAAGTATACGGTGCGTGAAACCGGCGTTATCGTTCGTGTAAAACTCTGAGGTAAGTATAATTTGATTTGGCGTCTTCATTCTGAACTGAATACTATGTTTTTAGTGTGACTACGTCAGAATGAGTTACGAAAGAGAACAGGAGTGATTGCAAAGACTGTATGAGGGAGTCAGTGAATCAGTCAGCATCTCCAGGGAATGTGCATAGACTGCATTCGGCAAAATGAAAATTGATAAAATTTGAACTAGTTTGTTCAGTTGCCAGTTTTTATTTATTCAATTTTTCTGTTTCTTTTATATTGTTATATCGCATGTTAATTCAATACTGTTTATGTTTTTGTCATTTTCATCAGAGGAATATTTTTTTGGTTAAATCATTGTTGTATTGAATGAAAATACAGCTGTTTTATAGCCTACAAAAAAAAATATATTTTCAAAAATCCGTTTGTGTTTGTATTTGTACATGGAAATTATAGTCAAATATTATGTTCAATAAAAAATATTCATTTATTTTTAAGTAAAAACTACCAATAATCATTCCTTGAAAAAATCGGTTTGCCAGACCGACGTTATCAAAAATTAAGAAACCACTTACGTTATCCGCGGAAGGTTAAACGTCAAACTTATTTCCTAAGCATTCTTGTGAAAAATGCAAAATAATGGTAATAACTTCAACACGCAAGTACTTGGAATGTGGAAATAAAGACATTTATTATTATTATTTGTGGGTGTGATATTTTTTGAAAATTGTTCTTCAGTCAGCGCGTTGATAGACTCAAAATTTGCATTTTCAAAACGTGACATTTTGAGATTTATTTGGAACATGAAGCTGTCAAAGTCTTGGTGTCATATTGATTGAAGTTTTGGTGTCATAGTGATTGAAAACTACCCGGAGTGTTGTTGTCATGTGAATGTTGTCATGATTTGTGTGACATGAAAAAAAATAACTAAATTCGATTGGCTGTTGGAACTGTCAAAAACATTTCACTAAAGTTGATGAGACTATATGATGGATGAGGTTTTCACCAATCACATACAGGGTGAATAAGTGATTCTGCATAGAAAAATAATGACTTTTTCCATATAACTTTTGTTCGCAAATGCTTCGTTTTCCGAGATACGGGGTGTTGAAGTTTTTTTTGAAAACTGACTATTTATTTATTGCTCTGAAACCAGTCGAGATATGAAGATGAAATTTGATGTGTTGCGAGAGGATATTATTACGCATTTTTTTACATGCAATTAAGAATTTTATGGTCATCATTGGCACGCATACGGGTAATGATCTCAATTTTTTTAAAGATAAAAATAAATCGGCACTTTGATATTTCAAATGAAATGATTTTTTAATTTCTCGTTCAATTTGTTACAAAAAATCTCTCCTGCCTTTTTTTCGTATGGGTCGCCGTTTTTATGCAAAAAAATAAAACATCTTAACGCGTATTTGTCATGACTTTAATATATTATCCAAATGCTAGTAGGCATTCTGTTAAATACGAATATTTCAACGAAATGTCAAATTAGTGTTCCTTCATTTTCAAGCTTTCAGTTTGGTATAACATTAATGATAATAAGTAATTAATTTTTCTTTTATCGGAATGAATGGACAATTATAAAAATGCGGAATTGTCTATGGTCTAAGTAATGGAAACGGTCGGCAAGCTCGACGATTGTATGCCGAGTTGTATCCAGGACGTAGGGTACCCCATCACACAATATTTGCTCGTCTTCGCCAACATTTGCGCGGAAATTGTACATTTAAAGTATTTCCGCCACGAAACAGTTGAATAAGGAAATTATTTTCGACGGAATCGAAAAATTTCAAAAAACTTTTCGATTTGAAAAGCGAAAAAATATTTTTTTTGAAGGAGGGCACTTGCCCCCTCAATCGACTTTAGAAAATTTCTTCGTTATACAAAGTCGGCGACTCACAAAATTGATGTCCCCGAAAAGCGCAGCAAAAAAAAATTCAGACCGGGGCCCCCATCCTCCCCCCTCACAAGAAATCATACGTCATGGAGAAAAATTATCGTATTTCGATAAAGCTTCAATGGACTTTTTTGTAGTACTCTTTTTGATTTTTTTTGGGGGTAGGGAGGGGGGTATCGGTAAAATCGATGGGGTCAACTGGGAGAAGGAGTTTTTCTTTCGCGTTCAGACCCTCAAATGGTCCCTGGTCCTTCTTTGAAAAGTCCCCTGGCACAATCCGCATTTCTCTACGACCCCCCCCCCCTTTAGGCTGTGCGCTTCCCTGTGGACTATTTTGAATAACGAGAGTAGTTTTGATTATATATGTCAAACTAGATGGTCAATCACTTTGATTTTTTTTCACAATATCTGCGATAACCTGCTCTAGCTCCCCCTTCTTTTCATGAACTTCTTAATTTCAGTACTAACGGTAGAATTATTAATGTGCTGTTTGCCTATGCATGGTCCATATGTTACGTGTTAATTGGGTTAACTTCAATTATATATATCTCGGGTTCGATATGGTGAAACTTGTTGAAATTCCATAGAAGTGTTGTTCACATGTTAAACAATACGTATGCCAAATTTTAATGATTTCCTAATACAACTGTCTCGTGGCGGTACTACCATAAGAAACAAACGGCTGACTGCGGGCGCCCTCGAGAAGTACGAACTGTGCAACTAGAAGAAGCAGTTCTCGAGTTGATTGCGGAATCACCTGAACCAAGTACTCGAGAAATTGCCAACATACTGAATGTAGGCAACGACACTGTATTCAAAATTCCTGAAGAACAGCAATTGTATCCATTTCATATTCAACGTGTGCAAGCTCTACTACCTAGAGACTTTTCTCTGCGCCTAGTTTTTTGCCATTGGATTCTTCATCAATTCGTTCAAATTCCTAATTTTTCAAATGGCGTTTTGTTTACTAACTAGGCTAATTTTGGACGACAGTGTATACGAAATTCCCATAACAATCCCCTCTGGGCTGGGGAAAATCCCCATGGGATCTTTGAAGCTCATTTTCAGTATCAGTTTTCAGTAAATGTGTGGGGTACTTGATGATCATTTGATCGGTCCATATTCCCTTCAACAACGACTAACAGACGACTCCTACCTTAATTTCCTACAGGAAGAGTTACCTGTTCTTCTTGAAGAAATTCCTCTACAGCTGAGACAATACTTCTGGTTCATGCATGATGGTGCACCAGTCCATTTTAGCATTATTGTACGTAATCACTTAGATAGAGTATATACAAATCCTTGGATAGATAGGGGAGGTGAGGAACATTGGCCTGCTCGATCTCCGGGTTTAAATCCTCTAGATTTTTGCATTTGGAGTTCTCTTAAATCGTTAGTTTATTCCACTCCCGTCGAAAATGTTGAAGACCTGAGGAATCGAATTATAGCTGCTGGCTGTGAGACAATAAGAAATACACCAGGAATATTTGCGCGAATACGACAATCAATGAGGCGAAGAGATGAATCTTGTATCACGTCTGAGGGAGGTCATTTTGAACACTTGTTGTTGCTCTTCGCCTATTTATTTATTTTTGTTATTTTCTGTTATTGTCCTGGTTTAACGTTATTGCATTAGATAGTTTTCGATAATGTATTGAAGAAATGAAAAATACGCGTTAAGATATTTTATTTTTTTGCATAAAAACGGCGCCCCATACACAAATTGAACGAAGAATTCCAAAATGATTTTTTATTTGAAATATCTCCGTGACGTACCATTTTTTTCTTTAACAAAATTGAGATCATTACCCGAATGCGCCTCAATGATGAACATAAAATTCCTAATTGCATGTCACAAAATGCGCAATAACTACTTCTTGAAACGAATTTCATTTGCATATCTCGACCGGTTTCAGAGAAATAAATAAATAGTCAGTTTTTAAGAAAAACTTCAACACCCCGTATCTCGGAAAACGAAGCATTATCGGACAAAAGTTATATAACAAACTGTCATTATTTTTTCATGCAGAATCACCCCCTGAAGTGTGTCGCACTTATTCACTAACACACTGTATATTGAAAAGAATAGAACCTTCAAATTTACTCTAATAAGTGAACCCAATATGAAACTTAGGGCCCCAATCAAGAATATAATATTTTGATGTGCTGAACGTAAGGAACATGGTTTGTAGGCTCTTTCCTGATATTAAGACAAGGGACATCCTGTAGGTATGCAAACGAGAATGAGAGACAAATTATATACTTATATTATTGTAATTTGGAGTATAATCATACGAAGGCGTAGAAGGGCCAACAACAAAATATATTTTTTAAACATTTGGAATTCCATTTGTGACAATTGTCATTCGAAGTGACAATTTAATACAAAACATTTTGAATTGCCATTTGAACTGACAATTGTCATTGAAGTGACAATTGTCATTCGAATGACAATTGTCATTCAAAGTGACAATTGTCACTTCAATTGACAATTGTCACTTCAAAATGGCAATTCCAGATGTTTTTGAGTGACAATTGTCACTTCGAAGTGACAATTGTCATTCAAAGTGACAATTGTCAGTTCGAAGTGAAATTGTCAGTTCAAAGTGACAATTGTCAATTCAAAGTGGCAATTCCAAATGTTTAAAAAATATATTTTGTTTTTGGCCCTTCTACGCCTTCGTATCATCATCATTATAGTAAGATGTTATATTTCAAAATATCAATAAAATGTTTACCTAATAAAATATGGAAATTCATCCTCCGTAACTCTTCGATCCGCCTATGGATTGAAATAAAATTATTAAACCCAATAATCGGAGTAGACCCTGGAGCGCGCAACTTTAACAGAGGGCTTGGTTTATTTTTTTGCTTCGGGAACTGACATGTGGCTGAAGAAATTCTTTCAACACATATCACGTTCAGCTTATGAGATAAACATCATTCGAGTTTTTCTTCATATGTAGGCAGGTTTCTCGTTCATATTCTTAGCTAATATTGAAATATTGTTACAAGGTATATGAACACGAACACACATTCCCTTTTGAACGCAATAACTTCTAGATATTGGGAAGTCATGATTGATGTTTCATGGGTTTACTGTAGGATGTTTTTTTTAAGGAGATGATAAAAATAAATGAGGGAAATACCCCAAGATAATAATTTGCGAACCATTTTTCTCCCTGTATCGAAAAGAGTTGTTTCTATACAGGGTATATCTTCATTTCTATATAAAGAATAGTAAAAGTAGCATGATAGTGAAAAGAACCCCGCACAAAATACATAAAAAAATGGCTCTCAGCCAATTTTGAAATTTTTTTGGGATATTGTGGTACAATTCTCTAGAAGTTACACGTGCAAGTTTACATTAGTTTCTATGTCTAGTTTCGGATATATGAATTTTTTTTAATCTTAAAAATGGCTGTTTTACTAAAACATATTAAGGTTCTCTTATCCAAAAGTATTACTTTTTAGATGATTAGTAACCAAATAATAGCATTGCTGGTTTAAAATAAGTCAAATGACATGTCAGTCAGTCAGTCGTTAAGACAAAAGAAGCCGCTTATGATACAGGGGGGTCAAAAATTTCGCCAATCTTTATCATTGGTCCCATTAGTGGGACTGAGCATGTGATTCTAGCTTTTTGTAGCTAGTCATATTTAGCAATTACTATAAGTCATCCTCAAGTATCATAGCCGGCTTCTTTTGTCTTAACGACCTACTGACTGACATGTCATCTGACTTCCTTCAAACCAGCAATGCTATTATTTAGTTACTAATCATCTAAAGAGTAATACTTTTGGATAAGTGAACCTTACTATATTTTTATAAAACAGGCATTTTCATCGTTTAACAAAAATGCATGTCTCTGAAACTAGACATAGAAACTAATTTAAACTTGAACGTGTAACTTGTACCACAATATCCCAAAAAATTTTCAAAATTGGCTGTGAGACATTTTTCATTGTATTTGGTGCGGGGTTCTCTGTAGAGACGGCGAATGAAATATTGAAAATCCAACTAAAATATTTTTGTAATTGTGACACCTCCGGTTTCTCTGGGAGTGACCATATTTGTTATTGGAACATAGTTCCTTATCGCGCGTTGCGAACGGAGGCTAGACGGAATAAATTAAGACCAAAAGTTGTAACGAGACTTTCGCTATGGTTGTGAGCCGTGCGGCGTGCGCGTGTTTCTCGGTCTGTCTCTCTCTCTCTCTCTCATAGAAAGCAAGCCAGTTATTTTCGTTTCGTCTTTCTATTTCACATTGAACAGTGTGGTGTCGCGACGATTATTTTCGTTGAATGTATACAGGTTTTTTGTACATAATAAATAATGAAAAATAATAACAATGATGAATCCTGACAGTGTTTCTGCACAAGTTCCGGATATTGCTGATGGAGTTAGGTAAGTAGAGATTTTATACAGACAATAATAAATGCTTATGTATTTTTAGCAAGTACGCATTATAACCTCTCTTTACTATTGTGCTAACCAAGTCATACGCGTTATAATCTCTCCATTTTTGTGTGTTTAGCAAGTGTACGCGTCATAACTTTAATAAATTCAAAAGCAAATTATATTTTAATATTACAATATCAATGCGTATGTATTTAGCAAGCCGTGCGTGTTCTATCTAACCTATACGCTGTTGTGTTTACGAAGTGGAGAGAGTATATATATATATATATATATATATATATATACACACACTCTGTTGTGTTTACAAAGTCCCGCGCATCTATGACGTATACGGAAGAATAGACAGACAGAGTGATATATATATATATATATATATATATTTATATATATATATATATATATATATATATATATATATATAAAATATTATTATAACTTAAAAAAAAATAAAAAATTATTACAATTCCTTCACTAATTAATCGAAAGGAACTCCGTTCCATCCGGGTGTCCCTTGACACCTCAAGTTTTTTTTTATTATAAAATATGGCCTGTATTTAATGAAATGTCATTCATCAAATTCAAATTCATCTATCATTTTTTTTCAGAGTGGCATTTTAAATCGTTACTGCTTAGGTGTGCCTTACTAATAAAATTATTAATTATTGATTACATTAAATACAAACATAAATACATACGAACATAGACTGCTGAGATCATAACCCATCCTTTTATCTTTGCTGTAATCCGGTTATTATGAATACAAATATCTACCAGGAAATTATTAAAGTAATGGTTGTTTAGTTGATAATTTATCAATTATATCATATTAAAATGTGTATTTACATAACAACTTAAGTTGATCAACTAAAATCGAAATGAATTTTTGTTCACACGTGTAAACGAAAATTGATTCGGTAGTTGTTTGAAATGGCTGCGAACGAAATTGTCCAGGCAGTCATAGTAGGTATTTGCGAATTATAAAATTTGACAAAAAATCTAGAAAACGTAGGTTTTGGGTCAGGAATTGGATATTGCGAAGAAATAAATTGGGCGTTTCAGGAACCTTGCTCAAGGAGCTGGCTTTGGAGAACAAGGATGCATACAAAAATCATTTGAGAATGTCCAAAGAACAATTTGAAGGGCCTATCTCTAAAATTAATTTTATTCAACTCGACTGACTACAGTTCACACAGTTGATCGATAAGTTCTGAATAGGTCAAACTTTTTCAGTTCGACAAAAATTGATCGACAAAAATCGAAATACAAGGTTCACAAGTATCTTTTTGTTCGATTCTGGTTGATCAATGAAAATCGTTCAACTAAAATCGACTCGTGAGAACGCGCCTTCAGGAGCTGCGGTGGAACATACGTAAATACAACTATCCATAGACTGCTATAAACATAACTCTTCCTTATGGCGTCTGGTAAAAAGTGCGATATGGCTCTAATTGGGTATAATAATCAAGAATTCGTTAATTTATGGCGAATGTAATCAAATTTTGACAAGAACATGTTATATTATTATACCTGATTCTTTCCATCTTCTTAGCAACAAATGTTCAGATACATTGCCTCCAACTTCTAAGCATTTTTCACCTCTTCATATGAAGTCTCCTACAGCTCGTCTTATCATTTCAGGTGGAAGGCTGTGAGAACTCTCCGCTGAAAATATTCTTCAAGTTTTGGCGTATGGAAATACAACTCATTTTTTATATAAGCTCGAACAAAAAATCCATTGGATTTAAATCGAGAGTTCCAAACCATTGGTCATAAAAAGTTCCACCTAAATAGGTTTTTACCATCTGCCGATTAGGTGAAGATGCTCCATCATGTTATTACCTATTTTTACAAGCTTTTATTCAGTTTTACTTGTAAGTTAGTTAGTTCGTTCGTTTGTTAGTTTGGATCACATCTTGCAAGTGTATTTTGACCGACTTCTAGTCGTCCGATTGATTTGAAATTTGGCAGGTGTTCATAATTTCGGTGACAAAACAAATTGGCGGTTCCAAGATAGCGTACAAGATTTGTAATCATGGTCCGATTCGATTCAAAATTGGTATGTCGGGGTTTTCTGGGTCGGAGATTATGAATTTTCCGTCAAAATTCATAAATTCAAGATGGCAGCTCCAAGATGGTGGACGAGTTTTGTGATTATGGTCCGATTATATTCAAAATTGGTATGCGGTGGTTTTCACGGTAGGAGATTTTGAATTTTTTGTCAAAATTTATTAATTTGAGATGGCGTTCCCAAGATGGAGGACGAGTTTTCTGATTATGCTCATATTTTATTCAACATTGGTATGGGGGGTTTTCATGTTCAGAGATCATACATTTTTTGTCAAAATCTATATATTCAAGATGGCGACTTCAGGATGGCGAACGAGTTCTGTGATTATGGCCAGATTCTAATCAAAATGGGTGTGTGGGAGTTTTTGGGGTCGGAGATTATGATTTCTTTCAGCTCAGAACTTACAGGAAAGAGACTTTGTAATAACTATGCTCTTTTAGAAATGAATAGATTGGGACGTACTAACTGAAACGCAAAAAATAAAATATATAATGAAAAACCTTTTCAAAGACAAGCTTTTATTGTATAAAAATGTATAAAATGAGTTTAAGTCATCGCTGACAATGATTTAATTATATTTTGTTGAATTATTTCATATGACAAACAACCAACTTACTCCAATAATTAACTATATAAGAAAAGTGGATTTTTTAACGACGGCCACTTTTTTCCATGAAACTACTCTTAAATATTCATAAAGGAAAACTCAAGTTAGAACCAATCGAACATGCCTACCAGACAAGAATTAGTAGAAATGAGGTAACAGTACCAAAATGCGAAAAAAACATGAGGCAACGGAGTATGAAATTTTTGGGACCAAAAATCTTCAACGATTTACCAGATAACTCAAAATCAATGGAACAATTTAGATCCTACAAGAGAAATATAAATAAATGGTTTCTCATTGAGAAGGATGAAATTCATGAAATAATCAACAACAAATAATTTGGTGAACAAATGCAGGTATTTCCATAATCAATACATTCAACCAGACAATGTTGGCTCTTGTTATGTCTCATGGAACTCTGAACTCTAGAAAATAACTAATTTGTTACAGAATATCAGCTAATTATAATTATATTTGGACTTAGTTGTGAACATATTTATCTGCAGTCATACAAATCTATGTGGTTCTGTCACTTTTTTTACTTTTTTCAGTTTATTTCTTTCACCTATATATGTATACACCTACACCTACACCTACACCTACACCTACACCTACACCTACACCTACACCTACACCTACACCTACACCTACACCTACACCTACACCTACACCTACACCTACACCCACACCCCCCACCTACACTTTTTTTTTTTTTTTTGACAGGGAGGACGCTCATGCTCGCACAGGTACTTGTTCTACCTTTCTCTGGCAGTGTGGGACTCTAGAGTGAAACCCTAGCCTACCCACTAAACCTCCCTCCTTCAACTCATCCAACTCGGTACCGCTTTTCGCTTCTCGTCCAGTTGGTAGGTGGTCTATCTGTTGCCTTTATTTCCTTTCTCAAGCGATTTAATTCCTATCCTGTTGTCTTTCTTCCGTTTCTTTTTGTTTTAGTATAGTCCTAATAAAGAGGTGAATTGCCTTCCATTCCTTGGTGTCTGCCATCATAGTTTGAACAAGGTTATGTGCCGTAAGAATTCTGCCTATAGTCAGATGCAGGTGGTCCCTTTCTTGAACCCACCTCTCGCATTCGAATACAGTGTGTTCCACCGTATCCGCCATTTTGCAATACGTGCATTGGTCAGACTCCAGTTTACCTATTCTCTTCAGATACACATTAAAGCACCCGTGTCCTGTTAGTACTTGTGAGAGGAAGTAGTCGATTTTTTTGTGCTTGCAGCCTATCCAGTTCTCCAGGTTCGGTACCAGAAATTTGGTCCACTGTGCCACATCTTCTGTGTGGTCCCAAATCTCTTGTCACTTGTTCAGGGTAGTTGTTCTCTCCTCCCTCTTGGCCTGTGAGTTGTTTCCTTCCATTCTTTTATAAAGTCTCCACCTCTCTTCAGCTAGCAAATCGATTGGTATTATCCCAGATACCACTTGTACTGCCTTAGCAGATGCAGTTCGGTAAGCGCTAATGACTCTGAAAAGCATCCTGCGTTGAACCCTCGTGAGTAGTTCTCTGTGTTTTTTTAATCTCATATATTCGTACCAAATAGGGGCGCCATATAAAAGAATGGATTGGACCACGCTGTATAGCATTTCTCTCTTCTTCGATCCTGAGCCCTTGATGTTAGGCGTAAGTCTGCTCAAGGCTGCCACCTTCTCCTCGGCTTTTCGGGCAGCGGACTTTATATGCTGGGTGAGGCTGCATCCTTCGCCCAGGGTAACGCCCAGGTAAACGAGGCAGTTCTTGCGAGGTATTTCCACGTCATCACACATGAATTTTATTTCTTCCTTCCCTCTTCGCCGTTTGAGAATGACCGCTTCTGATTTCTGGGGAGCTAGCTCCAGCTCGTTTCTTTGCATCCAAGCGCCTATATGGTGTAACGTTTCGTTTCCTTTCCAGTTGAGTTCTTCTCTGTCCTTGGCATGAATGACTATCGCCAGATCATCGGCGTATGCAAGTAAGCTAACTCCCTCCGGTTCGTGTTCATTCAGCACCTCATCATACATCACGTTCCACAAGGTAGGTCCAAGTATCGAGCCACCTACACCTACACCTACACCTACACCTACACCTACACCTACACCTACACCTACACCTACACCTACACCTACACCTACACCTACACCTACACCTACACCTACACCTACACCTACAAGCTGTAATTAACACAGCTTCAGTAATCAATCTCTTTGTTCAATATCTAAACTATCTATTGTAATTTGTAAACTTGAATTTTAATAAGCATTATTATTATATATTTAATTTCAAAAAGCTTGTCGCGCGAATTGTCATGAAATTAATACTTCGACAAGTTGTTACTTACCAACCAATCATTTTCCGAAGAAATTAGTTGGTATCTACTTTTATAAACACTTCGCCCGACAAGCTTTTTGAAACCAAATAATTCAATAAAAAATAATTAAATGATTGACAGTGATGACTTAAACTTATTAGTCGACGAAACCAAAAAGGAGGAGGTTCTCTATTCGACCCGTATATTTTATGTTTTTCCATGATATTTTTTTATGTATGATCATGCATAACTTTTTACTGAGGCGTCCGATTCCGATAATTCTTTTTTCAGTGGATAGGGTGTACTTCGAAGTTGGTCCCATTTGAATTTAAAAGATGGAATCCACCACTAAGGGTAGCGAAATGAAGGATATTGATCACTCACCCTCTGAATTCTGGTCAGTTAACCGATTCTATCAGGCATAACTTTGTACTGGGTTCTTCGATTTGGATGATTCTTTTTTTAATAGATAGGGTATACCTTATATTTGGATTTCGGAAGGAATTAGCCACCCTTACGGGTGGAAAAATAGGGGATAATTGATTTTCCACTAGTGAACATTGGCACACACATACGTAGTTGACAATGACAGATCGCTACTGACATTATTCTTGTTCCGTCAAAATCAGTATATTTTATGAGAGGATGGAATGATATACAGAGTTATGAAATAAACTAACCAGAACAACGAAAATAATTTATATTACAACAAATAGTAAAAGTAGATAATCATATTATTTAACTGGTAATAGTTGAAGTAAGGTGGGTAAGTAAGTATTTTGGAAGTAATCAAAAAACAAGTAGGTAGTAATTGGTAGATTTTAGCCACAAAAAATTGAAAACTAAAAACTTTTTAACAAAAAATTAAACCGACGAAATACGGAACTGAAAAGTAAAAAATAAAAACTTTTTAACAAAAAATTAAACCGACGAAGAAATCAACTGAATAGCAAAAAATAAAATAAATCTTTTTAGTCTAAATGATAATTGAGCTCCTAAACTAATGTAAGTAACTGATTTTGAGTCGGCGCCAAACAAACTAGCAATTGAATTAGGTGAAGCGTAAAATGATGGCAGCGAGATGCACGGCTGCGTTTTGATGACTTCTTTCATAGATGATGATCTTCGATAATTGTTTGTTTGGCGCCGACTCAAAATCAGTTACTTACATAAGTCTAGGAGCTCAGTTATCATTTAGACTGAGAAGGTTTATTTTATTTTTTGCTTTTCAGTTGATTTTTTCGTCGGTTTAATTTTTTGTTAAAAAGTTTTTTTTTATACGTTTTAGTACACGGCTTAAATAAAAGTTCTATTAGTTATTTTCTAGTTATCGTTCACCTGAAAATAAAACATACATACATACAAATATTCTCCAAATTATAAATTAAATTCTGAGATATTACCAATTGGATAATTGGTAGTTTAAATTCATTCCAATCCTCGAATATTTCAGCGTTGAATTTTTTGTCACATTTACGTCAGACCCACCAGTATTGGGAAAAAAATTATGTAATATAATTGGCATATCAATATATTTTGCCCAATCGGTCAAAGGCATTCATAAGTGAAATAACCTGACTAGTACTTTCAACAGATTGAAAGAAATTGAGGCTAAATGAAGAAATACGGGATTTTTATTGAAATTGCATTTCCACTAATGTGGATTTATTTTATGAACCTACGTTGACGATGCCGCCATTGTCTGAAATTATTTTACGGGTATTCCGCAAATTTCTTGAATGGAATCAAAAAGTAGTAATTTGGAAAAAACTAATTCGTTTTATTTTTCAGCGATAAACCTTAGAACAAAACCAATCACTTCATTTTCTGAGGTTACTCTAAGAGAAACCATTGGAAAGAGGCCACGTAGGATTTTTTTGTCGTCAGTATGCTAGAAATTCATCACTCGGTGGCATCCCGAACGATATTTTCGCTCAATTTAGTTTACGACAGTAATAATATTTCAGCGGATTCAGCCTAAATAACGCGACAGAAACAAAAGTTCCGAGGTCAACCCAGCGAGATGGGAAACAGCCGGAAATTCATGTCCCACAACGGAAAGTATCCACAAATGTATTAGAAACTTTTACGATCTGCCACCGCCACATAAAACATATGATAACTTGTAATCTTTTGGAAAGTTTTATTCATACAATTCCGAACAAGAAAGTGTTTATTGAAGTTGTACGTCTTTCATAGAGTTCTTTTCTCTAGTTGGATTGCTGGGTGCGAGCTTAAAGTTTCGAGTCCCGGAAGATTCCAAGTCATTACTGAGAGCTGCAAATTATTCCGCGATGTTTCCTAATGGCTGTTGTTGACATGTTTGGACTTGCATATATTTTGGAAAGTTTTAATCATTGTTATGAGTTATGACTGCCACAAATGAATTCTGGGCTCTGATCGTGGTAGAGATACTCCATCACCATTAACTTTTACTTCTGCTGTTGAGGAATGGAACGGAGATTAATATTTGGATATTTTCGCCTTGCTCCACTTCTCGTAAGTCTGAAGGGAGCCATGTTGGAATGCCTCCAAAATCATGCTACCAATACTTTTCCAAGTGAAGAGCTAGCTCATGGAGGTTCTGATATTTTTACGGATGAAATATTTTTGGTAGACCTATTCGTATTTGACAGTTTTTTTTTCTCGAGGGTGATTATCATGAGATGTGCTGAGCTTGCTGACACGTTTTGAGTGCCCCTTCTCTAAAAAGCTCTCATGGAAACTGAATCACTTACAAATAGTGATAGAACTGGCTGAATAGTACCTATGTGTGAACCACTCAGAGAAAATAAACTCGTTCATTTTTTATTCTTGAATTCTGGAAACGTTTACAATGAGTTTCCAATCTTGACTCAATACAGATAACTGGCAAGCTTTCTAGCAACATTCAAATCAGGAATGACCAAAATAGCGGAATTTGGGAACAGATATTCACTCAGTAGTGCAGCTAGGTATGTTCTGGAACAGCATGCGCAGTAGCGACTTGGTTTTGGCGGCAGATTCAAATTTACCTAACCTGCGCGTACATGTACGAGGGTCTACGTTGGGTTGGCTCATGGTTTTTGGCATCTTACCTAATCTAAGATATACGAGGGTGGCCCCCAATATATGAGGGTCTAACCTAACGTAAAATATACGAGGGTCTAACCTAACCGTAGAACCATTAGCTTTTGAAATTGGCGCCTAACCTCACTTGTCATCAGAAAAAAACATGGTCGACTGTCATTGGAAGAAAAACAACATGGCCACCTGTCATTAAAGAGAAAAAAACACGGTCGTCTGTCATTGGAGAGAAAAAACATGGTCGTCTGTCATTGGAGAGAAAAAAACATAACCACCTGTCATTGGAGAGAAAAAAACACGGCCGCCTGTCATTTGAGAGAAAAAAACATGGTCGTCTGTCAATGGAGAGAAAAAAAAATGGCTGCCTGTCATTTAGACAGAAAAAAACATGGCTGCCGCTAGGAGAGAAAAAACATGTCGTCTGTCATTGGAGAAAAAAAAATGGCAGCCTGTAATTATAGGGAAAAAATAACATGGACGCCTGTCATTGGAAAAAACATGGACGACACTTATAGAAATTTACAGAGTGGCAAAAATTATGGCAAAATTCAGGAATTCACATACACTTTGTATACAGGGTGGACCAAAGAAGTCAATGTCTCCAATTCGACCGATTTTCAATGAGCTAATGTGAATCGATGTACTCAAGCCATTTTGGCACATGGATAACGATTTGAAAAATAAAGAAATTGATTTGAACCTCAGCATATCGAGTGAGGTATCAAATTGAACCCATAGATTGTAAATTCATCACTTCCCATCCTTCAACTTCATCATAGAACAATAAATCGCTATTCGAATGCTTTAAATTACATGAAATAACAAAACCGATGCTCAATTCGTATTGGCCGCATCGATCAGCATCAAAATCCGTCAAAAAACAAAGAAATGTCGAAACCCAGGCTCGAACCCGGGCTGGCGGTCTTCACTTATTATCAGAAAGTACAGAAACCTAATTATCCATAACAGCTTTATCAGCAAAAAACTTCGGGTCAATGTCCTGATAATGAGGTCAAACTCAGCAGAAAACCAATAACAATGATCGGAAATTAATATCCATTATTAGAATTATTACAGAATTGCATTCTTGCATATTCATGAAGTGTGTTCATTTATAACAACTGCATCAGCTTAAACTTGGGGTCAATGTCCTGATACTGAAGTCAAACTCAGCAGGAGAATTTCTTTCAGATTTTTATAGGGTGTAATCTAACCTCTTACACACATATGAATGACGAGTGTATAATGCCATTTTATAATGAATTACAATGATAAAAAATTTGAAAGAAATTTTTGAAATCATGTATTGTTTTTGTACAATTCGACAACATTTTGGGTAGCGCCAAGAAGGTTGAATGTTGAACTGATTGTGTGGTAAATGTATACTTTGCAGGTTGCCTGAGATATATATTCAATTTCGAAGTGAAGAAAACAACTGACCTTGTTATATCCAAACTGGTGATGAAGTCAGAACAAGTTGACTTCATACTCTGCTTTGGGACACTTATCATAATCATCACCGTCACTTGTAAGAAACAAACAACACAAAAAGAGGGAAACATTCGCAATCGAATATTGTTTTGAAAAATAATATCACGATCAATGTAGTGGTTCAGACATCCCAAACACGTGAACAGAACACTGTTGCCAAGCAGGATTCTCGCATGGACGGTTCACAAATCTGTCTGCGAACGGGAGTTTGTTAGATTCTACTAGTGATTTCTGATTGGCTGGTCTGAAAATAGTACGCGATGTTACTTTTAACATTATTGCCTTTGTCTTCTGCTGGCTTTCAAAACTAAACAGCGAGCTGTTTCGAGCGTATTTCGAAAAGTAGAAGACAAGATGAATCACTAGTCGCATTTATGAATGAAGTAGTAAATTTCAATTCTGAAGGGAGGTTGAGAAGGAAGTATTTTTCAGTGCATAATTTTTCATTCAATTACAAAGCTTGGTTGAGCTGAGCGCTTTCGGCTATTTGCCATGATCAGAGCTTCAATTGTGGAATTGGGGTGAGATTCCATCTCTCAAGAGACACATAATAGATATTACAACATAAAATGAAATAAAAGTAGATACGTGTTCAGCCTTTCGACAACAAACTTCGCTTGTCTCAAACTCTTGGAATTTCAATTCCGGTTGGATTCTGGAGACGCCATTCACTGTGCGCATCTCCGTATAGGATATATTGATATAATATAAATTATTTTTTGATAGAATGTCAATTTTTTTGAGAGAAAGACAATTATGTTCAAATTAATTCTTGTGCACATCGCGTACTGATTTCTGATTGGCTGGTAATCAAGATCATAAGCTGTTCCATTCACCAGCCAATCAGAAAACATTAGTAGAATCTTACAAACTTTCACTCGTAGACAGCTTTGAAAACCGTGCATGAGAGAATCTTCCTGGCAACAGTGTTCAGTTCACTTGTTTGGAATGTCTAAATCACTACAATGGTCGTGATATTATTTTTCAAAACACTATTCAATGGCGAGTTGTGTTTCCCACTGTTTGTGTTGTTTGTTTCTAACACGTGATTGTGATAATTATGATAAGTGCGTCAACGCAGAGTATGAAGTCATCTAGTTCTGACTTTATCACCAGTTTGGCAATAACAAGGTTAGTTTTTTTTTCACTTTAAAATTGAATATATATCTCAGGCAGCCTGCAATGAGTACATTTATCGCACTTATTCAAATGTCAAGTTAAATGTTCATTTCATTCGGCAAATGCCGGAGATTTTCTCTGAGGTCTCCTGAAATTAGGCGGAACGCGCCACCCAAAATTTTGATGAATTTAACAGAGAACAAAACATGTTTTCAAAAATTTTTAAACACTGTAATTCGTTATAAATGGCATTATACACTCATTATTATATGTGCAAGAGGTGAAATTACACCCTATATATATATATATATATATATATATATATATATATATATATATATATATATATATATATATGTGTGTATATATTTAAAGAGGGTGTTCCAAATTAAGTCGGCACCATTGCCAACTCCGTTATTATTGATGCTACGATTTCGGTTAAATGGGCAAACTGGTAGCATTTTTAGTAGCCTTCTCAATGCCGAAAACACAAAAAAAATTGACAGTCGCGTTGTCATAATATTTTATAAACAACAAAGCTCATATCGCTTTTCTTCCTAAAGTGGAAAATGAGCGACTTATGTGGAAATATTTATTTCTTTCACTGGTACAAAAAATTTCTTTGTTTTGGCGAATAAAACCTCATTATGGTCCAAACACCCATTTTTTGTACTTATACGAATGACAATATTTTGTTACTGATAGCAAAATAAGACAGTGAAAAGAAAAAATTGCGCTGGGATGTGAACTCGTGGAACCCGTGATCATCATGTCGCCAAAACAAAGAAATTTTTTGTAATAGTGAAAGAAATAAATATTTCCATATAAGTCGCTCATTTTCCACTTTAGGAAGAAAAGTGATATGGGCTTTGTTGTTGAGAATGTTATTACAAATCGAAATGGATGAAAAATATAGGGTATTTTATTGAAAAAAATATCATTTTATGAAACATTATGACAACGCGACTGTCAATTTTTTCTCTGTTTTCGGCATCGAGAAGGCCACTTAAAATGCTACCAGTTTGCCCATTTAACCGAAATCGTAGCATCAATAATAACGGAGTTGGCACTGGTGCCGACTTAATTTGGAACACATATATATATATATAAATATATATATATAATATATATATATATATATATATATATATATATATATATATATATATATATATTTTGTTTTTAGAAATTGGTTGTATATTAAAAATGAAGATTTTTCAATGAAGTATTTCAATACATTGCCAACGTATCGACTAGGGTTCCAGTCTTCTCCAGGGTTTTCTTTATTTGGCCCCAAAAATATTGTTTGTTGAGGTTGTTTAGTTACATAATATACAAAGTTTTTGGTTGTTCTTGAATTCAAAAATAATATGGACTTACCTAAAACAGTTGATTATAAATAAAGGAGCTAGACCATAATTTTGATTTGGTATTTTACTTTCTCTTCTTCATGATGAAGCACAAATATATATATATATATATATATATATCTGATTATGTTTGTGACAGGTCCGCCAAACAATCCGTATACCGATTTCAGGCTCTTGGCCCTCATCAGTACGGAGTAGTCACCAGTCAGAAATAATAATAATAAACAAAATTTTATTTCAAGGAATTCCACAATATGAAACAGGTTACATGGAGCATATTAATTGAAACAATGGTCGGGTGAAAACCTCTGGCTGAACCGACACCCAACACAAATGAAAACACTATCAAGCTCAATCACCTGTTGGTACGCATCTAAAAGTAACTTCTTAATGGCAGTACTTAGTGACATGAAGAAACACTCCAAAACTATTCTTCTATCTCGAATGCCCGCAAAGGCGTATACTTCAAAAAAGAGATAGGGGAATAGTTTTGGAGTGTTTTTTTCTGTCACAAGGTGGAGTTACTTTTAGATGCGTACCTACAGGTGAATGAGCTTGATGGTGTTTTCATTTATGTTGGGTCTCGCTTCAGCCAGAGGACTTCGGATTTCTGACTACTGACTACTACTCCGTACTGATGAGGGCCAAGAGCCTGAAACCGGTATACTGATAGTTAGGCGGACCTCACACAATTTTAACTTAATCAAGTTCATCAGAAAAAAACATTTGCAATCAATTTTCATTGGTAATGGAAGTTCAGGTGGATATCATTCAATGTTCCACGTGGTATTTGCCAGGAAAGTAGTTGTTTTTTGCTTGTAGTCCGCCACTTATTTCAATTTATATTGAATTTCGTGAAGAGACTTTGTCCTCCGTTTCTAAGCTCGGTCCAACGTATTAAAGAGTTTTTCATAATTCAACACTTGTGCTGACTGAAGATCCCCGTTTTTCCCCACTGTTTATATATATATATATATATATATATATGTATATATATATATATATATAGTATAGGGTTCTATTTAACTATCCAGTAGATTTGAATATCGTTACTTTCATGCGGTTTGAAACAAGTTAATTTTTAGGAGGATTGTCTTGAGGGTGATAGTTGTGTTGTTTTTAAACAACATAGTTTAAAAGTGTGTACCATCAAATAAATACATCCTACTGTACCAAATAATTACAACCTACATATATACTTCGTGCTTCATCATGATATACATATATGTGCTTCATCATGAAGAAGAGAAAACATATACCAACTAAAAACGATGGTCAAGCTCCTCACTATGTTTATAATCAATTGTTTTAGGTAATTCCACATTATTGTTGAATATAAGAACAACTTAACACCCTGCATATTATATAACCAGCCAATCTTAACAAACAATATTTTGGTAGCCAATAAAAGAGATATATTAAATTTCAACAGCGTTCAATTCCATCGAGTTGATTTTCTTCAGTTACAGGATTCTCATCCAATTTACTATCCACTGCTATAATGCATGATTGTAATTCATATACTGATGAATACGGAAGAAAAAACGAGTATACACAACACTATAAGAAGCTGTAGACCATCTTAACTTCAGAGAATCCACTCGATAGAAATACAGTAAACCATTTCAGAATCGATCCCGTATCCCAATGTGATCTAGTTTGAGGTAGTTTCTTTTTCGGAACTTTATCAAAAGCTTCAATGAAGACGAAATATATCGATAGGTTTTAATTCATCTGGAGCTTTTGTCCATATATATATATAATCCGTACAGAAAATTTCACCTCATTTATTTCATGACTCTGGAAGTATATGCATAATCGATTTATTCATCATGAAATAAATATTTATACAAAATTGACTTGTACACATTCATGTCTGCTACTCCGAGACAGGGTAATAAACTTTCGAAAGCAGTCAATTTTTAGAGCGAATACCCCAAACAAAATGGCAACAATAACACCATTTTATTAGTAAACATTCAGTGACATTACACAAACCGTAACACTGAGTGAAAACACCAAGTCTATATTGAATAATTCACCCTAATAGATATCCCCATAAACGCAATTTACGACTGTATAAGCTGGTATTTAAATTTTACCAAATGGCCTGACTTTGTCGAGACAGTCAGAATAAACAGCGCACTGGCTCGAATGAGTTCATATTTTGCCAAGTTAATAGACCTATAAAATTGACTCGTGAAGATAATTCGGACTCTATATCTGTTCCATTCTTCAAGCAGGTGCCAATAAAATCTGGAAGCTATAGCGTCGTTTCATTTGCAATCGTCATTCTGGATGTGTTTTATACAGTCACGCAATCAATTTAGTACACAATCTTTTATATTTATATTGGAGTAATTTTCTATACCGGTTGAGCATCCCTTGTAAGTATATTTTCCTAAAACATGTCCACTTCAGTATATGTATATCGATTTGGAAAAAAAAGGCAGAGCAGCTGAGGAATTATTTTCATGTCGACCTTCGGATAGGTCGCGCCCAATTTGGAGAAATTAGATTTTTTATCACATATACGGTAGATTTACCAGCATGAAAGAAACTAGTAACTAGGAAGTCTAATATTGGGATATCAATACATTTTTCCCTAGAAGGCATATAAATAATGGTCCCATTAGTGACCTTTTCTACAGCTCAACTAACATTATAGGAAAATTATACCAAACAGGGTATAATGGCTTCAAGAAGTCCGAATTCATCTACTTCTGACCGAATATTCTTCTTTCAACTACTAACTGACTCCAAAGTTATGAAACCCGTAATTGAGACTACCCAATCTCCTCCAAAAACCATAAACTCAATAGGCGTATATACCTTCATGGCCTCATGGGTCGTTAGAGTTATTTATTTGGTTAAATTTCACCTGAAGGTGACCAGCAAAATGTGTTCAAATTACTTCAACGGTCAGGGAAAATTTTCTAGTAAAAGTTAACCTAATTATTACCTCATGTATGTTCACAAAGTCAGGGAATAAACAAGTCGGTAAACAGGTCTACTTTATACTCTACATCACCTATTTTAGCACAATATTTGTCTAATTAGACTAAATGTCTACAACGAAGTCAAAGTAACTGAAAATGAAATCCTTAAAGTAACTTGATCTATTATCAGGTATTGTAGCCGAATCAATTCGGATGAGGATGACATGATACAATTTACTCTCTTCAAATAATGTATTGAGGATTTGAATTCAAGAAATCTATAGAATGCCAAGTAGAAATCCAAATAGAATTGATAAACCATACAGGTATACCACCATCTACTATTGATTAGCTGCCAGGATGAGAATATAATCCAAACCTACACTTCCCAAAGTCCAAAGATCAGAGCCATCATGTTTCCACTTATGTGGTACATGGAAATTTTCTACTATGGGGTCTTTTTATGACGGCAACTATATTGAAACACTCATCATCCATTATTGTGAATAAAAATATGAAAGCAAATAAGTGTAAACCATCGACAGAGTCAATACAAAACAGGGTTATGTTAGGTTATGCCGGCAATGGCTTGCTTGCTTGCTTGTTTTTTATGGTTTATCCAATACTGGATAATATACCAGTAAACGGGGGCTATAGCCACAAATTCGACCCCCCTTCAGTGGGCAAACGGGATTGTCTCACTCGAAATGATACCACGAATGCCCAAAAACTTTCACAACAATAATTAATAACTTTGCTATGCACGTGGAACGGCTGTACAAAAACTAACATTAACCTGACTTTCTGCCCGCGTGGTAGACGTCCATCTCCCACGACACCAGAAAGTCGAATCTGCCGGCAATGGATGGATTGACAGAATGAACAGAATGAATTCATAGATAAGCTGTGTTCAGAAAGCTTCGACTGTCGCCAGCGGTATACTACTGCTGTGACGTTTTCAATGATGCAACAAAATGATATTCAATTAAGTTGGGTGAAAAAAAAAATTGAATAAAGTGCGAGAAAACGAAAACAAAGCAAAACATTGAAATATTGATGTGTTGAAACGATGACTTCGAAAATTTCAACACTAATGATTGCGGCGTCTAAGAGTGCTTTCAGACATGCGGAACGCGGAAATATAAAACTACAATTTTTGGGCCAATCACTACAAAACATCTAATATTTTGAATGTTATGATTGGATATTTTTCTTCGGATAGAGATTTCCTTCTTACACCGAGATAACATTATCATGGATATTGTTGTTCACTGATATTTGATGTTCAATTCCAAAATAAACACTTCAAATTCAGAATAAACACTTAAAAGGGAGTTTTGTAGAATATGCCGTTTTCTTTGAGTAACTAGGTATAGACTAGACAGAGATACTTGTTTTTACCATCCACAAGAAGTAGAGAATATTGTTTAATTTCAGTCCGCATTAGTAATATAAATGATAATTTCAGTGTTTCTGCTCAGAATATCGAATAACAACAATATAAATTTATTATCCATGATTCCAATCCAACCAGAACGGAACGTATAGACATATCGCATGGAAACACATCTCATAACAAATTTGTTTTTCATCATGTGACCACAATGTAAAAGGGTCTGGAATCCCAAGATAATGAAAATGGACTTCAAAGTCAGGTATAAAGACTTTGAACGAAGCCTATGTGTTCTCAAAGTTGGAATTTTAGGAAAATGCGACTCAAAGGTCCGATATGTGATAGACGCCATATTTTTTGGCTTGAATCGTTTCCGCCATTGCCAAAATCATCCATGATTTTCTTGAATCGGCCACATTTTAATAATAGATAGTGAAAAAATTGGTGTATATTAAATGTACATACATACTTCATCTATGAAATTAGATTTTGCAGTGTTTGATGAAAGAAGTTTTGGAAGTACACCTAGTTTCATGAATTTATTTCATACAAATTTGATATTTTGAAGGGTCCCACTCGTTTTACATAAGTAATATTCAACATTATCATAGAAAAAACTTTAAAAAAATAAAATTCATGATTCGTTCTTGAATGTGAAACTGCGGTATGGCTTTGGATTTGAAATAATTGTGGAGAATTCCCAATGTAAGACATTTGCTTCGGTAGAAAACTTCAATAAAGAACGAAATAAATCAATTCCACATCTGGAAGAGTTTCCTCGGATTCCAAATTTTATTTTTCATACAAAATGGAAAAGTGGAAATCCTAAATTTTCCTTCAAATCCAACACAGCCTTCATAAAAATTAATTATACAAATGTTCGAACAGATTTAGACTGACGAAATCTAATTGTTGAACACGAAAGGAATCTTGAGAAAGGAAGGATATGTCGTAGATCATTCTCTGAAAAGAAAACGAAAAGATCGAAAACTTAAAAAAGTTGATGAGGCCAGTAGGATAGTGCCCACCTTGGAATCAATTACCAAGAAATTATCCGACTATCCAATCAAATTGGGTTTTTTGGCAGATCACCATGGCAACGTATGTATTTTAGTGGAAATTTTTTGACGTTCGTATGACAGAATAATATTTTTCGACAATATTGGTTTTTATTTCTTTATTTAATTTTGATATCTTTCAATTACATAGTTTGAATGTTTTCTATATTCTTCGGACACATCCTTTCTTCTTGAAGGCGAAAAAGCTGGACTTTGAATTGAATGAATTATTTTGTCCAGCCGGACTGTTCTTGTACCAACTTTTTTAGTTGAGGTGCTGCCAGTTTGGATTGGGAGTTGAAAATTAACGGTTGGTTTTGATGAGGCGATCTCGCTTGCTTGATAAATTTTAGAATAGTCTAACTGGGCATATTTCTTCATTGAGTATATTTGGTACTAACCACTTACTGTCAGCCATTTTTTTCAACCGCCTTGGGTAGTTTTAGAGAAAACTGGATTACATTCAATGGGACCTATTGGTTTTCCTTGATTATCAATTTCCTCCACAAAATATTCTATGCATGCTGCAGCTCCTTCATTCCCTCTCCAGGCAAATTCATGAACAGCGATGTAGAAAACCTTTTTTTGCATCACATAGCTCGAAAAAATTTCAGGAAATAATTTAACTTAGTGGTATTACAAGTGAATATACCTTCCAAGCCCAGGGTGATATCAAAAAATGGTTTCAATATTTTTGCTTAGATACAAAAAAATATATTTATTGTTAACTTTCGGACCGTTTCTTATTATCACCCAATAGACCTATAGTCCGTACAATAAAGGCATGGAGTGAAACCGCTTATCGTCCACTTATCGTTTATAATCCAGGAACTAGCCGTGGTGATGGTAAACGTACTGATGGTATGACGCTGATACCTTGGAAATGTACAAACCTTTGGTGTGGGACTTCACTTGTGCTGACACAGTTGCAGCGTCTCATTTAGCAAATACTTCCAAGTTCGCAGGTGCTGCAGCAATATCCAGCGAGAAATTGAAAAGAAAGAAATATCAAAATCTTGGAAATAATTATATTTTCCATCCAATAGCTGTCGAAACTTTTGGTATCTTTGGCCCTGAATCTCTGTCTTTTATTCATGAAATTGGAAGGAGAGTGGACCGCGCTACAATAGATAAACGTTCAACGTCATTTTTGATACAAAGAATTAGTATAGCAATTCAAAGGGGCAATGCTTCTTCTGTTATGGGTACAATTCCTCCATCGCATCCACTGGATGAATTATTTTATCGTCCCAATTCTCCTATGAGATTCATATCAGTTATCAAAGATAATCACTCAGTACTTTCCAAAAAATCAATATCAGTTTCTCTATCACCTCCTTTGAATTACAGGAACAATGAACCTATGGATTCTTCGTTAAACATGAGTGAGCATGCCATACCAACAAGAGACTCCATTTCTACATTTGGCCTAAGAGGATTGAAGAATGTAGGAAATACCTGTTTTATGAATGAATCCAGTGTCTTTCGAACACCAAGGTTTTGTTGAAATTGTTCAAGAATGGTTTTTGTATGGAGGATTTGAATACTACTACATCAAGAATGAAAGGAAATTTAGTGAAATCTTTTATATCTTTGATGGAAAATATCTGGAGTCCTGATTTTTCTCGAAAAATGGTGGATACTTCACATTTCGTCCGTCTATTCAGAAATGTTGCTCCTTCCTTCGATCATAACGTCCCAGCAGATTCGGAAGATACCTTCTGGTAGGTTTACATGGAGATTTAAACAAGGCGAGTGCAGAGATTCATCCATCACCAAACGATTTTGTTATCACGAATGATAACCAGAAAGCTTCCATTTCTTGGACAAGATATCTGTCTACTCATAATTCCAAAATTGTAGATACATTTGCCGGTCAGCTGAAGCCTATATTGAGATGTACTTTTTGTAGTTACTGCTCCGTTACTTTTGAACCTTTCTGGGTACTTTCAATGCCTATTCCAGACTTGCCAAACGAAGTCGTGAATTCAACACAATGTATTGAACTGTTGACAGAAGAGGCGACTTTGACTAACGATGCGAGCCCATACTGTTCAACTTGTGGAATGAAAAGGGAATTCAAAAAGATGATTCGTATACAAACATTTCCAAAAATTTTAGTTATACATTTAAAACGTGTTTCTTCGACTGATGGCAGTAAATTGGACAATGTGATTCATTTTCCCATACCAAATTTGAATTTGGACCGATATTCTGCCCAGGATGGAATGAATACTCTTTATAATATCTACGCCATATCTAATCATAGCGGCAGCATTTCCAATGGACACTATATTCTCTCAGCTCCAAGGGAGCATGTGTCCTTTTCTATGAGAAAGTTGATGATCTGATTTCTGATGGTGTTGTGGGTTTTTCCGGGTTTTCCTCCAACTGAAACAGCAAATGCGCCATCACTTCGAGTCCCGGGCTTCAATCAAGATTTTTATCTTGATATTATTTTATATTTAAAACTTTGCTTTTGTATTTTCTAATTCTGAATAAATCCAGGTAGGTATAAGTACGAATTGCTAGGAAAACCCCATAATCTTTAGATTTTACATAGTAAATGAGGGTTCATTACTCCACGTCTTTATTTTACGGACTATACAAAAAAAATGATATAAGTGAAAATCCCTTCAGAATCCATTATTAATCTCGTTTTTCAGATAGTTTACTGAAATTTATAAACAAAAATAAGCAAAGTTACATTTTAAGTAAAAGATTAAATGTTCGCCTATGGTCGGCATTTTCGATCAAAGCGCAAATCCTATTATGTTTTATCAGGGGTGGATGAAAATCCGCATCCTCATCCAACTAAGAATGGGTGTACTATACACTATAATCATTCCACCCGGTATACATATTCACAAACCTACCATGTGCTCTAAATCACCTCGAAACAATAACACAAAACCGAATGAAATCCCGTAACCGAGAGATATAATGTAAAATAATTCTCCCAAGCGAAAAACAATAGAAAAATACGCCAGTGAAGTTGGCTAACCCGTAAATAAGGCACTCGAATCCATTTAGAAGGTTTGTAAAAGCTAAGCGCACATTCAGGTCAAGCAAGCGGTGTCCCGGGGTGATTGTTCCTGATAACGAGCCAGGGATACGTTAAAATAACCGCCAGGAGGCAAACGGGCCTCAAGAGGTCCAGCGGAGGGCCAAACCACTCTTGAATTAATATCCATTACTCAGAAAGAGATATTTTTACGGACTCGAGAATGGCGACATTCACGATGTTGCCAAAACAGATAGGGGATAACCTGCTATGAACCTGGAATTCGACAAATTGAATGTGCAGTTCCATTCAATATTCGTTGCTAATATTTTTCTGGATTATTATTCAATCAGATGGATCGACTCTGTATGGAAATGTCCCAAGAGTATAATTATAATAATTCTCCCGATAATTCAAACGGTCTTCTTTGATGTAGCAACCTTTTTACTCTGGTCCAAAAAATGGAAGCCATCAGTAGATGAAGTATACAGAGTGGGCCATTGAAAACGAAACAGCGGCTCTGTAGGTCGGCAGAACCGAATTATATAAAAACGCTCGGATACGTCGACTATATTTTCGAGGGGACAGCGTTCGCGATCAAATTCACCCGAAATACATTCCATCCCTCGGAGCTGTGACCGCCACATCTAAATTTTTAAAATGCAACATATAGCAAGTGATACCTCATTTGAAAGGAATTTTCCTTCTTAATATCAAACAATAAAAATAAATTAATTCTATCAATACATTTTTGAGATATAGAAACTTGAAGTCGGGAAATCACGTTTTAATCACTCAATCAATAAAAACAATATCTGATGAAGCAATGGCGTTTCACAACACGCATTAAGTTTGCAACCTTGTAAAAGCTACGGAACCTTGTTTTTGTTCAAGTTTTTCACTGTTATTTGTTTAATAAAATTACAGAAGTTCTGCAAATTGGATAAGTGAACGAAAAAAAAGTTTAAAATATTCACGTACATTCACAACCATTTCTAAAAAACACATCATTTATTGATCAAACTTTTTATCGACGCTCCTATTTTCAATACACACAAGCATTGAAATAATTACAAAAGTTTTTTATTATGGTTGCAAATAAAGATAATATCAGTCTCAGTGGATATGTAACTTAGCAACCTCATACGAAAAACGGAACATATTTATCCACTAATATATTTTTTTTCATTTTACAACTGCTGAATTGATTGCAAAAGTTCTACAAATTGCAATTAAAATCATGACTAATATTTTACGTGACGCAAGAGATTTGCAACCGCCATTGTTCAACATATTTTTTTTTATAATCGATTTGTTTTTTTTATAATTTTGCAATAAATTGCAAACATTGTGCAAATGGTTTGAGGTTTAAGATATATATTAGACCGACATATGTCTACAGTGGTCCAGTTAAATACTTGATTATCCATCGCGTATATCTGTTATATTTTGTACTGGTTGATTGAAATTGCATCCGAAGAATAACACGCTTACGTAATCAACCATTACAAAATTTGAAACGAATTATCAATCTCGGAAGCAATCACTGTTTTCGAGTAATCAGCGAAATAAATTTAATCTAATATTTTCGAATGCAACAATCGAAAGAATAAACAATTTTGCTGAATTCTGCTACAAGAATATTGGAAGACATTGCATTTTCATCGCATTAGAAACGACATGCCATCATTCTTCATTTAAAATTTCCACTTGTCATAGCCAGGGCCGATCCTAGCAGGTGTGCATCGCGTGCACCGCACGCGGGCGGCCAAACTAAGGGGCGGCCGCGAGGCTCAAGTAGCACTAGATGATCCAGGTACTTGGCCTAACATTTTGACAAAAAAATATATTGATTTATTGGTAGAACACGGTCCCAAATAAGTTGCAGATTTCAAATTTCCGGTTGATGAGAATGGCAGAAAATTTAGCTGTTCATATTATAACAAAACTTTAGTGAACGGGGAGAAAATAAATCGCGCGTGGCTCTGCTATTCCATAAAACTAAATTGTATTTTTTGTTTTGCATGTAAATTGTTTAGTAGAGATAGTTCAACACAACTTGTGAGTACTGGCTTTTCTGATTGGCGTCATTGTTCGGATTACCTCAATAAGCATGAAAATACTCTAAAACACGTTAAATCTATAAGATCGTGGTGCGAAATAAATGGAAAAAAATTGTACTATTGACACGGAACAACAAAATGTTCACAATAGAGAGAAAAAGCGATGGCGCGCTATCATTGAAAGAATGATTGCTGTAGTACAATTTTTAGCCAGTCAAAATTTAGCATTCAGAGGAACTAGTACGGAGTTGTATCATAGAGATAATGGTAATTTTTTAAAGGCAGTAGAGATGTTGGCCAAATTTGATCCAGTTATTTCAGAACACCTTAATGATATCAGTAAATACAAAAATAAAAAAACACGTATTCCACACTACTTAGGGCAGCATTTTCAAAATGAAGTAATTCATATTGAATGAATGAGGTTTTTTGTGGAGGAACAACGTTTCTTGACATGTTTTTTGGGTAACCTTCCACAGTCTGAAAATGAAAATATAATCAGGAAAATCTATACAAGTTGAAAAAGCGAAGAAGACTCTGCGAGAAAAAATCCAAATTATAAAACAATTAAAGGAGATTTAGAAGATTTTGAGAACGGGGGCAGATATAGTCCCCGAAACGTCAAGCAAAAACTATATAGAGAAGTATCTTTTGAATAAAAAAAAAATCTTGATAGGCAAATTCAGAAAACGGCAAGTTATTGACAAATTGAATTATTTTTCTATAGGAAATATAATTTGGTGAACGCAATAACTTATCGGGGTGAACTAATCAGTTTGTTCTTTCTACACTTGTATAGATTTTCCTGATTATATTTTCATTTTCAGACTGTGGAAGATTACCCAAAAAACATGTCAAGAAGTAATTCATATTTTAGCCGAATCTATTCGTAATGAGATAACACGCATTGTCAAAAAAGCCAAATATTACACTATAATTCTCGCCTCTACGCCCGATATTAGTCATACAGAACAAATAACGTTTGTAATTAGATGTGTGAACACTACTGATGGTAAAAGTAAAGTAGATATTTCAGAATTTTTTCTAGGATTTTTTTCAGTAACTAATACCACTGGAGAAGGTCTGTGCAATTTTCTATTAGAGAAGCTATTACCTAGTCTGCAGCTCGAAGTTAAAGATATACGTGTTCAGGGCTACGACAATGGATCGAACATGAAGGGGAAAAATATAGGGCTTCAGAAACGGATTCTCGATATCAATCCTAGAGCATTATACGTGCCGTGTGCGGCTCATACCTTAAACCTCGTCGTTAATGACTCTGCCAGCTCCAGTGGTGAAATTTCTGGATTTTTTGATATGGTACAAGAGGTATATAATTTTTTTTTCTGCGTCCCCATATCGATGGGATTTACTAAAAAAATACGTGAAAAGTCTAACTTTGAAACCATCAAGTGAAACAAGGTGGGAAAGTGGTATCAATGCTATTAGACCTCAAAAGCAAGACCTCAAAAACATTATTACCGCATTAAATGCCTCAATTGAAGATTCCACCAGAGACGCGAAAACAAAAAATGGTGCAAAATCAATAATTAAAAATCTTGAATCATTCAAATTTTTGTGTTCAATTTTGATTTGGCATGATTTATCATCAAGAATTAATGTTCTGAGTAAAATGCTTCTGAATCCTAAATTAAACATCGCGGAATGCATTGAAGGCTTAGATTATTTAAAAAAATATTTTGTTTCACAAAGATCAGACGATAATTTCAAAATATTTGTCGAATCAACCACAACACTCGCTAGAGATTTAGGTATTGATCCCGAATTTCCAAGTTCGAGGCTCAGGAAAAAGGTCCGTTTATTTTATTACGAGGGCAGTGATACCCCTTTTGAATCCCTTCCAGCAATTCAAGACTTCTTTCTATTTTACAATTCTTGATCACGCGATCTCTTCGGTAAATGAAAGACTTACATTATTATCTGAGTGCTTTTCAATATTCTGCTTTCTGAATGAGTTTCACAACATTTCTAGTGATGATCTCATGAAAGCCTGCATGGACTTAGATATTAAGTTACAGGTACAGGAGGAAGGAAGGAAAGTATCGTGAAAGATATAGACGGTATACAACTGTTTAATGAAATAACTTCATTCAAAGATATTTTTCCAGGTAAGAAACAGCCAATTGAGGTATCAGAAATCATAGTAAAAAATGATCTCATTTCCTGTTTTCCTAATTTTGCTCTAACAATGAGATTTTTTTTAACCTTACCTGTTTCTGTGGCTTCAGGAGAAAGAAGTTTCAGCAAATTAAAAATTATTAAAAATTACTTGAGAAATAATATGACACAAGAAAGGCTTTCAGATTTGGCCATCATCTCTATTGAATCCGAAATCTGTGAAAAAATAGACTTTACGGAAATTATTGATAAATTTGCCACTCAGAAAGCCAGAAAAGTTATTGTATAATTAGGTAATTATAATGATTGGGTACCTAGTCTGTAGACTGTAGAACAACTGATTTATATACTTTTCGTTGGTATACGCACTGAGTATGTCCAAAATCGTTGTGTGTGAAATAGACGTTATACAGGTAGATGAGTTTGAGAGTTTATAACGTCAACGTTAAATATTAGTCAAAATAAGAAAAACATCTCTGGAGGGGCGGCACATCTGGTATTTGCACGCGGGCGGCCAATACCCTAGGATCGGCCCTGGTCATAGCATGACTTTATAGCAATCGATGAGATTTTAAAATAAATAGTCGATGCTCTATGGAAGTGAGGATATCAAAACGTTATCGATGGTATATCTCGCAAGTACATAATTTTCATCATCAAACAGAAACGTTGCTGAAAAATGAAAATGTGTGAAATCGATATTACATCTCAAATTCAATTTTTACAGGTATGTATTTCTTGAATAAAATAAAATTATTATTTAGGTTTCCACTCGACTTTCTTACTCCAATTGTGGTTTCGCATGAAAAATAATATTGAATCATTTTCTTGATTTGTAAAAAATTTTATAAAAAGAAGAAAAACATGTGCATTGTTTTTGGTTAGATATATAGTTGTATGTCATAAAAATACAAAATTGTCAGCCTTCCTGTTATTCTGGTAATAAATCATGTTACTAAACTGAGGTGTATTCATTACTCTGTAAATGAAACACTGTGACGTAACACAGTTGTAAGTACAACTGTATGAGTGTTTTTTAAATCCCAATATTTCCCCCAAATTATGAAAACGTGTCGAGTGATTTTCGATTTTCCATCAAACGAACGAGTATTTTTCTATGCAGATTCCCAATTGTAATATGATGTTTCGAATCCATATCGAAAACGTTAGCTTTCAACATTGAATGATTTCACCCATCGTTGACGAGCTTTTTCTGGTTTAACTTGGTAACACAATGAATGTCATTTATTAGGCATATGAAAATCTTCATTATTCAGATAACACAGGTGTGGCAAAAGAAATATTTTTGTAATTCCTAATATTCTGCATTGTAATATAGTTTGCAAATTATTATACTGCCACCAATTGGCAAAATGAGTTGTCTGTTCGATTCGCAAAACTTTTGCTTTTTTGATAGAGCACAAATACCAGAATATTTTTCTTTTGACTTTAGTCTTATGCAGACGAGGTTGCAAATTAATGAAAACTTGAAAACATTTGCAACCATTATTTGAAACTTTTGTGATGAATCCGATACTTATTTCAATAAAAAAATCAATTTAATGAAAAAATATATTTTCCGTTCGACGCAAGAGGTTGCAGATTAGAACTCTTGTCAAGAACATTATTTTAGTTATTCTTTCAATTTTGCAGAATTTCTATCGGAAAATTGGGACTAACAACAACTTTTTTTCGATAAAAAAAACATTTCCGTTTTGTTTGAAATGTTGCAAATTTATCAGAGGATGTAAATTGAAATCATTCACAACATCGAAAGTTTGCAGAACTTTTGCAAATTTTTCCGCGCTAATATAGTGGAAATTCTTTGAATCTTGATATTCAACAACTTCAGTTCAGTAAAAAGGATTGCAAAATCAGAATGAATATCACATGAGAGTCCTCTTCACTGTACTGGAGTTTTGAAACTTCTGTAATTATTATTAAATTTTGGGAAAATCATGTCTATCTCTACTGGCCTATATACCACCCACCAGGGAATCCACACGTTTCGTGCAGAACCAAATATCATCAACTAGGTTTATTACTCGCATGTGTTTCCGATTTACTGACGTAACCCCCATCTCTTAGCCGATTAGACCATGTAGTGATAACACGCAACCTACAAACTATTTTGTATAACGAGCCAAAGAATTCAATCAAATATACAGTGCTTCTCAAAAGTGCCCTCTCCCCTTGAAAAGGGAAACATTCCCAATTGAATATTGATAGAAAAATCTTTCTATCAATATTCAATTGAGAATGTTTCCCTTTTCAACATGAATACCCCACAAGAGGTTATCTTGACGATGGAAGATAGTGACTAAAGTTTATCTTTCAGTCGCAGATGATTCCACATCTGATTTTATGAACATCCTGTTTATATTATCAACAAATCAATCCCCTCCCCCCCTTTTATTTTTGGAACAAGTGAAATTTGGAAACTGAATATTAAAGGTTGTAAACTTCCCTACTAGTGATGATAGATGACGAAATCGTCAAAGATGACGTCACAAGGCCATTGTGACCAATAATTTCAAATGGAACCCTACGGCAAGCGACACCTCTTTTAAAAGGTATCGAAAAAACCCATTCAATGATACTAATTTCGTTTGTGTTTATGGCAGTTGTAATGGCTCATTAGTAAACATTGAAATTTAAATTCCATTCAGTATGATATTAATTACAGATTTAAGAAACAGTATCTACTCAGAGAAATTGTTCGAAGTGACTTCCATTTACTTCCTGACAGTGAAATATCCTATTTTTAAACCCTTCTCGTACTTTTGCAAATGTGTCTGCGGAAACAGCCTCACATTCTGCAACAATACGTTTTTTTAAAACGTCAATATTGTCAGGTTCAGTGGCGTTAACCTTCGATTCGAAGTACCCCCACAGAAAAAAATCCAAAGGTGTGAGGTCCGGTGATCGAGCTGGCCATTCCTTTGAACCTCGTCGTCCAATCCATCTACCAC
Source organism: Gonioctena quinquepunctata (assembly GCA_018342105.1). NCBI lineage: Eukaryota > Metazoa > Arthropoda > Insecta > Coleoptera > Chrysomelidae > Gonioctena > Gonioctena quinquepunctata. The sequence goes on along the minus strand of JAFIRS010001028.1, from coordinate 256,686 downwards.
GATACTCCTCATCCAAATACGGTCTCACTGCACCGTAATAGTGTGGAGGAGCACCATCCTGTTGGAATGTTATTTCCAAATTGCCGAATTCAGCTGGATTATCTTCCAAAATTTCAAGGATTAACGGTTCTATTGCGTTTTCCAACAGATCCAGATAAACCTCACCAGTTAAATTAGTATTTGGAAAAAGAGGCCCAATGATGTGGTTTCCCAGGATACCTGCTCAAACATTCACCTTCTGGGGAAAATGGGGAATGTGTTTCACGAAACAAGTGAGAATTTGCGTCACTCCAATACCTCACATTCTGTGTATTTACACTTCCATTTAGATAGAAAGTACTCTCGTCACTAAATCAAATTGTTTTGACATAGTCTGGCTGTTGGTTAATTTTAGTTTCCATATTTTCACAAAATTCTAGTCTTTGGTCTGGGTCGTCGTCTGAGAGTTAATGAACCATTTTTGATGTGTATGGATGAAATTTGTTTTTTTTCAACACCCTGTGTATTGTACTTCGACTGACTTCACAGGTAGATGCAACGTGAGTTGTTGAAGAAGTAGGATTAACTATTACTTCTGCCAGTATATAATTTTTTTTCTCATCAGAAATTTGTGGTCTGCCAGATCGTTTCGCATCATTAATACTACCCGTTGTTTCAAACTTACGGAGAAGCTCCCTTAAATAAGTCCTCGAAACGGGGCGATCGGAAAACCTCCCATTAAAAATGCGTTCTGCTGCATGAATATTTTGTCCAGTTTCACCAAGAATTAGGATCGCTGCTACTTTATCACCTAAAGCACGTACCATTTCGCTTCTTGAAGCACTTAAACGTTCGGCTCACAACAGTTTAACAAATTATTAAAATGTACCAAAATATTAAAAGTACCAAAAGCTGCTAAAACAGTTTAACGTTCGATCAACAATACACAAATTATTAAATGTACAAAAACTTGGACAATTACAAAAACGTCGAATTAGGGAGACTAACAATAACTCATTTGACAACTATCCAGAGGCGGAGCTAGAATTTGGAATTTCAGTATTAACTGATTTAATTCATCATAGCTTTGCGTTTCTTAAAAGCGAGTTGCCAAAACTGCCATTAACACAAACAAAATTGGTATCATTGAATAGGTTTTTTCGATACCTTTTAAAAGAGGTGTCGCTTGCCGTAGGTTTCCATTTAAAATTATTGGTCACAATGGCCTTGTGACGTCATCTTTGGCGATTTCGTCATCTATCATCACTAGTTCACAACCTTTAATATTCAGTTTCCAAATTTCACTTGTTTATGTATAATCGTTCCAAAAATAAGAGGGGGGAGAGGACTTTTGAGAAGCACTGTATGATGGATGAACTATGACAACCCATAAAGTTAAGGAAAAATGGAATGAATTTGCATATCTTCCACTGTCTCTTATCAAATCAAGTATTTATACTATAACCAAGAACTGCAATAAAAAGCCTTGGCTATGCGAGTTCTTAAAAGATCGAGCACAGAGAAAAAAGATCTATATGAAATTGGAATACACCATTTTTGCAGATATTTGGTGGACAATTTTTTTAATTCAAAATGATTGATTTTGAGATATTTGTTGATGATGTCGCAGGTAACTGCTGGTATCTTATGAATGATGTTATCAAATATGACGTTCCTACAACAATCGGAAAAACACTGAATGGTATTTCAAGGTTCCGAAAACGCTGACGGATATAAGATAAAGTCACAAAGAAAGATCAATTATTCATTGCTCTCATAATTTTTCAGTGAGTAAATTCAGAATACGATAAATTACTAATTCCTCGCGAAAAAATAATAGGCAGACACTCATAGGGGCGTACTTGAAACATGCCGTTGAACATTTCATTCTATTTTATGATTGTTTAGATTGTTGAAGGGTAAAAACCTATAATGATTGTTCGTCCTTGAGTTTTTAGTTACTGAATAGATACTACAATTTGAGTAACGACGTAAACTGTAAACTCATAAAAGTCTGTACATATTTTTCTCATTCGTGATATTTGCTGGAAAAATCAAGTTATGTTTATGAGGGATTTTATTGCTTCGTCTCGAAGTTGCAGACATGATCGTAAAGTGGTTGTAAACAAAGGCGCTTAAATATACTGAGTGGAGACAAGACTTCCAATGAGAATATGGAAAAAAATGGGTGAGAAAAAAATCACTTTGTGTTTATGGCGCAACATCCTGTTGGTTATTGTAGTAATATTTCACATCCTTCAATTACGTACCTAACCTTCACTGCTAACAATCACAGTTTATTTTATAACATATTTTTCTTCAGTGGATTATAGCTCGAAGCATTCATCTTTTCCAAGGCATGAGTGATAGATTATGCATAATGCATCATCATCAAGAATAACTTTTCGGGTATGGAATTATTGATTTTGATATTCCTTGTTTGTTCCTTCATGGAAGCAGAGATAAATATCTATTAATATTTCTTATTCTCAATTCTCTTTAAAAAATTAAATTTCAAAATCGCATTGGAATTTCTGGAAACAACTTATTGTCAAAAGTATATACTCACTCAGTATTACTATCAAAAGTAAGAATATTGAGTTTTCTGGATAAACTCAATATCCTGTCATGTTTCCAATATGGCTTCAGAGAAGTTATCGACCGAAGATGCAATATATCATCTAACATCGCGCATATATGATGCCTTGAACAAAAAAAACTTGTTTATGCATCTTCGTCGACCTCTCTAAAGCATTGGATACCGTTTGCCATGAAAAACTAATAATTTGGAACTATGGAGTGAGAGAAGAAGTCCATTGAATTCTGAGAGACTATCGGAAATAAATGGTTGAGTTAAATGGAACTACCAGTGATCCTATCATCGTTACTTATGGCGAACCCCAAGGAACAATCCTAGGCCTACTTTTGATCATAATTTACATGAATAGCCTTCTGAATTTGGAAAGAAAAAATTGAAATTTTCTCAGTTTTGCTAACGATACTGCTATCATATATGTATCGGACTCCTGAACAACATCAAAAGTATAAACAGAAACTGAGTTTGTTAGTATAGAGATATACCTTTATTCTATTAACAAATTTTTTTTCAATTTCTTTTTTTTCGTAGAACCATAATAAAAAAATACTTGTATACATACATATCTTTAACGGTTATCCTTTATAATCCCAAGAGTTCACCTAAGCACTCAAGACGCTTGTTTTGTGCAGCTCCTTGGAATAATTCAGGATTTTCATTAGGTAATCAAAATGAACATATTATACATATTAATATATTGTTAACAATGGAAATTTGAATAATTGGAATTCTTGCTGAAGTCGATACTAGTTCTATTAATAATTTATTTTCTTTTTCCTTTCTTGAGAATGGTTGAGGATCCATATCTTTATATAAGAATTTATATTCACGAGGAGGTTCGTTCATATATACTCATATACATACACACGTGAATACATATATATGTAAACCTTTTTTTTTTCATAGTTACAGTAGTGTTAGATAGTTAAGATTGATGAATTGTTTTATATCAGTTTTATATTTGTTAAATGAGAGATTTTCTTTCAAACTGCGATCAAGTATACTGTAGAATTTAGGACCGAAATAGAAAATTGTTCGTTGTGTATGCGTGTTTTTAAGAATGGGAATTGTTACATTTAAGTTTTTGGTAGATCTAGTATTTTTATATTTCCGCTATGGTAAAGATATTTATTAGTATATACATCCAAATAGGACAGTGGTAAATATATATACATCTTATGTTATACAATTTAGTTTCTTTATAGAGCTGTTCTGTTGAGTAAAGCTTTTTTTTTCGAAGATTAATTTTTATTATTGTATTTTTCATGGCTTGGAGACTGTGCAGGTTGCAGTCAAATATACCACCCCATTCGGAACCTAATAACTGATTTTGCCAAGGATCTGTATACCGTCATCAGATTTTTCATGTTTAGGATTTTTCTTGAATTGTTCATTTGGTAAGTAAGCTGGCGGAGTCGCTCCATAACATATAGGACATGTTCGTCCCATCTGATATGCTGATCGAGAACTACACCAAGATATTTTATTCTTGATTCATTTTTTATCGAAGGGCAATCACATTGTTTTCTCTGTGGACATTCAAACTCACCTGAAATGTTTGGAAATTACCCCTGAAATTCGTGGAGAACACTCCATAAAATATATGGGCACTGTAATCGACCGACACCTAAGATGGGACGTACAAATCCGAAATATAATTAGAAAACTGAGGGGACTCTTGTACAAATTCAAATATTTTAAGGATTTTCTAGACATCAACCATCTCATAGTCTAAATATCATATATAAGTACAATCACAACTGTCTTACGGAAACATAGGATGGGGGGAGTGAATGATTGTTACTTGGAAAAGTTGAATGTGAAAGATAGATGGATTCTTGAACTAGTTTACGGAAAAGTCTCAACATATCCAAGTGACGATATATTCAAAGAAGCCAACGTATGCTGTGCTTCCTTGATTTGTTGCTTAATGTAAAAAAAAAATAGAATCCCCAACCTAAATAGTTGAGCATAAATGCGACATCAGGAACACCTTGGACCTCGTCTCTATAATATGCTGCCTGATGCCATTGACGAACTAGATAGTTCAGCCATGTAAAAGAATAAAGTAAAAAATTGGATCCTACTTTCTGAAATGATGTTTTTTCATGATTTTGTCAACCAAACTCTTGTTCCAAGATGAAAAATTATAATAAAATTATTAAACTCAAGAATGTGGGAATGAAAAATGTTTATGACCTGTATTGCATATACTGAAATTAGCCTTCATCATATTTTTTATCTTTTGTATTCATGTTAAACAATGTGACTATAACCAGATGCTGTACTTTACTCAAACGGGGCACCCAACCGAATACCACAATATGACCGATACCCTAATACGTTACCCAATACTCTTGAACATGACAAACGCATTCAATCATAAACTATCGATTACTAGTTGAACAATATCATATATTCATAAAATTCATGTCTGTGAAAATTAATTTGATTTAAATAATTTTCCTCAGTGATGTCACAGGAGTTTCGTGATATTATTCTGTTCATTTACTCTTTTCTTCTCTCTATTGCAATGTTGCTGCTTTTTTACTGAGTAAATAAACATTATCATTATTATAATATAATTATAGTATGTCTTTGGAGTACGTATACTCCTCATTTGAGTGGGCATGATTTCCAATTAAAAGGCATGTGGTTGGGTTCAAAAACTCCATGATTACCTTCAAACACGGAAATTCGAAAAAAAAATCCTTCGTGCACATAAAAATTAATTTTAATGAAACAGAAATGAACCCATACATACGATGAAACTAACATCAGATTTGTTATGAACAAATCATCTCTCTCCATTTATTTGTTGAGGCAGGAGCTAAATATAAACGGTGACGCCCCCAATGGGTAGTATTTTTTTGAAATATACCTATGCATCAGATTGTCTGCGAACGTCCAAAGTTATTACTATTTCTGCATAATCAATTATCGACCGATATCTTCAATTCCTGTTATTACGAAGGTAATTGAAATCATGTTTAAAAAGGCCTCAATAGCTTTTTTCAAAATTATTCGCTAATATATAAATTTCAGTTTGGGTTCAAGAAAAAACTGGGTTCTGAGGAAGGAATCTATACATCAATTAGAGTTGTTGATATCAGTAAAGCGTTTGATTGTAGTTCTCATAAACTTCCGAAGAAATACCTGAACATTATGCCGTATGGGTTTAGCTCTCCAACTGATTAAATCATATCTCACAGGAAGAACTCAGGGTATCTCTGATAACTAGAACTAGAAGCTAGCCAACTTTTAAGTTAAGTTCAATTATTTTTAGTAATAATCTTCTCTACTTGAACAGATAATTGAACTTTTTCACAAATCAGACAATATTCAAAGTTTGGATGATAACCTCAACTGGCCCGCACGAATATATGAATGTGTAAAATAACATCCAAATACACTTATGTCGACCAAAGAAGTGTGCAAATATATACATTATTGAGTGCCTCCCATGGCCTCAAACAATCTCATTTGAATCAGGGTATCATTCTAAGAGGTCCAAACTCAAAAGTGGGCTATAAGATTCATAGCTAATGCAGGACATAGGAATCCCTACCAGTCGCTCTTTGCCAAATATAGAATAATATCCTACTTTCTTCATACATATACCACTCATTACTACATACAAAAAAAATATCCAGCCAACTAATACGACGTATCATAGCTATAATACTAGAAATAAAAATATGAGAATCAAGGAATCGACTTAATAAGTCAGCTTGTGAATATTAAGTTATATGAGAAATTAAAAATCTAAATTATAGTTACCACAAAGCTGATGTCAAAAAAATATGCTTCCACCACTGTTTCTACACAGTTGATGAATCATAATTTTGTAATATATATTTTTTCTGTTTCATATACTCATAACATATATCCACAAACTTGCTTCTTCTTTTTTCTTTGTATGTTCAGCAACTCTCACATGAATTCATACTGTATGTGATTGTCCATACTTCCTGACCAGCTACAGATGTAACTTTTCTATAACGTAGTCAATGAACATCTATCTATCTAGCTTAATTTTTCAGGAAAGTTAAATCCTCATTGACATTCCGATTGAAACCACATCCCCTGTCGAAGAACCGTCCTGGACCTACCGATTGGCATATCGTCAGTGCGGAATGGTCTGTTCATCTGTCTCTTATATTTTCATTATTCTCCTCACATATCCTCTTAGGCATTCGTATATTCATTTGCTCATTTGTATTTCCTGCCGCAGATGTTTTTCTGTAATTTCCTTTACTAATCTGTTGCAATGGAACAGAGTGTGTTTGGCATCATCATTTTCCTTCCAGTATCAGTCATGTCCTTACCAATTCTTTTTATATGAAATTGAATCCTGAATTCGCATTTCGAACATCTTTTTATCTCCTCCTTGTACAAAGTGATACCTCCTCCAACTACACATCTACCTGTTTAATGTTTCTTTCCTTTTTAGTATTTTTGCGGTTGTTGTTGATGAGTCTTCTTTGTGGTACATCCGTTTTCTCTCTTTCACCTGCAGATATCGCACCGTTACTACTTGTACTGCCTTCGCTGAAACAGTTATGTATGAACGTGCCATCCTTATTAATATTTCTCTTTTAATTGTAGTTATCCAGTTTCTTTACACCTTTTTTTGTATTGCTTCAACCCATATCGAAGATCTGTATACAATCGTCGATTCAATGTAATGGTCATGCCTATGTTTCGCCTTTTTTTACAGTCCCTATTATGTGTTCTGAAAAAGTAAGTCCGTCGTCGAGCATTATTCCTAGGTTTTTGATTGCTCTTTTCGGATGTATAGTTGTGTCTCAATATTTGAAGGTAATCCCCCTTCGGTGGCATCTCTTCCGTGGTTCCATCAATATCACAGCTTCAGTTTTATGTGGGGCCAACTTCAGCTGTTGGTTTCTATCATATCAAGGGCATCATCGGTGTTATGGACCAGTTCTTACCTATATCTGACGACAATTACTGAGGCAAGGTCGTTTGCGAAAGCTATAGTCTTAACAACCGTTTGCCATTATCTTCGCAGAACTCCATCATGTGCAAGGTCCCAAAACCGCACCCTGTGGGACGCTGGTTGTTACGTTTACACTCAAGTTTTTTCCAACCAGCTGAAAACGATATTCTGCAGATAAATTGAAATCTCACTTTCAGATATTCTCGCATAATTGCTACCCACGGCACCGTATTAAAGGCATTTTTAATATCTAAAGTGACCAGTGAAACCCCATTCATATATGCTCTCCCTAATAGTTTTGATCACTTCATCTTTTTTTTTGTCTGAAGAGAGGAAATCTTGCATAAGACTCTCGCACTTCTTCGCACTTCCTGAATTTCTGTTGCTCCTGCTTCATTATTTTGTTCCATAGTGGTTCAAAATTACCTCAAAGGACCAATGCATCATTGGATAATTATAGTTATTTGGAATGTATTCATTCTTTTTATTCAAACCCTCTTCACAATTCAAAAACACTTGACATTGATTGATTTTTCTGACGTGAAAAATACATACAGGGTATAAAATATCCATTTCGTCCTAAACAATCTATTTAATCAGTTCAGCTGCTCCCGAACATTCTGGCATACGTTAGGCCCAGTATTCTAGTCTTGGAGGCGATCATTATATCAAATTTTGAACTCGTCGGATGTTTTTTTTGAACTGACCACACAATTATCACTTTCATTTCAATCTGTTTTTTGGCAATTTCCAAAGTATTTGAAACTAGAGATCATTGAGAAGTTTCAGTCCCATTTTGGCTAAACCACAACACGTTTTTCCTCTTCCATTACATTTAATCTACCCAATTCACAATATTTTTGAGATGGAATATTTCCCCCAATTATAATCGCATCAACCGTTCCCAGTTTCGCAAAATATCCAGCGAATGATACCTCCGACAAAGTGTATGTTTGCAGAACAACTGATGGTAGATAGTATCTACAACTCACGATAATCACATGCTTTCAGATTTCGACTCGTAATGACTACCCGCAAGAATCGAAACATACGAATGAAGTTATTAGCGGCCATACTTTTTTCAACCAGATGCGTTGGCAGGCGAGTTGGACCCTATAATTTGGGTATTATCTACGTACAGCTGAATAGATAGAGACATTAAGTTCACGCAACGTAACAGATCCGCTTATAGGCCGAGAAAAAAAACTAATTTGTACTTTGAACATGCTTGATTTGAATGAAATATAAAATCGTTCGACGATTCCAGAGAATATTTGGATGGTTTGGAGAAAACTAAATTCTAATAAAACTGAAGTTTGGAAAATCACTGAGAATCTTGAACCAAAGAAGTCAACGTGTTGGGACAATATCAATGTTGGAACACTGGAAAAACAACGCTCAGATAGGTAAACCCCCGTCTAATCATTGATAGGGTGCTTCCTGAATTATTTGCAAACTGGCCTTGAAAATCGCTTGAATAAATTGCCCGCAAAAAGAGTATGATAAAGTAGTTCCATGTTTCATAACTTTAATAAATCTCAGATAACTCAAATTTAGAATTACCCGGGAATCTTTCCACGCTCAGGGAAAGTACTTATGTTAATATTAAGAGCTCAAGTTTTCAGGGATTTTTTTTGGACACCCCAATATATATATATATATATATATATATATAATTATATATATATAATATATTTATATAAATATATAATAAATAAATATATAATTTAATATCATCAGCTTATTGATGAGAAAAACTATATTTCAATAAATTACAGAAATTAACGGTGTATATTGATAATAAACAAGGTCCCAAAATACTTCCTTGAGGGTACCCCATATTCAAACTAATGAATTCAGAACACTTATCAATCAGTACAACTCTTCGACGCCTAGTGATAAATAATTGCTGAGGAAATATATGACCTCAAGTTCTAGGCCAAATACTGAAATTTAGTAGGAAGTGTCTGTTATTGGAGTCCCAAACGCCTTCGTAAAGTCTACAAGCATAAGACATGTAGTGAATTTTTCATCAGAAGCATGAAATATATCACCAGTTACTGTTAGCGGTGCAGTTGTGGTACTATGAGAAGGATAAGGCCTGATTGTCTTTGAGGTAAGATATTATTCAGAATATCACTAAACTGCCCGAAAATGGATCATAAAGGTTGGTGCATATTTTTTTAGAAGATGTATAACGTTCGTATTCCTCCATAAATTAGGAAATATACTCTATGATAAACATAATATCACTGTATATGTTCTATGCAGACTCAAGGTATGAAAAATTCAATAATCCTGATATGAATACCATCAGATCACACAGCGGCGAACTCAATTTCATGCCTCATTTTTTCAACCACATCTACAGTCACCTGGTAAACTGGAAAAATCCATTTAACTCGTTCGTTACCGTGATTTCATAACTTCACATACAAAGGCATCATGAAAATCATCAGCTTTACAAATATTGGACCGACGATCTGTTGATTTGGGTATCACATCCATGCAAAGTGAAATTTTCAGAAATTATTTGGATCAGTTTCATATCCATGAACTCCACAATCGAGACTCTTTGGAGGACTAACGAGTTCATTGCCAGAATTATCATATTCGACTGGACTATTCGCGATGCATTACATCAGCCTCAGTTTCAATCAACTCGGGACAGTATCTTCATCAGAATGAAGGTCGTACATAAACGTTTATCGTCTTCTAGGTGATCCCATCCATCACTACACCATGTAATAATCAAGAATCAGATAAGAAGCATCGTTGCCACAAATACCAATTATGCTATCTCATGGCGAATGCCACTAATTAAACAAGAGACTTATTAATTTTGTGAGTTATGTTTCATGCAAGCGGTAACTACTCATTACGGTCGAGACGTTAATTCTGGTCGTGATGCCAGATGGAAAATTAGAGGCTTCAGTGCGTCCCCTAATTATTTCTGCAAGAAATTCTGGAAACGTATTCTTTCTGTTTATTTACGGGTAACAGTGGGTGCAGACACTAAGTATTGCCTTATGCAAAGAGAAGGTATCGGGCAAATTATATCTAAATATGAGGTTTCCAACAGATGCTCAGAAGTAGTTTAAATTTCATGAGAAGTTCTCTGAAATATAGAATTCTCAAATTATCTCCCACCTCCTCCTCATTTTGTTTCTAAATCATGATTAAATTATATACTATGAGGTAGATGCATAACAGTTTTCTTGATAGTTTTTGTAACGACTATCAAATCATTAAAAAAAAGCAGCTTTCCCTGATATCAATGGGATCTTTAGCAAAATTATCAATTGTAATACCCTAAGGTTAAATTATTTCCGGATATTTTTTCTCGCTCGTGAATATTTTGGAAATTATTTCTAAAAGTATTCATAAGCGAGAAGGAATTTCCGGAAATAATTCAACCTCATGTGGTATTCGGTAAGAAAATATCACACCAGATTGTGTTCGAAAATTAAATAATTTTAGAATTTATTTTTTGACTCAATTCCATTTTTTTTTTTTTTTCGAAAAGATACTGGCAAAACATAGAATGTTTTGATTGACTTAATTGTTCAGTTACCAAACAACTAGTAAAACCTTAACCTAAAATTATTTAGTTCCGAAAAAAGAAATAATTTTTGTAAATTGAATCCATTCTTTGATATAGAATTTGAAAACGCAAGAGCTGCAAAAATGATAAGTGTCGGAAGTTACAAAAGGACCAGCCAAGAGAAAGACAAGTGCAACCGCATTATCAACAGACGACTTTGTGATGAAAACAACCAACCAACCGTTTATTTTCAACTCACAGTCCAAACTGGCAGCACCCCAACTCCAAAAGTTGGTACAAGAACAGTCCGGCTTGGCAAAATACGCTCTCTTCCTGGTTCAAATCGGCGGCATCATCAATTGGAATTGACGTCAAAAAGGTCAATATAACAAATCACTCTGCAAGAGCTACTGCTATTTCAACTTCAGCCAAAACAGGAATTAATTAAAATCACAGGACATGGAAAGTAGTCATTCAATAAAATCATATCTGCAGATAGATTCGAGTCACCATCAGGAAATAATTGGTGTTTCAACTTCTGTAAAGTGAAGTCATGAAGCTCTAAAGCAAGAACGAGTCACCGCTTCCAATCAATCTCCTGCCATAGTTTATAATATTTGCGTTTTTCATATAAACAATAATTACAATAATCAAAATGATATAAAGAATTGATTATTATTATTATTTGAATATTTTGTCACTTTGAAGCTACCTGAATCAAAAACTAAAAGATGATTGATTGATTTTTTTGACTACAACAAACAAAGAATAGTTGAGAATTCTCCATTTATTTGATGTTCATATAGCTTCATGAACAAATTTAGTTTGCGTCGCAGTTTCGGCACCAATAGATTCCTAGCTTATAAATTCTTAATTTCTACTTATTGTAGATGCACGGAAACACCATTTTACAATAAACCATATTATATTCTTAAATTCTTTATCAACTTTGGGCTACTACAAGTGGTAGAAATTTTATTATTTTTTATAGGTACATGAACAGGTTTAGTTTCGTCACCAATGGATTCTTAGCACAAAATCACTATTCTAGGACGTAGAATATTATATTCTTTTATTTTATATTCACTGAGAGCTACTACGAGGGTTAGAAAATTATAATTTTAACGGTTTTCCATAAAGGTAGGTACATAACAGATTTAATTTGCGTCACAGTTTCGGAAGCGATTTTAGCCTAAAAATTGTTAATTTCAACTTGTTGTAGTAGCATGGAAATAATATTTTAAGACTGAACATAGTTCATTTTTCAATTTCGCATAAGTTTTGAGTAATTACAAGTGGTAGAAAATTGCTATTCTTGCGTTTTTATTAATTTTCTATACGCGCTTTATTGCATAGCATTCATAACCAGCGTCAGCAAACATCATAGGGGCTGTTTTTTGACAGTACAAAACGTCAGCAAAAACTCTTGTTTTGTAGTAAAAAGAATATTGTGCAGTCAAAACGACGGCAAACTTTTTTGTTTTGAAAATGTATCTATTTGAGATCATGCTGTATGTAAAATATGCATAAAATTGTCTGATGTAATGATGAATCATCGTACTATGTCTTATTTACCCGCATTATAGAAGATTGTGGTTCCTATTTGAAGGAAAAAAAAATTGTTTTGAATTGTTCAGGAATATATGCTTCCAAACTACTCAGAATTTGAAGTGCTAAATGGAAAAATGGCGAATAAAATAATGTCTGAATATTATATATATTTCATTAGACATAGATATTTAATTCATTCAATTCAAAGTCCAGCTTTTCCGCCTTCAAGAAGGGAAAAAAATTTCAACTATGTAATTGAAATGTATCAAAATCAGATAAAGAAAGGAAAACCATTATTGTCAAAAAATATTATTCTGTCATTAAAACGTCAAAAAAATCCGATTTAATTCGCTGTTGGGTACCTAAGAGAAAAAGAAAACCACTAAAATACATACGTTGCCATGGTGATCTGTCAAAAATCCCAATTTGATTGGTTAACAATTACTGGTGTGGAATTTTCAAGGAAACTCAAGATTATTAATCCTTCAACAAGCTTAATCTATTTTGATTACTGATATTTTGAAGTATGCTAAACCCATGCCACTCCACAAGAAAGGGAATCAATCGTTAGTCGATAATTATGGACCAATGAATAAATAAATATTTAAAAAACATTAGATATTTTCGAAGCCAGAACTTTTTTGGCAAATACTAGTTCGGTTTTCAGAAAAACTGCTATACGACGGATGCCACTATGAATGTAATCGCTAGCATAGTTGAGAGTAGTGGAACTGGTAGAATTGTGAGAGTCACACTTTTGGACTCATCGGAGACATTCGACTGTGTTTCCCACAAAATTATATTCGAGAAACCATCATATATTAGGTGTTAGAGGTGCTGCTTCAAACTTTAGTGAACTCATTTGAATAATAGATTTCAAAGAGTATTTTATAACAATGATTCATCTGAGCTGAGACCCATCAACCTAGGTGTACCACAGGGAATAGTTCTGAATCCACTCTTATTTGTGATTTGTATCAATGATCTTCACAACCATATGAAACCATGTGATAGTGATAGTGTGTTTATTTTCAGAAGATACAGTTTTGATATATTCTTGTGTCAGTTACTATTTTCTTGATAATCAGACTGGAGGAGAACAAGATAAATCTGAATTCTGGGATAGCGTTGATAAACTCAAGATGAACAATGGAAAATATCAAAAGCTGATTATTTCCACAGGTAACTTTTTGCCTGAAATTCAAAGTATCATGTCATTGGGTTTCAATTTAGATAACATACTGAATTGGGCTAATCACGTTTCAACTTGAAAAGGTGAACTGTCGAGTACTTGAAACCTTAAAAATTAAAAATGGTTTTTTGCTCGCTGATGCATTCTTATTATCCATACAACATCCCATTATGGAATTATTCGGTTGCTGTGCATTCTAACTTTGTTGGACAAAAAATGGACTGATAATTCTTGACGGTGTTGGTCTCTGTACCTCCTATGTATATCCATTCAATTATGCCGGATATTCACAAAAAAGCTCCTTTTTGTTTTCCATGAATTCGAGTATACATAATCAAAACATACGAAACTGTAATCTGATTAGAATTCAACGACTCCGACTGCTGAAATCACAAAAAAAAACATTTGATTCTGAACTCTATAATGCTTCACTTGCCGATGTTGAAACTATGAATATGTTTTGTTTCAAGAAAATTATGAAAACTTATTTCCAAAATATTTATTTGCTGTCTTAGGTCTTTGCATGATGTAGGAACATACTCGCTGGATTCCATACCCTGAATGTATCAAATTGTTTGTATATATGTATGTGTATATAAATGTTAATTTTCAAACTGGCTACCAATGGATATATAACATACAGTTGGTGAAATATTTCTAAATTCTGAATTCTAGTCACTTAGATTACCCAGCCAGTAGATTTTTAACCCAATTCAGTCATTTTTGGTAGAGAAGGAATATCTAGTGGATTTTCAGTGGACAGAATCTTGTGATTGTACTGATTACTGATATGTTCAGAATTTTGAGAGGACACCAAAGCCGGATTACCAGAACTTCCAAATCTGTGTGGCGCATCAGACATAAACCACAAATTATAACAAGAAACGACGTTGGCGCCATCTGGAACTCTAGTAATCTCTCATTATCAAGTAGGCATGTGTCGCCAAGTTCATCCCAAACTTTTAGAGGTACAAGTGCAAGCATCAGTGATTTTTTTAAAAAAACATTTACTCCACTAATCAGGGTTCCACTTTGCAGATATCAGGAATTTTTATTTCTTAGTTCCTTGAGATCATTTAAGTTATCAAGTGATGATTGAATGGCAGAAAAAAAACAATCAAGCGAATTGTGTTGAATAGGATCCAGAGATCACATTTTTATACTAGCTATATTATGGGTGAAGTACTTATTAAAGTTATTGGACGAACCCATTCGATTTATTGTATGTAGGACACTGTTGTAGATAATAGCCTTGAAAACGAACATCTGAATGCAATTTCATCTTTACAAGCTTTTATTTATTTTCACCTGTCACGATATATGTCAGTGGGTTTGTAATACAGGTCAAATTTGACCAACTTCTTGTTGTCCGATTAACGTGAAATTTGGCGGGTGTTCATAATTCCGGTGACAATGCATTATGGAATTTGCTAGACCAAAAACAAAATAGCGGCTCCAATTTGGCGGATAAGTTTTGTGATTATGGTTCGATTCTATTCAAAATTGGTATGTGTATGTGGGGGTTTTCGGGAACAGGTAGGTATTACAAATTTTTTCAAAATTCATAAATTTAAGATGGCGGCTTCAATTTGGTGACGAGTTTTGAGGTTATAGCCCCAATCCAATAAAAATGGGGGGTCAGAGATCATTATTATTTATCAATTCAACGAATTGAAGATGGCGGCTCCAAGATGGCGACGAGTTTTGTGATTATTGCCCGGTTCAATTCAAAATTGGTATGTGGAGGTTTTTGGAGTCGGAGATTATCAATTTTTGTCAGAATTCAATAAAATGACGGATTTCATGAATGACTAAAAATAATTGAATAAAAATTATAAAAAACAATTAAGACGAACTTCTATACAAATTCACTAAAAAGAATATATGTATTATGTCTTCAATTATTTGACCTGAGGAACAGATTCAAAAGCTTGCCGCGAATATAAAATAGGTATTTTTATATATATATATATATATATATATATATATATATATATATATATATATATATATATATATATATATATATATATACAGTGTGACCCATTTAAAATGGAACCACTCCTGTAGAATACGCATTTTTCAGTCAATTTCAAAAAAAATTTTTATATTAAGCATCAAAAACTGTATCTTGACACAAATTTTCATAACTTTAGTTTCATTTCCAAGGCACTCTATGGTTTTTTTTCTTTGTCAAAAACGGCAAAAGTTTATTGGGCATGTTTTTTTTCCAAATTTGACTACACCACTGGATTTGTAGTTGTTAATAATGAAAACCATCAGAATTTATAAAAAAATATTGGTTAACAACGAAGTTACAACAACTTTAATTTTGGAAACAAAGTATTTGATTATAATTTTTATTTAGATTGCAGACATATTTGAAATCTGGCAATACTGCCGAAACAAAGTAGAGCACAAGTGAATTTGTACAGCAAAAATCCGAAGTCAATAGCTCATTCCGTTCAACAGTTATAACTACTGAAAGTATGGTAATGTGAGCGATTTGTGGTGTACTAAATCACAGCCTACTATTGATTTAGTACAATACCTATGCCCAATGTATTAGTTCAGATTTCCTCAAATTATTGATACCTTCTCTAGAAGTTTGTTTCAGTTGAGTTTTGCAGAATAAAAAAGAAACATTTTTTTGTCCTGCTTTCTGTTTTATTATTGAATAAATAATGTTGATACTTTAAAACTTGATTCGGTTCATTTCGTTTTTATCGGCTATTGAAAACTGCATAACTTGAAAATTAATTTTTCATTTTCTGTTATTTTCAAATACACTCATAACCTGAACTTGAACAAATGATTTTAAGGGAAAATAATTCAAAAATCCAGTGGCGTAGTTAGATTTTTATTACAAAATCGCTTCTACCAGAAATCGCTCACATTACCATACCTTCAGGAGTTATAACTGTAGAACGGAATGAGCTATTGACTTCGGATTTTGGCTGTACAAATTCACTGGTGTTCTACTTTGTATCGCAGTGTTGCCAGATTTTAAATATGTCTATAATCTACATGAAAATTAATATCAAATACTTTGTTTCCAAAATTTAAGTTGTTACTTCGTTGTTAACTATTATTTATCTATTAAATTTTCATGGTTTTCATTTTCAACGACTACGAATCCAGTGGTGTAGTCAAATTTCAGAAAAAAAACTTTTGCCGTTTTTAACGAAGAAAAAAAACCATAGAGTAGAATGAAACTAAAGTTATGGAAATTCGTGTCAAGATACAGTTTTTGATGTTTAATTTTCAAAAGAAAAAAAAATTGAGAATGACTGAAAAAGGCGTATTTTACAGGGGTGGTTCCATTTTAAATGGGTCACACTATATATATATATATATATATATATATATATATATATATATATATATATATATATATATATATATATGTATATATATATATATATATACATATATTACAGTAAATCATTTATCGATATAGGGTGAATATTGAATCTTTGAATTGTATGTAAATACCAATTAATGAGGATATTTTATGATCGAATGATAATTTCTAATTTTCCGCCTATATCAATGAATCTCTCTTTTCATTGAGTGTATTTTCTGGATCACTTTCTTTTAATTATAACCCGTTAATAAAAAGCTGCTAGCGACCTTTTAACCAGAACATGTTTAAGATCATGATAAATAACGAAGCGCCGGTCCAAAATAACTCCCACTTACGTGTTGTAAGATATGACGTTTCATTAGTGCTTTTTGCAATTTCTCCTAAATTAGAACATCTCCAATATGTCTGGCGTATCCTAAGGAAAACAAACCGAAATATTAGGTGTCACGTCTGTCACGGCATTGGTAATGCTGCTGGCAGTGTTACATCAAATCTGACTTTCTTGGAAGCAGATCACATTTTTATAGTAGCTATATTATGGGTGAAGTACTTATTAAAGTTATTGGACGAACCCATTCGATTTATTGTACGTGGGTCACTGTTGTAGATAATAGCCTTGAAAACGAACATCTCAATGTAATTTCATTTTTACAAGCTTTTATTTATTTTCACCTGTCCCGATATATGTCAGTGGGTTTGTAATCAAATCATACAAGTCAAATTTTACCAACTTCCAGTTGTCCGATTAACGTGAAATTTGGCGGGTGTTCATAATTCTGGTGACAATGCATTATAGAATTTGCTAGAGAAAAAACAAAATGGCGGCTTCAATTTGGCGGACAAGCTTTGTGATTATGGTTCGTTTCTATTCAAAATTGGTATGTGGGGGTTTTCGGGAACAGATATTACGAATTTTTTCAAAATTCATAAATTTAAGATGGCGGCTCCATTTTGGTGACGAGTTTTGAGGTTATAGCCCGAATCAAATAAAAATTAGTATGTGGGGAGCAGAGATCATTATTTTTTTTTGCAAAATCAACGAATTAAAGATGGCGGCTCCAAGATGGCGACAAGTTTTGTTCGAAATTGTTGTGTGGGGGTTCCTGGGGTCGGAAATCATGATGTTTTTGTCAAAATCCATGGATTCGGAATGGCGACGTGTTTTTACCTGACGAAACCAAAAAGGAGGAGGTTCTCTGGTCGACGCGTATATTGTTTTTCATGTATGACCACCCATAACTTTTTACTGAGACGTCCGATTCCGATAATTCTTTTTTCACTGGATATGGTGTACTTCGAAGTTGGTCTCATTCGAATTTAAAAGATGGAATTCACCCCTAAGGGTAGCAAAATGAAGGATATTGATCACTCACTCTCTGAATTCTGGTCCGTTAACCGATTCTATCAGGCATAACTTTGTACTGGGTTCTTCGATTCGGATTATTCTTCTTTTATTAGATAGGGTATACCTCATACTTGATCATATTTGGATTTCGAATGGAATTATCTACCCTCACGGCTAGAAAAATAGGGGATAATTGATTTTTCACTTGTGAACATTGGCACACATATGTAGTTGACATTGACAGATCCTCCTACATCCGTCACAATCATTATATTCTATGAGAGAATGGAATGATATACGAAGTAATGAAATAAACTAACCAGAACAAGAATAATTTATATTACAACAAATAGTGAAAGTAAATAATCATATTATTTAACTGGTAATAGTTGAAGTAAGGTGGGTAAGTTAGTATTTTGGAAGTAATAAAAAAACAAGTAGGTAGTAATTAGTAGATTTCAGCCACAAAAAACTGAACAGAATAAAAACTTTTCAACAAAAAATTAAACCGACGATATACGGAATTGAAAAGTAAAAAATAAAATAAATCTTCTGTCTCAATATCTACGCTCCTAAACTGATGTAAGTAACTAATTTCGAGTCGGCGCCAACCGAACAATCAACGAAGATCATTAAATTACTTGAAATATCAGAATGTCACCGCGCAACTCGATGCCATCGTTTTACGCCTCACCTAATTCATTTGCTTGTTTGTTTGGCGCCGACTCAAAATTAGTTACTCACAATTAGTTTAGGAGCTTAGTTATTGAGACTAAGAAGATTTATTTAATTTTTTACTTTTCAGTTCCGTATTTTGTCGGTTTAATTTTTTGTAAAAAAGTTTTATGTTATTATGGCCCAACTCATTCAAAATTGAAAGTTGGGTTTTTTTGGGGTCGGAGATTATAAATTTTTGTCAGAATTCAATAAGATAAATAATTGAAAAAAAATTATTAGAAAACATTTTTAAGACAAGCTTTTATACAAATGCACTAAAAAGGAAAACATAATTTCTTTCTTTGACCTAGGTTATTTTGTGAATAGTAGACTCAAAAACTCACTATGAATATCAAAAAGGTATTCTTGCGTGGCAAGATTTTGAATCTGCTACTCACAGAATAACCTAGGTCAAACAATTAAAGAAATTATTTTTTCCTTTTTAGTGCATTTGAATGAAAGCTTGCCTCAAAAACTTTCATCATCTATTTAATGCTAACTTTGGAGGTCTTTTGCCACAGTGTGCGACACTGCGTTATAATAATAAAAATAATATTGTCTCTCAACCATTTTTTTTTCTCGAATTACAATTATTCTAGGTACATAATTATTGAAAATAATAGGCGAAGTTCAAATTCTGTGATGAACATCGCAGAACTTGTTCTTCCACTTATGTAGACACCAATCACGTGTTAGGAAATGCTAGAGAATCCAGTGAGCGTTTCTGGAATGACCTCGACTTTGCGGTCAGTGCCTGGAATGACCCTGGGATTGCCCGTTGGTACAAGTAACAGGCAGAGGAGTACTGTGTCCGTAGGAATATGAACTCAATCCTAACTCTATTCAAATTCATACTGTGCCCATTCACTGTTATGATATGATCTGGCAATATCAAATGTATTATCATACATACATGAGCACCAACTTATTTTTATAATGAGTGCTTTCAAAAAGTATTCTCAATTTTGAGTACAAAATTCGACCCGATTCAGTCAAAAACAAGTTTTTGTTTCTGCTCCACAAAATGTCTACTTTGCTAGGTACTGAAAAGAGTCCGCAAAATACCACTTTAGCGGACTTGTACATAAAGTGGTCATGGAAACACTTCAGCGGACTCTTTTTGTTTATTCAGGAAACTTATAATTGATATCCTAAAAACTGTTTGGGGGATGTAATGGACTATAGATTATTTGTAACACATCACATGTTTCCTTTCAAATACTCTTTTGGGATACTTATTTCAGGAACAATGAATAGGTCTCTTTCAAGTTATTGACAAACGTGTCATTGATTATCAATCGCTTGCTACAGTTTTGTGAGCTCTCTCACACTACCGTATGTATTGTAATTGAAAATGTATATCATAATGCAAGAGTTATTTTGACTAACCAGCGTTTCTGAATGAGTAATTGTGAAAATGAAAAAATGTATTTATGTGTGCATAGTTCTGTCTGATCATTGCATGAATTTGCACTTTAACCGAAGAAAATTTGGTATATTGTTTTTCCACACGAGTTTTACAAAGCATCTGTTTCATTTTTAACCGACGAAACCAAAAAGGAGGAGGTTCTCTATTCGACCCGTATATTTTATGTTTTTCCATCATATTTTTTTATTTATGATCATGCATAACTTTTTACTGAGGTGTCCGATTCCGATAATTTTTTATAGGATAGGGTGTACTTCGAATTTGGTCCCATTTGATTTAAAAGATGAATCCACCCCTTAGGGTGGCGAAATGAAGGATATTGATCACTCACCCTCTAAATTCTGGTCCGTTAACCGATTCTATCAGGCATAACTTTGTACTGGGTTCTTCGATTTGGATGATTCTTTTTTTAATAGATAGGGTATACCTAATTTTTGGATTTCGAAAGGAATTAGCCACCCTCACGGGTAGAAAAATGGGGGATAATTGATTTTTCACTAGTGAAAATTAGCACATACATACGTAGTTAACAATGACAGATCGCTACTGACATTATTCTTGTTCCGTCAAAATCAGTATATTTTATGAGAGGATGGAATGATATACAAAGTAATGAAATAAACTAACCAGAACAACGAAAATAATTCATATTACAACAAATAGTAAAAGTAGATAATCATATTATTCAACTGGTAATAGTTGAAGTAGGGTGGGTAAGTAAGTATTTTGGAAGTAATAAAAAAACAAGTAGGTAGTAATTGGTAGATTTTAGCCACAAAAAATTGAAGAATAAAAACTTCTTAACAAAAAATTAAACCAAACCAAAAATTTTTAATTAACCAAAAAAAAAATAAAATAAACCTTCTCAGTCTAAATGATAATTAGTCCTAAACTAATGTAAGTAACTGATTTTGAGTGGCCCAAACAAACCGAAATACCGAACTGGTGAAGCGTAAAATGATGGCAGTGAGATGCACGGCTGCGTTTTGATGACTTCTTCCATAGATAATGATCTTCGATAATTGTTTGTTTGGCACCGACTCAAAATCAGTTCCTTACATTAGTTTTGGAGCTCAATTATCATTTAGACTAAGACGGTTTATTTTATTTTTTGCTTTTCAGTTGATTTTTTCGTCGGTTTAATTTTTTGTTAAAAAGTTTTTATGTTACTTCAAAATTGGGAATAACACTTGAAAAACAGTTGATGATCACATTGTTTTTTAAACTTCTGCAAATATTTTTCTCAAAATGTTTATAGACTCACAGACGTGGTCTTCAGTAATGATAATATTCGGAAGAATATTGAAATACTCAATTTTCCATGGAAAATTAGATAGAGAAACGTCAAAAAAACTCTGAAATGTCTGTATCCCTTCAAAATGTCTAATATAGGAGTTACTTTTATGATGAACAATATTTCAGTTAGGAAAAAACTGTGAGCAGGGCGAGAAAATATGTATGGTGTTTCCGTTCTGTTTATTTGGAAAGCCAATACAAAAAAATGTGTATGCAACACATATGCAAATGGCTTCAGCGGACATCATCTTCAACACTTCTGGTTCGGTATGAAATATCAATGAGACGCCCGGAAAATTAATCTCTATAATAAAATCAAGAAGGCGGCTCAAGATTTCCAGGTCCCTCCTGTATCCATTACCGTTAGACATTGTCGAGTGTTTTCTTCGATACTTAGGTAGTTTCAAGTACTTGTTCGCCAGCTTATGGACTTAAGGAGTACAAAGTTTCTGAAACCCTTTTTCCTAATGACATTTTGTAAGAATGCACGAGGATACGAACGGTGTTTCGAGTTACCTACGCTTTGGAAATACCCCGCTCTTTTGAGCCTATTTCGAAGCACGAACCGGCGAGAGTATAATGAATTCGATAATATGGATCATCTAGAATTTATGTTTATTGTTACTTTCGCATGTAAATTTTCTCTTTGACAGCGAAATCGGGTTAAGGAAAAGAGGTTTCATTGAATTTTAGGATCGGAACTTCATTTAAGTGGAATGATTTATTCAACGTAGTGAGATATTAGTTATGATAATGCTCTTTTTGATAAGCCTATCAGGATTAGTGCCATGTGAAGTGGAATGAATAGAAAAATCGAATTTAAACGGTTTTCTTCACATAAAGGATTCAATATAAAATTGAACCAGAGAAAGGTAGATCTCAGGTGAAAAACAACTACTTTCCTGGCAAATACCACGCAGAACGTTGAATGATATTCACCTGCAAATCCATGCATACTTCCATATAATATCAATGGACATTGAATGCAAATGTTTCTTTCTGATAAGCTCGATTATGTTTAATTTATGTCGTGTTCACCTAACAATCCGCATACCGGTTTCAGGCTTCTTGGCCCTCATCAGTACGGAGTAGTCAACCAGCCAAAGGTCCAAAGAACTCTGGCTGAAGTGAGACACAACGTAAACAAACATCATCGATCTTGTAACACCTATAGGTACGCCGGAAAAGATAAACTTTAACTGGCGGTACCTAGTGACAGAAAGAAACACTCCGAAAATCTCCCACCTCGATAGGTTTCTAAATAAAAGATTCCTTCTCAGTAGGAGTGGCAAGCCCGTCTAGCATATAGTGAGAGATAAGTGCCATGTGAAGTGGAATGAATATCGAATTTAAACGGTTTTCTTCACATAAAGGATTCAATATAAAATTGAACCAGAGAAAGGTAGATCTCAGGTGAAAAACAACTACTTTCCTGGCAAATACCACGCAGAACGTTGAATGATATTCACCTGAAAATCCATGCATACTTCCATATAATATCAATGGACATTGAATGCAAATGTTTCTTTCTGATGTTTTCTACCTTTCTCTGGTTCAATTTTATATTGAATCCTTTATGTGAAGAAAACCGTTTAAATTCAATTTTTCTATCCTATCAGGATTCTCATCTTCGCTGTAAATGAGAAAATTGATTACCCGAAAATATATGTTTCAAGCGAGAAAAAACTGATTTATTTTCTAGCTTTTGATATATTTTTTGTAAAATTGTTTTTACCGCTTTCTTAGTTGTTTGAACAACTCTCAGAAGTTAATGAAAACTTGTACGAGTTAAAATCACGGGGACCTTACCTTTTATAGTGGGATCCGAAACCACTCTTGGGACCTTGAAAAAATTTTTCACCAGCTGCGGGTTTCGAACCCGAGCCGGGTGGAAACAGTCGACACAAGACCAACGCTGTTGCCACTGAGCCACAAGCTTCGATATATTGCGGCATATTTTGAATTGAATGTTTTTCGTCTGGTGGCACTGGCTTATAGGTTCAAAATTTAATTTTGAAATTGTGATGAAAGAAATTTAAAAAAAATATTTTGGTAAATGTAGAAATTTAATACTAGCGAAAAATATGAAATAATTGTGATATATATGAAATAATTTCAATATTCAATTAAAATAATAGTATGCACAGTGGATGGTGTTTTCGGATGGCAAAGTAGGCAATAAATCATTGGTGAGAGAAAATTTCAACTTTATTCTGATTATGGTAATAAAAATGAGTGACAGCTGTCGGGCCAGCCCAAATTACACTTTGAGAATGCATGTGCGGTGGAAAGAAATATATAGACTAGTGAAGAAGAGTTTCCTGCGAAAAATAGTTCCAAGTCTCCAAAAAATATGAGCAATAGTTTATTTGATTTGGGATGCAATTCTGGAGAAGATTTTGTTTCGTTTTTTTTTGCTATTAGTTGTTATTAACAAAAAAACAAAAACAAAAAAAAGGTTCAGATTTTTGGGCATAACTCAAATACTATGAGCGATAGCGATAATCGAAATATAGATTCTCAAGGAAAAAGAAATTTCCAATAAAAACGTCCCAACTTGCACAACTCTATCTCCATTATTTATCATTTTAATTCAACGCTGAAAATAGGGCTCCACGCGACCGCTAAGGTTTCTAAATAAAGTAGACCACCCAAAATATTTTTTTATAGTATTGAATATCAATTTGAAAATTTGAATGAATTATGGTGTGTTTTCAACACTTGAAAGAACAGCGTCACGTTGGAAAAAAAACAATAAGTTTGTTTTTCAATAAGTTAGGCATTTGTTAATTAGTCCTCATTTTTCTAACCTCGGTTTTCATAAAAAACTGCATAAATATTTAAATAATAGCTCTGAAAATTTGGAGCCCTCCTTATATATATATATATTATATATATATATATATTCAACAAGATCACGTTATAAAAGTTTTAAATTTTTTTTATTTTTTTATTATAATTTTCTAAACTTGACACAAATTAAAAAAATTTTGTTAATTTTTTTTTCCGTATGTTTTCTTATTGCCGTTTTTGCAATGAACAAAGGCATTCAATTACATTCGGAAAAAAAAAATTTTGAACTTTTGTCTATAAATTGTTTATAAACAAATTTATTAGTTAATATTAAAAAAAAAATTTTTGCAATTTTGTTATCTAGAGAATATGATAATTTTACAAAAACCATGATTTCTTAAGAATAATTATTATTGTTATAATGTTTTTTTATATTTCCATTATTTAAATAATAATTGTTGAGATTTTTTTTTTAAATCATAATTGGCGTTTCTCAATAGAATTTCAGAAAATAAAAATAAAATTATTAAAAATTTAATTGTTTATTCAGTTAACATTTTGTTATAAACAAAGTCCAAATCTCACTATACTTTTTATCTGAAACTAGTGAAACTTACAGAAACAATTATATGCAACAGAATGTCGAAATTTTTTGTTTACCATTTTTATAGATTTAAAAAAATTACGGTATAAAAATTTCTCCGACACTTTGTTGCATATGGTTGTTCCAGACAAAAAAAAATATGAGATATGGAATTTGTTTATAGCAAATTGTTAACTTATAAACAATTGAATTATCAATATTTTTTCATTATTTTTCGTTATTCTATTGAGAAATGCCAATCATGATTTTCAAAGTCAAAAAAATTCTTAACTAATCATTTAAATATTGGAAATATAAAAAAAAGATTATAAACAATGATATTTAAAAAAAAACTAATAAATTTGTTAATAAATAATTTATGAACAAATGATCTAAGCATTTTTTTTCGAATGTTATTAAATGCCCTAGTTTGATGCAAAAACAGCAATAGCATAACATACGGATACAAATTTTTTTTTTTAATTTGAATTTTTTGTTGACTTAAAAAAATTTAAAATAAACAAAATAAACAACTTTAAAAAAAATCATTACGAGATCTTGTTGAGGAGGGCTCCAGACAGCGAAACTTTTTTAGAGCTATTGAATATTTTTGCCGCTTTTTTGTGAAAACCGAGGTCCGAAAAATAAGGACTAATTAACAAATGCCTAACATGCTAAAAAAAATTTTATCCAACGAGACATTGTGTTAAAACCATACCATAATTCATTCAAATTTTTAAATTGGTATTTAATAACATAAAAAAAATAGTGATTTACTCTCTTTAGAGATGGCGCGCGCATGCCGTAGCGGTCGCGCATATAAATAATGGAGCTAGTGTTCCATGAGTCCAAATTTTTTTAATTCGAAATTTCCTGCTCTTTAAGAATATTTTGACCAATTTTCGCTATCGCTGATAGTTTTTGATTTACTTTAAAAAACTGAACCCATCTTTTTTGTTTTTTTTTGGTTATTAACAATTGCAATTTTCGTCAGCAAAAAAATGCATACCAAATCGAATGAGCTACTGCTCATATTTTTTGGAGACTTGGAACTATTTTTCGCAGGAAACTCACTTCTTGACTACAATGTTAGTGTAATGCAGGTATGTCCGTACTTAATTATCTCTAAATATAAAATGCCAGGGTCGGATTTGGAATTGTAAAGAGACTTATTATGGAGAATTCAATAACTCATTGAAAAAGTGTGGAAACTGAGTATGATAGAATTGATAGAATTTGTTAACAGCAGTAAATCGGTATTAGGAAAAAGGATTATAGGATCATTAAACTCCGATAACTGTATCAGAAATTATATCTTTATCAGCTACATATTGTAACAAAGTCATCAAAGAATTTCTCAGTGGTCTGCGTCTGAAGAATAATTATATTATTTGGGTGATGAATCTAATCCATAATTTTTTCTCGTTCCCAATTCGCACTAATAGGATTTTCTCAAAATGAGACAATTTCCATGCTAATTTCGAGTACCCCTCTGATAAACCATCTGTTTTTTATGGGAAGTCCATTTTATTGGCCATCTTTCCTTTGAGTAATTTCTCCGTAACGATACTCGCAGCTTTTGCAGAGGCGTATCTGGGCAGACCTTAAGTATATCTCAAACAAGTGGAAAGGGCTTGGACGTATATGTCAGGTCTCACCAATGATGTATTGCCTACTTCGCCATCCGGAAGCGTTTCAACTATATACATAAAAAATGCAAGGAGATGAATATTTATGTATATGGTCATAATCAAACTTCAACAAAGGTACTTTAACAATAAATACCTGGATCTCTAGAAGAAACTAGACAATACGCTGGATTCGCATTTCTTCTTGTTGATGGTAAAAAGGTAAGCGTGATGGTAACCAGCAATTTAAATACAAAGGTTGCAAGAGGCCTATAGTATTCACACTCATTGAAACAACTCCAAGAACAGAAAAAAGACTCCAAATTTTCGAAATCCTCAGCCAGGAGAAAACAGCGTAGGCCATCAAGAAAACGTCCACATTATTGGCTGTCCAGGAAATGAAAAAAACGGTAGCTATTCATACAATGAAAACGGTCGCTGACCATAAAAAAAAACTTTATGAACAACCCATTCCAACACGTGCTTTAATAAACTTAAAAAGTGGCAAAATGAGATACTAATTTTTTTAAGCTCAACCAAAATACATACTACTAATTTAAACAACTCCAGTTACAGGAACTAAGACTCCAAAATTATTAGTCAGGAGAAAAGAGCGTAGGACATCAAGAAAACGCCCATCAAACTATTGCTGCCCAGGATATGAGAAACGGTGGCTCTTCATACAATAGAAACGGTCACTGACCATGAAATATAAGATGTGAGTTTCGTGAAAAAAAACCATATCAACAACCCATTCCGACACGTGCTTGATTAAAATTAAAGTGAAAAAAAATTAGATACTTTGGAATTTAAGCTCAACCAAAATACTTTTTCAATTCAGTGTGTTATTATTCGTGCTGATTACAGGATTGGAATGTTCTTCCTGAAAAAATAGCACTGCTCTCCCCAACGTCTAGTAGTCAGAAGCGGAATTTCATACATTTATCTTCTGAGATGGCTATTCCAGAAATCTTTTCTATGGAAATCAAGAAATGGCAAAATTAGGACTCCCAATATTTCAGGTATTCAGGTTCTCTTTCATTCGTGAAATAAAACAAGATGACATGAAAGTTTCAGAGAACAAACTCATATCACATCTTCGCGTGGTCAATGTTTCGAAACGAGGATTTCGTAAACTACGGTAGGACGGTAGGTTTGTACAGCATCAAATTTTGGATAGCAAAATAATCAACGCAATCAATAAAAACAGGATATGTATTATATGGAATTATTGTTCATGCAGGATCGTCAGATTTCCATTCCTACCTGTGCTCTGAGGAGTAGTCTACTTTTTCAATACAAGAGTTGAAAATCGTGTCCTATACTGATTCACTATGAGGAATTACTCTAGTGAAAGAAATAATTGGTAAATGATATTTCATTATGAGTTCAAATATTTCGAATGATTACGCTTGATTTCACTCAAGGAACATTTTAATATTTTTATATGGTAAAATTCAGATTGGAGGTTCCACAATAAAAACAAGTTTGATTTTTATTTTCAATGGGAAACCAACTATCTTCAAAAAAGTACTCTCTCTATCATATATATTATTATAAATCTGAGGTTCGTGACTAAAAAAACAAAGCGCTGCCTTCAACTTGCAGAAAGCTTCATCACTTCTGATAGACCAGTGGAAATTGACTCGATAACTTGTCAACTTGTGAAGGGAAGCCACGTTATTCGCAAATTCTTCCACAAATCGATCGTAATAACCACGTAGGCCTGGGAGGAAGATCCTCACCTCATGTTCCTCTTTTGGTCGTGACTAGTCCCTCTCTCTTTGTTTGAATTTTTTCTGGCGAGACTGTGTAGCCCAAGGAAGATACACTAGTCATGTTTTCCAAGTGGGTCCATGCAACATTAGCTTCATCAATCTTTCAATGGTCACTGGGGAATTACAGAGACCGAATAGCATAATAGTAAACTGATACAATCTGGTGGATGCAGTCTTATACTTATCGTCTTCCTCTATGCCCTTTCGCCAGTTTCCGCTCTTCATAATCAATGTTGAACCAGTGTGAGCCTGCCAATGTGGTTAGTGTTTAGTCAATTCGGGGTAATGGGTGGCTGTTCTTCTTCGTGATAACATTATGTTTTCCAGAATCCACACAGAATCTTGTAGATCCATCCTTTTTGGAAACCACTACCAGTGGGGCGGACCATGGACTCGATGATTCTTCGACGCCATTTTTGATCATTTTCTCGACAAGGTTTTCAACCTACTATTGGCAATGAATCTTATGGCGGCTTCGAATTCTTCCGATGACAAATGATTACAGAATTTCTCGATGGTTTCTAAGTGTGTCATCAGCTGTGCCCCTTTCATCCAGGTATCTACTCGTTTTACTACCTGCCATCCACTCAACTGGCACGCATAATAGTATGTTGTCCCTTTCCGAACTGTTATCCCGTCAGGATATATGACAGGTATGTCTTGTTTTGTTCTGATGAGAACTCGTGCAAGTAGTAATTCACTATATCTGTCTTCCTCTAGAATTCCATTTTGACATTTTTACACCTGAAGATGAAAAAGTAAAAGTTTCGAAACGTCGACTATTGAAATTTAGTTTTCTCCACATTCCGACTGAATTCTGCCATCTTCTTGTATTGAATATTTCTCGCAAAAAAGTAACTTTTCTGTATTTATGATTCAGCATTTGATTATTCTTCGGATTATACTCTGCCATTTGCCTCAGTTGAAATATTCATTCGGTCGATTATAACAAGACAGAGGAAATGGCTGACAAAGCCGAATTATAGATAAAGTAAATTAGCAGAAAGCAAGAAATTCCCCAAAGACCGAGACCGACCAGAAATGCCCGAAATATCAAAAATCTCATCACCCCAATTCAATTTTCAATTGTATCATGAAAGGGGAAACAAAGAAAAGCCCCAGTGTACAACTCGAAATCTCCTCTGGCAAAATATTCCAACCATTCCTTAATATTTATACTCAGTTGAAGACAAAAGCTAACGATTTACATTTTCGAAAGCAAGACGCTCTCTGAACCGAGAATTAGGATCCTTTTATTTTGCCGAGCAAACATAAACTGGATCAGATGAAGATTCTGCAACTTTTAATTGAAAGCATTATTTTATCGAGTTGTTTAACTGGAAATATTATCTCCCATAGGCGTAGTGATACAAGATATTACAAAACCACTGATAGCAAGGAAAATGTAAATGAAATATTGGTTGAAGCTTATTTCATGGCAAGGAATCCGTTTTCTGATTATAATAAACTGCAACAATCCAAATCAATCGATAAATATAATCAATCATCAATCGAAGTATCTTTACGTATATATATATATTATTATATATATATATATATATATATATAAATATATATATATATATAAAAAATTTTTTTTTTTTTTGTAACCAAATTTATTTAATATAATAGTATTTTAGCCCTGTATAATAATTTGTATGTGGTAATAATAATTGCCAACGAACGTCACTGTTCTCTCGTCACGTAGCTGACAATTGTTATTCCTTTTCTCACCACAACTAGCACAGTTGGTACGCCCTCATCTCAGATAGCCGGTTCAAAGCAATTTAGCCCTTACTTGATATGTCAAACTCAAGTTATTCAATGGTCGTAGGTATGCTTGTTGATCATTGTGAAAGAACAAACAACAAAATATCAAAAAGCAATTATCTCCTTTATTCAGGAAGACTTAAAATACCTGGCCTACGAGAAATAACTTATACTAGGGTGAATCAAACAAATATTCACGGATAAAAATAATAAATCAGATCATGGATAGATAAACAGAACCTCACTTTTTCCGTGAGAGTGACGTTTTCTGTTATTGTTCAAAATAAGGCGAAATAAAGTTCTTCAGATGTGAAATACGTTACCGGTGAAATAGTTCAGGACCGGAAAAGCACTATTGAAGTTTTTATACCTGCTGGAGATGTCGGTGTTTCAAGATATGCCCTGAAACTGGATACCTTGTCACTACAAGCGCTATTAGGAACTCCAATACCATTAATCAGGAACCATACAGATGCGGAAATCAGCTTTGGAGACGTGGAAATGATATATAATCAAGGTAATACTGGTTTTGCTCTTCAAATGTTGGAATTCTTTCAATTTTTGTTCTCTCAAAATGTTGCGTCCATTCCCTTCTAATTTTATTTTCAATCTCCTCCTTGGCTTTGTTTGTTGTTGCCTCGATACAAGTTTCCCTTCCTGTTTTCCCATTTGAATTTTTGAAATCGCGCACTAAATTGTCACATTTCACTGTTTAGGTTTATCTTACTCAATTCATATATCCAACTATTTTTCCATACTTATTACTATTTACAAATTCTAATAATAATTGCTTATGATATCAACCAATTGCTATTCCTTCACAATTTCCAATTTTTACCTATGACCATCTATTCTCTGATTGGCTATTATCATGAAGACGTTTGCTGTTCTACCATTGGTTACTTTTAGTTATCTCCAATTTCATATAATTTCAATTTGATAGATTTAATTTTTTTTTGTTAGCTTTTTTCCAATTATGGTTTATGATCATTATGACAGTGTATGAAATTGTTTGTTTATTTTTTGACATTTTTATCTATCCATATTATACGAAGGCTTATAAATAAATAGAACTTCAAAAGTTATTCAAAAAAAATCTCTTGGAACTAATAACTAATCAATAATTATTCTTTTTTGTGGGTTATTTTTTTTTTAAATATTTAACTGGTTTTTCATAACATAACAATATATATATATATATATATATATATATATATATATATATATATATATCAGGTGTCAACGAATCTATTAGACAAGACATAACTTCTAGAATACTAGGTGTATCAAAATGAGATTTGGTATAGGTAAATGGTATGTGACGAGGAGGGTTTTCGCATATTTATCACTTTCCGGTCACTTCCGGTTTCACCGGAAATGGCTCCGGTTTTGAGTTTTCAAATGGAACTCCCTGTATTTTGTCAGAAGGTGACAATTCAAAGAGTTTTTACGGCTTCTTCATTTTTTTGAGTAACTTTTGATATTGCATCTAGGTGGCCATAACTGGACGTAAACTAATCTGAGGACCTCAGGTGATGTCAGAAAATTACAATCGCAGAGTTTCCGTGACTAGTATGAGAGATAGGAATAAGACAAGTTGGCAAATTTAAATTTTGTATCTAGCTATTATTTTTCAAATGACCTTTTTTTGACAAGCACTTTCCGAAAAAACGAGTTTTTGACGAATCCAACGATACTAATTTATTTGCGATTGAATTAAAAGTAGGAACAAAAATCAAATATTACTAAGGAAAATAGTGGATAATAATGTATTTACTTTTGTCAAGTGTGCCATGGATAATAATGTATTTACTTCCACTGTAGTGAATTTTCAAAGTGCATTTCTCCTTGTTCAAGACCCATTTCAGCTCGTTCAATTGTTTCTCAACACGTTTCGTAACATTTGAGGCGTCATATTTCTAAATGCTCGTAGAATTATTTCTTCAAGGATTTCAGGAGTGGCTGGGGTTGTTGCATGGTAAACCTCCTCTTTAAAATATCCCCAAATAAAGAAATCGAGCACAGTGAGATCCGGTGAGCGGGCAGGCCACCGTATTGGACCATTGATTGCAATAACTTGATTTTCAAAATGTTCTATTAAGTAATTGAAAACTCCTCTTGATAAATTAAAACCTTCTCTGGTATTATTGAGAGTTTTAATTCAATACTCGATGAATTTTGTATTTGAGGATACCGTTGAATTTTGGATTTGAAGATATCGTTGAATTCTTAGTTAATCTTTGAATCAAATTGCCCAAAGTTCAATTCTCACAGAAAGATAAACCTTTATAATGAGCAAAAACTATATTGTGTAGGTCATAAATGAAAAAAATCATTCCTCATAATACATTCAACATGTTCTGAAACCCAATTTGAAATAATCAAACCTTGAAATTTATCAGTCATATACGAGGTTTGTAAAATAAATATAAATTTGGTACAGGAGTAAACTACTTTTATTTGTGACAATATCGAAAACTGTTAGTATGATTTTTTTTTCAGAATCAATAATCACGTTTGAATACGCATTCATATCTTTATGAAAAAAGGTTCAACCATTTCATTTTCATGAATTCTACATTTGTTTTGAATGCATACTGGTCCCGAGTTCTGATTGCAAAATTGGAATTCGCTCCATCTTGTTGGAAGTAAATTCGCCATAAAACTGCTGAAAGTAGATTATTAAGATGATCTTCGATTTCATTTTGATGAAAACCTAAGTATCTTACCCCTGTTAACTGACCTTGAAACAATATTGGCCCAATTATTTGGGTTCCAACGATACCAGCCCAGACATTGACGCCAAACCTTTCTTGAAAATTGCCCTCTCTCACTGCATGTTGATTTTGTTGGGCCCAGTACCAAGTATTTTGCTTATTGAACATATCATTATTTGTAAATCGTGATTCGTCGGAAAAAAGAATAAAGTTGATAAAATTTGGGTTAACTCTATGATTTTGAAGCAGCCAATAACAAAACACTACCCGTCTATCGCCATCGTCAGCATACAAATTTGATGTAACTAAACCATAGAAAGACGTTAATCTCAGTCTCTTCATTTATGATAAACTTCTGTTCCGCCTCTCAATTTCCTCCTTGCCTGAAACGATTCTCAACATACAGAAAATAGTGATGGGCCGGATGTTGCCGATTGGAATATAGCTGAGCATACAACTCAGCAGTATTCTTTGTATTTCTATGAAATTCTCCAAATATTAATAACATATCCATTTTTTCACTTTGAGTATAAATTATTTTGAAGCACACTCGACTGAAGTAAATTTATTATTATCCAGTATTTTCCTTAGAACTATTTAATGTATGTACTTATTATCAATCCAATCGCAAATGAATGAGTATCATTAGATTCATCAAAAATCCTTTTCATGGAAAATGTCCGTTTTTTGAAAAATAATAGACACGAAAATGTAATTTTGCCATTTTGTCTTATTCCTATTTATCTTACTAGTCACTAAAACTTTGCGATTGTAATTTTCTGACATTACCTGAGGTCCTCAGATTAGTTTACGTCTGATCATGGCCACCTAGATGCAATATTAAAAGTAACTCTAAGAAAATGAAGTGGGCGTAACAAGCTTTCAAAATGTCACATTCTCATCCAGAATTGTCTCGGAAATCCAAAAATGTTAAAATATACAGGGTGTTCCATTCAAAAATTCAAAACCGGAGCCATTTCCGGTGAAACCTGGAGTGACCGAAAAGTGAAAAATATGCGAAAATCTTCCTCTTTACATACCATTTACCTGTACTAAATTTCATTTTGATAAACCTGATATTCTAGAAGTTATGTCTCGTCTAATAGATTCGTTGTCACTCGGTATATATATATATATATATATATATATACTAGCGGACCCGACAGACGTTGTCCTGTCCAAATTTATATGTTCCCTGAAATGTTTTTCCCGAAAATTTTCCCGTTATACCGTTATCCCATTTTCCTGTTACCCCTTTTTTCCCGTTATCCCTTTTCGTTATCCCGTTATCCGTTATCCCGTTTCCCTTTTCCCGTTTTCCCGTTATCTCGTTATCCCGTTATCCCGTTTTCCTGTTATCCCTTTTTTATTTATCCTGTTATTCCGTTTTCCCGTTATTCCCTTATCCTGTCATCCCGTTTTCCCGTTTTTTCGTTATCCCGTTATCCCGTTTTCTTAAACAAAAATGAAAAATAGGGGTTGATCGTAGAAGGGTGAATTAAGAGTAATATGAATTTTTTTATTCTAAGTCATAACAAAATAAAAATAAAAATATTGCCAAAAAATAGGGGTTGATCGTAGGAGGGTGAAAATTCAGGGTTGTATGTATTTTCCAATGCTGTATCATGAAAAAATTAAAACAAAAAATGTTGTTTGAAAAATAAAAAAAAAATTGTGTGAAAGTGAACTGTGGATGTGGGTGTTTTACAAATGAATTTGATAATTATGACTTGCTAAGTAAGTGCACTCAAGTGTGCTGATTTATCCACCAGTTCTGACTTTATTAACCAGTTTGGATATGACTAGGTTCGTTTGTTTTCTTCGTAGCATTCCGAAATTGAGACCAACCAAGCCCTCCGGAGCATTCATATGGACGTAGAAATGAAAAACGTTATAGAGTAGCATTTACTTGCTTACAATGATTCTACAATGTTAGCTTTGCGGAGATGTATAGCCAGTTTTGCCTTTCTTCGTATACATCCAGTCCGTGAACAAATTATGAATGTTATTGTGAGTAAACTTTGATTTTTCAGATAATAATTGTGCTGTAGCAGCAGCTTCTACATTGTAAATTTTCAGGCACACTTCCAAACTCGCTTTCACTGCTACTACCCATTATTTGTTGCAATAATCGCGGCCAGAAACCAAGCAAACTTTAAAAAGTAAAATATCAACTATTTCAATGTCAATTTGGTTATTATTGTATGGTAGGGTTTTTATTTCGTTGTTATGGTAATGATGAACTGCATTCCTCTGAAGCATGCCTATCTAAAGAACCCCGCACCAAATACATGGGAAAATGGCTATCAGCCAATTTTGAAATGATTTTGGGATATTGTGGTAGAAGTTACACGTGCAAGTTTGAATTATTTTCTATGTCTAGTTTCGGAGATATGAATTTTTGAAAATCATAAAAATGGCGGTTTGATTAAAACATAGTAAGGTTCACTTATCCAAAAGTATTACTTTTTAGATGATTAGTAACTGAATAATAGCATTTCTGGATCGGAGAAAGTCGAATGACATGTCAGAGAGTCGGTCGTTAAGATAAAAGAAGCCGCCTATGATAAAGGGTGGGTCAAAAATAGCGACAATTCAGCTCATTTCGCCAATCTTTATCATTGGTTCCATCAGTAAGACCGAGCATTTTTTATTAAAAATATCTTCATTGGGAGTCTTTTTCATGACAGGAATTTCTTCTTTGAAAGTTTCTCTGGAATATCGTAGAGTTGAGGAAAATTATCCAGCTTTTTCCTTAAGAGTTTTGATGACATCTTCTTTGATATTCATTTAGTGATTTGAAATGGAATTGAGGTATTTGTTGGTGGGTTTCTTTCCGGAAAAAAGCTCTTTCAACATGATCTGAACATTTTTCGATTGATAATAAAAATAACTTTATTGATCCTAAGAAACATACATGTTCATAATGAGGATCTTGAACTACTACATATTAAAAACATTTCATTGTGAAGTGATTGTAACAAAATTCAATAGTAGAAAGGTCAATATAGTAAAAAATTCGTTTAAAATCTGTTTTAAAGTATATTTCTTCAAGCCACTGGGTATATATTATTTTTTTCACATTACTTTTTTTACCAAAGAAAAAACATACTTTCAAATGCATTACAAAAATCATGAAATTACATAAATAAATCAAATGAGTAGTGAAAATTAGATATTCTCTAGTGCAAGTTTTAAATTAGTTTTGAATCATTGTTTTCCATAACTTTTCAGAATATACGGCAAATCATTATAGAGTTTTATACCACTAAGAATATTGACCTATAAATCATAAATGTAATTCAATTATCAATTCGGAATAATAAGTATTTTGTTAAATTATTTTTGAATCTCATTCTGCCATATTTTTTCAGATAATTCGGTAAATCATTATAAAATTTTATACCATTGTAAAAAATTGACTGTTGGCCACTATTCGTTTTAATTATTATTGATGTAAGATTGTTTGAATGTCTGGTTGAATGATTGTGTTGATCACTATCAACTCAAAAAGCTAAATTTGAATTTTTTAGATTATTCTTTATTAGGTGAATGAATATACAAATTTTGAGTTTATCTAATGATAAAAGTTTATATTAACTGTGGGTAATTACATTTTATAACTTTATTCTTAAGTGTTTTCAATGGTTTTATTAAAGATTTTTTTGTGATCCCCATACTGTTATTAAATATTGAAGCTTTGATTATACTAAAGAAAAGTATATTGATTTCAAATATTTCAAAAGTATATAATTTTTTATTTTGTATAAAATTCCAATCATTGGGGCTATTTGTTTTCTTAGTTTTTCAAAATGTTTTGACCATCATAGATTTTCATCTATGAAGAGCCAAAGAAATTTAATTGTAGTGGAGTATTTGATATTTTCATTATTTAATTTGACATGATTTTTAAATAAATAGATGTATTATTCCTGACTATGAACATAAATATAAGTTGAAATACATTTTGCACCTAATATATATGTTTGGTAATCATTCTTGAATGGACCTGTCAATTTGAGTCATATTTTTCAGTCATACTCTAAAGTACACTCGTATGAGTTTCATTAATTTCCTATGTCTGATTGTTCAAAAATAAATATTGAAAATTGATATTTTATATTTCTTGATGAACAATTGCGCCGTTCAAAACCTCGTGACCATAGATCGTATGACTATTAACGGCGTGGCTATTGACACGTTAATATGCGGTTTTTCACCTGCTTTACGAAAATTAGGTGTCCTGATCCATATATGTCGTACGCTACGCTTCGTGACGATTCCACGAATAGAATATCAATTTTCAATATTTATATTTCCAAAACCAGACATAGGAAATTAATGAAACTTACACGAGTGTAGGGTAATCTACTTTAGAGTATCACTGAGAAATATAATTCAAATTGACAGGTCCATAGAATAACTAACAAACGTATATATTAGATGCAAAACCAATTTCAACTAATATTTGTAAATACCCCTCGTATAAAATGTGATTGTAGATTTCTGTAGCTAATCATATAAAACAATTACTGTAAGTCCTTCTCTAGTAGTTTTGGCTCCAAAGCGGATTTATTGCCTCAAAAAGGCTGTTTTAAGTGACTAATGTTAAAAACATGAAGTATAAATAACAAACAATTTTTAAAATAATAAGTGTTTTGGAAGAAAGTTGAAACTTTTATAGAAAATATTCTTGTCATAAGACTCTCAATTGAGATAATTTTATTGAAAAATGCTCAGTTCTACTAATGGGACCAATGAAAAAGATTTGCGAAATATGTTAAATTGTTGCTATTTTTGACCCACCCTGTATCATAGGCGGCTTTATTAGCCTGAGGACCGACTGACTGACATGTCATTTGACTTCCTCTGAATCAGCAATACCATCATTCAGTTACTAATCATCTAAAAAGTAATACTTTGGATAAGTGAACCTTACTATGTTTTAGTAAAAGAGCCATTTTCATTATTTAAAAAAAATCATATCTCCGAAACTAGACATAGAAACTAATTCAAACTTGCACCTGTAACTTCTAGCATTCGATTCAGAACGGTTGATCCAGTACATGCTCATAATTTCGAAACGATTATCAGAAAAAAATATTTCTCGAAAAAATCGCACAAGGGGTATGTAGACCCCTAAAATTCACCA
Organism: Gonioctena quinquepunctata; assembly: GCA_018342105.1. Lineage (NCBI taxonomy): Eukaryota > Metazoa > Arthropoda > Insecta > Coleoptera > Chrysomelidae > Gonioctena > Gonioctena quinquepunctata. The sequence goes on along the minus strand of JAFIRS010001028.1, from coordinate 218,289 downwards.
AAAAAACCAATTCATCCTGTTGCCTTCAGATTAAAGCAGAATGTAGAAAACATCATGGAGATTCCAAAAATATGTACTTCAGTAGTGTATGACCCTTCATTTCAAATTCAAATAATATATGGATCTTTCATTTCAAATATAGGTAGTGTATGGATCCTTTATTTTAGTGTTTAGTTGGAAGTGGGTCGTATCTCAAGAACGAAAAAAGTTGGAGTAATTTCGTGAACGGCATTCGATTCAGAATGGTTGATTTATAACCAATATTCGCAAACGGATTCGATTAAGAATGCTTGATTTAGTATACCGGGTGACGCAGGATATCGGGCCACCCACTTCTGCGTTCGTGAACAGATTTTTCTGAAATTTGGTACAGTTATATAAGCAACCATTTCGGATTTGATCACTTTACAATCCAATATGGCGGACTTCCGGTTTTTCTGGAAAGGCCTGCAACTTTGTTGTTCCAAATGGAACACCCTGTATATTTTTATATATTAAAGTTCAACATATCAAAACAAGCCTAATGTCGAATGTGATTTTTTTGGAACAATTGAATTTTTATTTTTTTTTATTCTACCTCGTGGATAAATGATATTTGGTCGAGGCTATTCACAATGAGTGGCACATTTCAGAGAAACATAATTTTTTCTGAAAAATAATTTTTTGTGTCACCTATTGATAAATCAATTCAGTCACATCACATTTTGATCAAAAATATTTTTTTTTTCAAATGGAACCCCTATGGGCCACCTACATATGTCTCTCTAAAACATACATTCAGGAAAAATATGACATATCATTTTTGTATTTCGGTGCAGTAACAAATTGTATACATTCAAAAATCTACAACTAGTTCGTGAGTTTCCTTGCATTTCGAATAATTTTTCAACTCAGTAAGTTGTGGAAAACAACATTTCTGAATCTTGTCAACCAATTGTGTTTTGCAGTCATCTTTGATCTCAACTCTCGAACATTAGTTAACTTCCGAAAATTAGTAGATTTGGAAAATCAAAATTATAAGTTTTCGAGAGTTACGATGAAACATGACAGCGAAACAGAATCAGTTAACAAGACTCAGAAATATTGTTTTTTACAGCTTACTGAGTTGAGAAATTATTCGAACTGCAAGGAAACTCGTCAACTTGTTGTAGATTTTTGAATGTCGTATCTCAAGATCGAAAAGATTTAGAGTAATTTCGCAAACGGCATTCGATTCAAAATGGTTACTTTAGTATATGCTCATAATTTCAAGACGACTCTCAGAAAAAAAAATCTCGAAAAAATCGCACAAGGAGATGTATTCACCAAATTCAAATTCACCAAAAAGACGGAATCGTCCTATTGCCTTCAGATTAAAGCAGCATGTAGAAACATCATGGAGTTTCCAAAAATATGTACTTCAGTAGTGTATGTATTTTTCCATTTATTTGGTGCGAGGATCTTTCCATACTTTTGTTTGGTTATTAAGTACAATGATAAAAATTATGTCCGGGAAATAGGCACTTCCGGGGCCAGTCTGGACAAGTGCTAGAATCCCAAAGAAAAGTGGGTACTTAGCGGACGGTTGCCGTATATTTTTTTTTTATTGTTCATACATTTTTGAGGTTTTTGAAGACGTCGAATACCACAATTATTCTACCACAACAAATATATTTACTGTTTTTTATTTACGCTTCATTCAGTCAGTTCAACTCTGGTTCAAGTGATTCCTCTAAAAAGAATAACAAACCAATTATTGTTCGAAAAGAATAGGATACATCTGCGATTCCTCAAATTTGTACGTATGAAATTATAACTAGTTTCACCCTCCTTGAACTAGAAATTATGGAGGCTCTGACAGCCAACTGGACTAACAGAAGTGGCCAACACACAGATCGACATACACCCAACTGAGACCGTGCGTGACATTTTCGCAAAACTGGTGCTAATCTCTGGAAAAACCGTGTGAAATTATTGATGAATAATGGGTCATCTATTTCCATCAGGCCAAATGATCGTTGAGAAATACCCTATTTATTTATAAACACTTAACATTTTAGCGGAGCGATTCAAGGCAGTGGTAACCCTGGAATGATTCCAGATTTCTTGGCGTTTTTCTCTGTCATGGCAATAGATCTTCGCGGTGCTTTGATCCCTAGAGAGAATGCAGTACTCGAAGTCTGTTCGCGGGTAATTTACTCTCAGTATGTGTTAATCACGATCATCTGATATATCTGTGACAGTTTGCGTTTCGGGAAAATCATAAATCCACTCGTTTACGCCTTTAATTGCTTTATTCCTCCATGAGCGAAATATTTGGAAGTTTAATTGTCTGCTGATGGAGGGCTATAAATTTCCTTCGTTTCTTAGAGAACGCGATATTTCTGCTCTGTGAAAAGCAGTGAGTGTGAAAAAGCGTTGACGGGATCGGAAATATATTAGTTTTCGGGAAATACTTTGTTTCGCCAGTTCATTGCAGCTGGTTTGGTTGCTTTGAAAGCTGTGTTTCATGCACAAGTTCCATTGTTTCTGTTCTCAACACAACATACATTATTTATCCCACTAGATTTCTCGAAAGCATTCGATCGCCTAAATCATCAACTTTTATTGGCAATATTACACTATAAAGACTTCACCAATAGTTCACAACTTATGATCAAGAATTGGTGAAAACTGGTGAAAAAAGAACTATTCCCCGAGTCTCACTACTAGCGTTCCTCAAGGCTCTATTCTGGGCCCATTGCTATTCATGATGTGTACAAAAAATTTATTAACTCATCTATCACATTGCAAATCTTACTTTTAGGTGGATGATATGCAAATTAACTATATTTTTATTTATGATAATATACAGGAGGCCTGAATTGTTCTCAATGGAGCCCCGGCGAATTTATTGGCGTCATGGGATAACTGTTTCATCGATTGTAAATCCTGACAAATATAATATTATTCCGATACGTGTTCAAACCAAGTTGAAATGTTGGAAATTGAGAAACTTTGGAATATGAACCCAACCACAATACATACCTTTTTAACCAACGGAAAAAAAGGGGGAGGTTCTCTAGTCGACGCGTATATTTTTTTATGTACTACCACGTACAACTTCTTACAGATTTTGATGATTTTTTCTCTTAATGAATAAGGTATACCTCAGAAGTTGGTCCCACTTGAATTTGAAAAACAAAATACACCCCTAAAGGTTAAAAAAATATTTATTGATTTTACAACTGTGAACCGATTCAGTTGAAACTTGGCACACATATGTAGTTCTGATGACACCACAACATAATGGAGACCCTGAATCAATCTGTTAATGGAGACGAAAGACAGTCGAGGGACCTCCTCAACGGTTCACAGCAGCTAGCCCGTGTTTGGGGTAATATGTAGATATATAATTAGATCCTAACTAACTGACTCACTGATTGACTCATATACGATCAACGCCCAAATCAAACCTAAGAGCTAACATTTTGACAGCATATTTTTTGATATTTCATTCCAAAAGTGGAAAGGTGGGTGAGAAGGGAGGTGAAAGTGAAAGTACAGTTTTTTGAAATCAGAGTGATGTAAATTAATATTTGGTCTCTTCTTCGAAAATAAAGAAATGTGTTTCAGGGTTTTTGAAAATTCAACCCTAACTGGGTGAAATGGGGGTTGAAAATTGGTATAGTTAGTTTTAAAGTTAGGATCATGGAAATCAGTATTTGGGGGTATTTGACACAAATAAAAATTATGTGTTTCGATGTTTTTGTGAACTCAACCGCTGAAGGGGTGAAATGGGGATTAACCTGGGATTGGAAGTTTGTATAGAAATTCCGTTAATTCTAAAGTTGGTGTCATAAAAATAGAAACAAATAGATATTTGGTACAAATAGAAAACAAAATTAATTCAATGTTTCTAGAAAATAAACCTTTAAAGGGGTGAAATTGAGGGTGAAAGTTCGTATGGGATTTCCGTTAGTTTTCACGTTAGAGTCATAAAATTGGTATTTGTGGTCTTTCTAAGGCATCAAGAAATATATAATTCAGTGTTTTCATGAATGCAACCCCCTAGGAGGTGAAATTTTGTGTGAGGTTTCCGTTAGTTTTGAAGTGAGGGTATAAAAATTGGTATCTGAGGTCTTTGTTACAAATAAAGAAATACGCGTTTCCCTATTTTTTTTAATTCCGTCCTCAAAGGGGTGAGTGAATTTGTAATAGTCATCACAAAAATAAAAAGTTCAACGCGGATGGAGTTGCTGGTACCAGCTAGTTATAGTATATAACAGTTGATAATTGAAATAAGGTGGGTACGTAAGAATTTTGAAAGTAATTCAAATTGGGTAGGTAGTAATTAGTAGATTTAGGCTACAAATTATTTAAAAATGAAAACATTTTAACAAAAAATTAAACCGAAGAATCAAGAAACTAAAAAGCAAAAAATAAAATGAACCTTTTTAGTCTTAATAACTAAGCTCCTGAACGTACGTAACGAATTTTGAGTCGGCGCCAACCAAACAATCAACGAAGATCATTAAATTACTTCAAAAAAATTATCAAAATTACCTAACTCATTTGTTTGTTTGTTTGGCGCCGACTCAAAAAGAGTTACTCACATTAGTTTAGGAGCTCAGTTATTAAGACTAAGAAGGTTTACTTTATTTTCTGCTTTTCAGTTCCATCTTTCGTCGGTTCAATTTTTTGTTGAAAAGTTTTTGACTATACGAATATCCAGCTTCGTGGCCCCTAAAAAGACACCCTGTGACTTTTTGTGTATCGACTGACTCGCTTCACGGCCCCAGGAAGACTCTCGAATCTTCCATTCTCTTCACCTCTCGAGACGTTCACAAGTCATCACTCTTCACTTTTCTGCCCTGCTATTGGTCCAAGTGGGCATAGGACGCTTCCAAAGGCTTCCTTCGTCAGCGACTTCCTTTCCCATGTGAAAGCTTCATGGAATGAATAAGCCCTTGTTCCCTATCGGTAGTCATAACAATCTCTAATCATATCAATACAATGTTGCAGTAGTGCGTCTAGTACTTTTATAATTTTCAATCACTCAAAAATGCGCGATCCTCGGTGTTTGACACCCCTTGCGCCTATTTCCTGAACGTCGTTCGTCCCAGTCTATATTTGAGTTTGTGACGCGTGTTTCAAAACCACGAATATTTCTCGCTGAATATCTATCGACTTGGATATCGACCGATGTCTGTCGCAAATTCCAATTTTGACTATCCAAATATCTAGCTTCGTGGCTCAAGGAAAAAGACCTCTGTTCTATATCAATCAATTTCGAAAATAAATTCAGACAATCATACAACGAGTTGGACAAGGATTATAACAATGTCCCAGAAGCATAAAAAATCATCTATAGAAACAAAATAGTTCGATCAGATAATAATTCCAAAACAATGTGGCAGGTTGCTGAAAAAGTGTACAACGCAATCCGAACAGTTTGAATTGGATAATCCAATCGATGCAGCTTCAACGAATACTTCACGAACATGATGCTCTCGAAAATAGACAATATGAAAAACAAGACAAGCACGGGAATTGATGAAGTTCCCATACACATAGGGCTGATATTGAATTGGGAGTACCTCAGGGCTCAGTACTCGGACCCATCCTCTTTCTGCTCTACATTAATGATATAAACCTCCTGAACATCACTGCCAAGATCACTCTATTTGCGGATGACACAACTTTCCTATGGCATGATAATTCACAGCAACTACTGCTAGATAACATCGAAAGGGAATTGATTACAATAAAACAATGGTGTGACTCAAATTCTTAAGTGATTAACATAAAAAAAACTAATTTAATCACATTTCGCTGCAACCCACCAGATATACCACTGGAGGATGAAAATATCCTTAACAAAACAGAGACACGTTTTCTTGGATTAAATATAGACTCTAGACTGAAATTCGATCACCACATTAACAATCTCTGTAACAAATTGTCCTTGGGATGGTACGCAATTCGAGTAATCTCGAACGATTTGGGTATAAACGCAGCCAGATCGGCGTACTTTGCTCTAATCGAATCTCATCTGAGGTATGGGATTGCATTTTGGGGTGCTTGCTGTTCCTACCAGCTCAAAAATGTTTTTGTTATCCAAAAAAGAGCCTTGAGGTATATTGGCAAAAAAGACCCAGAGACTCATGTAGGACGCTATTCATTGATCTTACTATACTTACGGTAACATCTATATACATTCTTGAATCTGACACCCTTAAAAATAAAAATCTCCTTGTAACAAATGATAATGCATATAACACTCGACAGAACAATAATATCAGACTACGTAGACCATCTAATAATATGGTTAGAGATTCTATAATATACAATGGCATCAAAATGTATAATCATCTCCCCATAACCCCCAGAGAGACTACATATCTCAGGCGATTCAGAAGAGAGGTAAAAAAATCTTGATACAACAATCACTCTACGAGCTAGATGAATACTTTAACTTTAACCTTTAGCTAGTCGCAGTTCCACATACTTGGGAGCTCACTCATAACTCTTGACGAACTTGAATGACTAATAATATGTAACATTGTCTTCATTTATTTATTTATTTTTACACATACTTGACTATTTACCACACTTTGTATCTTCTGGTCTGCACGTCTTGAATGTATATGTATATGGCGTATCTTAGACAATATCTATCTATTTTTATATTGTTACCCACTTATTTAGCTATAACCTAACTGTATGTGCATAATCTCAGATTATTTTTATAATTTTATAATTTTTACAAACCTATTACTTATAAGTTCAACCTGTACCTAAGCTTTGTCTTTAAGAATTTCATTCTTTGACAATAAAGCATATCTTGATTGATTGATTGACATATTCGAAAGCTATTGTGCTGATGATACCGTATGTGTCTTTATTTTCCTTATGAATACGTCATTTGAGGACGGTGATTTTCCCGATGAACTGAGGATAGCGATAGTAAAACCACTTCATATAGAAGGTAACATGACGTGCATAGCTAATTCAAACAAATTTGCTCCATACCGACCTGTATCTTTGATTTCACAGAAGAATGCATTAACTTTAGTTGTCTATACGTAGGACTCGCTTATGAATTCAATTTCTTCAGTTCGTTTCGGTCTTCCTATGAGTTCCCTTGGTAAAAATCTGTTCCATGATTCCAAATGAGTTTCTATTTCGAGGAGAGTTCATAAGTATCATTCGCTGTCCGATAGATTCAAAATTACATCAAATTACATAAAAATCGCAGGTTGTTACAGCATATGATAATTTTATTTTACAATGTTTTTGTCTTGGTAGACTGTTCTCATGTTTTCAAAGTTGATATTTTTATCATGTTCAGGTATCTAAGTACAGGTTTTATCAAATGTCGAAATGTTGATTTAATTATTTTTATCATGAAATATATTTTAATCACATTCATTTAGTATATTTTGTATGTTTGTATATACCAAGTGCCTGGGCGCCATATTCTGCTCAACTCTTATCATATAAGGACATAATATTACACCAGGAATAAAAAGAATGCTATAACACATGAATACACCTACGCTGCAACATGAATACGGTTCAAGTGATTATAATGACCATTTGTGTACAAATAATTTATATACTCGAATATCGACAATATCTCATTTTCCATAAATTATCCGGAAGGTCTAAGCTTAATATGTCAGCTTAATACCTGTCTGATGAACCAATTAGATCGTAGTACTCTGTGAATTGAAATTATGCCACTGATGGATGTTATGTTGGATAATCCTTGCGATATACAGTTTTCATTGTATTTTAATATAATGATGAATTGAATTACATTCACTAGATTTTTTGAAATGTTACATATGAGAAGGATTCCGATAATGAGTAACTTGATTGAACACAATCTATGAAATAACCTGAAGGAGCTTCCGATAGGAAACATTGTGGTAGTTTACTGTTTACTTCGAACCTTTGATATCATTTCAAATCAACAAACATTTTTATGAATGAAATATTTTTCACGTTTTAGAGTTATGGAAAATTTCCTTTTGGAAAAGACAAAATACTGAAAGGTCTATTTAGATTTTTTTTAGTAGGGTTATTTTTTATTCCTTCGGAACGGTGGAGAGTCGTTATTCATTTTTTCACCAAGATAAATGAACAAAGCAAACCAAATACACTCACTTCGCTAAATGACTTTTACTAAACTGAGTTTACAAGACCACGACATGTGTTTCGCTGTACAATAGCTTCTTCAGGTGGATATAATACTCAATAATCACGATGTATTATATTGAATAATCGAAGCAAGAATATAAATCTAATTAGGAATATTAAGTGTTTCAAGGATAATTCAATAGGTGGAATAATCTTTCTTTAAACAAGTTATAAACTATGTTCAGTTTTTTACAACACACTATATTTGATATCTTATATTTTATTAATTCAACTGTATGAAAGTTTTATAGTTATATAACTCAAAAGCAAATTTATACTATTGTACAATATTTCTGAAACTACTAAATGAGTAAATAAAACAAAAATGAAAAACAAAATTGATTGAATGAGCACGTATCATTCAACGGAACTGGATGACTCATTCATGAATATTTGTAAATCTTCACACACACTGGATATGAAATTAATTTGATTTAATAATAAAACAGTGAAATAATTCTAGATTTCAATTTACATTAACAACAATAAGTTGATGAATAATATATTTCGAGAAAACTTATAAAAATAATTACGAGAAGTGTTTTTCATCAAAACGAAAAATATTATTTTGAAGTTTTAAGATATTTAGGCATCCTCCCAAAAATGTCAACTTTCTTATGTGAAAACAACATCATATTGCTACAAACAGATAATAATTTCAGTAAATATTAAGAACAATGAAAGTGAATATGAGAAATCTGATGAATGTGGAGAATATAAATTAACGTGTGCTCTTGTTCGAATTTTAACGTAGGCCAAAGGGGCAGAACATTTCAAAAACTATTATCAGAACATATGAACTGTTTCGTCAATGGATAAATAAATTCTACTTTTACTACTCACCTCTCGACTAAAAAATATTGTTTTGGTAACGAAATACAACATTTAGAAAAGAAATGTCTTGAACTTGATGTTCTAGAAAGTTTGAGAACTAAGATTTTCCAAAAATCGCAATATTTGCTTAACCACCAGATCAACTTAAATAATTATCCTTCATTGATTTTTTCACCAAAGGTTAAACAAGTAATGTATATAATCCCTGATATACCTATTCTGCGTCCTATTATTATCCTCAATGCCTTAATATTATCAATAAGATTTATTATACCTGCCTTGATTATTTAACATTTAAAATACATATGATTGGTATTATCTCTACCTGAAGATGCTATTGTATAGCGAAACACGTGTCGTGGTTTTATAAACTCAGTTTAATGATCATTTAGTGAAGTGAGTGTCCCGTGTTTGCTTTAATATGAATGTTCATCAAGTATCGGCCGTAATTGAAAGAATGAAAAAACAATGCATCAGTTGATGTCTAATTTACCTATCGAAAGTTCCGAAGAATTTAATTATCTCATGTCTTTTTTATGGTGCCCATATGATCAAGAGATATACATTGTTTTTCGTTCCAACATATCTGATCATCTCTCAATCTAGACGGATGTGAAACATCGTGACTACAGTATATTTACTTGTCAAAAATATTTATCATCAACAAACGATACAACATAACATGAATATTCAATCAACCTTTTAAGAGCACGTTTACATGCATATCGCTGAATGATCTCGTAATTACAATTTATTAATTGATTTGAATGTTGATCGAAACATACCACAATTAAATTGAATTTCAATTGATTGAGTAAATCACAGGAAGTCAAAACAATCAATCATCCAAAGAAATTCGATGGACTGTGATGTGTAATAGTTGCTGAAATTCATGGCTAATAGAAGAAATTTAATGAAGTCGCATAATAAAAATTGATACTGCAATAAAATCTCATATCATCCACATCAAAAAAGGAATCATGAAGTTGTTAATATTTTCATAACGAAAAGTATGAGTCTAACAGGGTGTGAAAGAACCGACATCAAGGGTGTTAAATGCAGCAAATGATGATTGATCACCACATAGATTAACACGTTATATTAATCTTTCATGTGATTCAGGGGCGGGTAAAGCTTTGTCGAATAGGAAATATTTTGACAGAATATGAAGATATTCAGTAAATTCATATCTCGATTTTCACAAAGTATGAGTTAGATAATATGAAATGAAAATTATGTAGAGTGAACAAAGAAAGAAACATTATAGAACAATGTATAGATTGAAACCATAACTGAAGCATTTCAAGGGGAACACAGAAGCTCCAGATTGATAATAAATAAAATACTGAATGAAGATCCGAAAGGTGTTTCATTAGTTTATAGATTTGGGATATTGAGGAGATCTAATTTATATTTTCCCTCCGAAGGATAAAAATTTGGTTTTCTTGTAAGAAGGCTGCTTATAAGAGCTGCAATCTTCGAAGAGAGTTTCGAAAATTTGTTTGGTATGTTCATTTGTCCTGAAACAGAGTTCACAAAATAGATATAAATCAGTTTTGATATATATATATATATATATATATATATATATATATATATATATATATATATATATATATATATAATATTCTACGAAACGTACAAGCCATATGATGCAGGCGATCATTCGATTTCCTGAAGTTTACCTCGGGTACTTTGACGTTTCTTCATTCCGTGGATGAGTCTGACATCAATTATGTAAGTTTTGTATACACCTGGTACCTATACAGTGCTCGTCTGAAGTCCGTTCCCCCCCTACTAATTTTTGAACCACCTAGTATATCGCAACAAAATTTGGAGGGCTCAGATGGGAGATAAAAACCTACTTTTTCATGAAAAAACCACAGCTAAAAGTTTCAAAATGGCAGCATTTTTTAAATGTGACACCCCTTATATTATTCCATTTTTGAAATCTGCACATAATTCTCAACAGTTTTCTCTAGTACACTTCACTCCTGAATTCTATTGTTTTCGAAATATTATCGTTTGAAAAGTGTCATTTTGGTCATTTCAAAACCAAACAAAAACACTAATGTTGCTTTCAATCAAGTTTGCATTGGAAAAAATCGTTGTCGCGATCCTTTTATGAAAAGTGTGATTATGGCTCGTAGTTTAGACGATAAATTTGAAGCAGTTTTGATATTTGGAGAAGCTGGAAGAAACCATCATCTAGCAGTCCGTATGTTTAATGATAGATTTCCCGTGAATCCTATTTCGAGGTCATATTTGCGCAAACTTTTAAATAAGCTCCAAGCAACTGGTACGCTCAAAAATGCTCCAAGATCAGGAAGACCGCCTCTTTCAGAAGAAAAAAAGGTAGAAATTGTTGCTGAAATGGTAATCAATCTGACTCAGTCGACGTCTGCAGTTGCTGAATTCTCTGGAGTGAGTTCAAAAAGTGTCCAAAGATCCTAGAAGAAGAGGAGTTTCATCCCTATAAAATGAAAATCCTGCATGCTCTCACGGAGGATGATCCAGACCGAAGGGTTGAATTTTGTGAGTGGTTAACAAGAACAATTGAAGGAGAACGGGGCTTCCTAAAACGTGTATGTTTCGCAGACGAATGCACGTTTTTTCACAACAACAAACAGAATGTATGATACTGGAGCGATACTAATCCATATATTTTCAGAGAGGGACATACCCAGTTTCCTAAGAAGGTGAATGTTTGGGCGAGGATTTTGGGCAATCGCGTTGTTGGACCGATTTTCATCAGACACAATCTTACAGGAGTTCTTTATAGAAATCTTTTAGAAACTGAAATTTGACCTTGAATAAGACAAATTGTATTGAATAATCAGGAAGAGTTTGAAAATCGTGAAATCATATTTTAGCAGGATGGAGTACCTTCTCATTTCGATCGCATGGCTAGAGAGTTCCTCGATACAAACTTTCCTGGGCGATGGATAGGTCGCAGGGGAAGTACAGGATGGCCACCAAGATCTCCGGATCTCACACCACTAGTTTTTTTCTGAAGTCAAAAATCTACGCCACTGAATGCCAAACAATAGAAGTGTTGAAACGCAGAATCCTAGATACATTTGAAGAAATAGATGGACAGACTTTCATCAACGTAAGAGATGCTATTTATAATAGGGCACTTTATTGTCAAGATTTAGGAGGGGGCCACATTGAACACTTGATGAAATAATTGTTGGGGTTGAATAAAAGTGTTATTCAAAAATAAATTATAATTTTTTAGCTAACTAATTTGTTTTGATTGTGAATTTACAGAACACATTCGTAGGCTTCGAGATTTTCCGGTACTGTTTATCCTCAATAAACTCTTTTTTCGCCTCTTATTAGTGGAATTGATTAAAAGATTGCACCACAAATTAATAGCAATGTTTAGTTAGCCAAATGTTTTACCGGAAGTGACCCAAATCCATACTTCATTTTAAACCGGGATGTCTCTTTCCAAACGTTAATATTTCGAAAACAATTGAATCCAGGAGTAAAGTGTTCTATTTTAAAGAATTATTGAAGATGGCGCCCAGCCACCGTTTTGGAACGTTTAGCTGGGATTTTTTCATGAAAAAGTAGGTTTCTATCTCCTATTCAAGCTCTACAAATTTCGTTGCGATATACCAGGTGCTAGTCAGAATATAGCTTTTCACATTGGGATCTCCAGGGATATTTAGTAGTGCACTTTAGTCTCAATCATTGTGTTTAACTGATTCATGAATATTTTGTTATGTAAACAAGAAGTTTACACGTGTATCGTCTGCGTTGAATGATGTTTGCACCTCAGTAGAGGGCTACTAAGGTTAGCAGTGTACAGTGTGTATAGTAAATGACCAAGAATACTTCCTTGTGGCACTCCTGATTTCACTTGCAGTGGAATAGAAAACTAATTAGCAATTTCCACAATTTGATCAATATTCAATGATTATCAACACAACATAACATAAGTTTTGTGGTTTATCAAACCAACACTTTGGAATAATCTAACAGAATCAAAACAGAGATTTCCCTACGATTTTCAGCATTCAAGATATCAACAACTTCAGAAAGTTCAAAGACACAACTGTACACTTCTGAACTTCGATTGTCTCAGTGGTAATATGTCTTTATTAGTAAGATGCTGACTTATTTGAACCTTCATAATTTTTTCAAACTCTTTTGTAAGGATCGTGAGAATGAAGTTTTTTCTCCAAATCACAAATTTGAATAATCTGATTTAAATTGTAAGAAGTGAAAATCACCTGGTCGATAGGCTGCTCAGTCTAAATCGGTAAGGTCGTGAGCAAGGTGCAATTAACGACTTTTACTAGTTTCTTCAGATTAGACCACTAGTAAAAATATTCATCAATTAACTTGACTTGTTCAGTATTTGGGCGCCAGACTGGCAAAAGACAACAGCCAAAGGTAAGAGGATATATAAAATAAGAAAATGTTACCTAGCTTGTATGGGAAGGCAAAATGAAGATATTGGAACTCAACTTTACAAATTTTATTTCTGTTGTACAAAAATAGAGAATAATTGAATACCAATAACAATAACAATGAAATATATATGAGAGAAATGTACTTGTGAAAAAAATTATCTCAAAAGGAGTATTGATTAATTAAAATTTGAACATTTACAAAAACTCTGATTCCAGCAGAAGTTGGGCGTTGGTACTCGCTAAGTTTGGATTGGCTGAAGATGGTCTTCGGTGAACGAGACGCAGAAGGCTGGTTTATTCGGTGATGGTCGCAGCACAGTGGTGACGATCGGATTAAGAGGGGTGGTCGTATTGATTGCGATACCTTGTATAAGCTCCCTCGGGAGTGTGATTATGGTTGATGTGTGGACTCCTTAGTAACCAGTATTCTGCTTCTTTCATTGCTTCCCCCAGTGGTACATACAAGCGAATAAGTCGATGGGAAACAGAAATAGTTAGAATTTGGGGAGAACGCAGGATATCCTTTGAACCTCTAGCGGATGTTTCAAATTCTACTTTAATAACCCCAAAAATAGTAGAATACAAGTACTGAAGACAATTAAACCAGTTCGTACGAATGACTGAAGAAATATAAGTTACAATAAATATAAATTTCATAAGCAGAAATTTATATATTGATCATTATCTATAACAGGAAGAAATTACCATAAATATAAATTTCTTCAAACAGAAATAAAAATATTTATCAAAATCTATAACAGGAAAAGACTGTATAGTTGGTTTGGTTAAATCTTAAAAAAATTCAAGCAATTATTGTGAAATAATTCACTGAGCCATTAAAAAACCTACCCAAAAGAATTTCCAACAGAATTATTTCAATATTCAAAAAGGGAATAATCTTTGATGAATTATTGAATTGTATTAGGAGAGTACACAGTAAAAACTAGTGAAAAGTAGTCGAACAGAAAATTAATATCCTCAAAAGGAGAGGAATAAAGATATCTTGAGAACGAGGGCTGAGCCTTGTTTCCAGAGAAAAGGTATAGTATTCAAAAATAAAAATATTTTGGTGATTTTCAGAGAAAAAGTATAGTGTTCTATAACTATACTGTGAGTGTGACCACACTTCTTGAAAGTGAGCACGAGAAAACTCTAAATAAAGATAACAGTTAAGAGAATACTTCCAACAGAAGAATAGCCCGATAAATAGCAGTCTACCCTGACATACAAATATATGATGACATGGAGGGTGGTGAATCCCCTTGGTTGATAGAAAAGCCCGATAATACTCTCGAATGAAGACCGATAATTGCTCTGGCACTTATGTGCTCAAAAACCTCTTCGATACGAGGAAAGAATGAGCAGGAAGGGAATCTATCTCTGGGATACCCCTTAGATGAGAATCTACTAATGATCGATTGAGTTTGAAATAATCATTAAATTCAGAAAATTGTCATCGATACGTTATGCAGGCAAAAGATAGGCACGGAAGACACTGTGAGATTGAGTACTCTGTGACCAATAAAAAAAAACAGAGCAACAATTCACTCAGGTTAGAGCATTCATTTCCCAGAGGGATAATTATATTATAATCTCAACAAGATTAGAATAATAAAGAAACAAATGCTCACCTGGGAATCGTCCTCTGGGAAGTATAGTCCGTAGATATCACAGAATAATCAACTCAGTGCTTCGCCCTTGGAAATCTCCTTGTAACAATCATATGGCCTCGGTCAGGAGAGTAAAAATTGTCTCCTGGAGTTGTTACCACTTATTTGGTACCTGAAAGTTTTATAAGCGTAGAAACTGTCTTCACTAAAATAAACACTGAACTCTCGGTTGCAAAATTTTATATAAGCCTTTTAAACATGCAACATAACCCGAAAATACTGAAAGTATGGACAATTTTAATCTTTGAAAAGAAATAAAATGTTATTGAATTCAAATCAACACAATGAAATCCCTGATAAGCACAAAGTCGAGCAAAACTTGTTGATTAAAATCTAAAGGAATTTTAAAATCCATACACGAAAGTTATTTGGAAATTAAGTTTTTTTTTTTTATGTTCTGGTTCCCACGAAAAGGTATATCCTGTAATGTCCAGAGAACATCGTGGGAACCAAGGGAAAGAAGGTAGGAGTTGGTGTTCTTCTTAAATTTCTGGAGGTTGTATGCCTCAGGGAACACCACCCTAGGCAATGAGTTCCAAAGCCTCGCTGTTCGTTGGATGAACGAGTCTTTGGAAAGTGATGTTCTGCAGGTCTCCAAAGTGACCACGAAGGGGTGTGATGACTGAACTTGACGGGTTAATCTCGAAGAGACTGCCAAAGCAGGAACGATTGTTGATATTTCAGAAGAGCATCGCCCATGAAAATATCTATAAAATAGAGACAAATCGCCAACTTTTCTACGGTGTTCCAGACAAGTGAGCGAGTTTGTAAGCGAGGCATCACCGACGAGACGAATTGCCCTTTTTTGGACAGAATCCAATAGCCTCAGGATATGTTTAGGTGCCGCGCTCCAAATATGGGAACAGTATTCCAGGACAGGTCGGATCTGTGCCTTATAGATCATAAGCAGCTGACTGGGGGTGAAATAGCTCTTGGCACGAAACAGAAAACCAAATTTTTGGGATGCACTTTTGGCAATGGACCTCACGGATTTTTCCAGGAAAGGTTATTGCTGATAGTAATACCAAGCATCGATATGGATGACTTCAGTGGTATGGTTACTCCTGACAAAGTTATGTTAGGCACAGTGAGATCGGCTTTTCTAGAGAAAACACTTGTTTTTTTTTTAATTTCCAGTTATTAGATCCCCACTCGAGAATTGTTGCTAAGTCCATATTTATATTATTAACATTTCTTCCTCGTTCATTTCTGGTATCACGGGCTGGTATAGGGGCCCTGGAAGAGGAAGCGGTATGGAGGGTACTATCATCGGCAAAGCTGTGTACTGGACATGAAGTTGCTTTCAACAGGTCGTTGATGTGAAGTAGAAATAGTGTTGGTGCGAGAATAGATCCTTGCGGAACACCAGCATTTATGAGTAGAGTGTCAGATGAAACTCCATCGACCACTACATGGAGAGACCTGTTTGAGAAAACTAGCAAGCAGAGAACACAGCTGAGGGGGCAAGCCATAAGACGGAAGCTTGGCGAGGAGTCCCTGGTGCCAAACTCGATCGAACGCCTTGGAGATATCTAATGCCACAGCTAAAGTTTCTCCATACTTTTCAATAGATAGCTGCCATATATGTGAGACGTAAGCGAGCAGTTCACCAGTTGATCTCTGATAGCGGAAGCCATATTGCCTATCGTTGACAATTCCTGAGTCTTCCAGATATTTCATGAGCTCGATGTTGATGGCTTTTTCCATGACCTTTGAAATAATAGATAGCAGTGCGATAGGTCTGTAGTTGCTAGGTAGGGCCTTTTTGCCTTTCTTAGGGACTGGCTGTACT
This sequence comes from Gonioctena quinquepunctata, assembly GCA_018342105.1. Classification (NCBI taxonomy): domain Eukaryota; kingdom Metazoa; phylum Arthropoda; class Insecta; order Coleoptera; family Chrysomelidae; genus Gonioctena; species Gonioctena quinquepunctata. Next base: position 201,400 of record JAFIRS010001028.1, on the reverse strand, counting down.
CTTGCAATTTTCCAATTGGACGGAAATACCCCCAAATTGTAAGAGTGGTTGAACAACTTGCAAAGAACAGGTGTTAGTTCGGGGGCACATTTCTTGAGAACAATCGGCGGGATTCCGTCAGATCCACAGGCTTTGTTGGTGTTGAGACTCAGCAAAATCTTTCTGATAGTACGTTGGCGAAAGGTGATCTCGGGCATGTGACTGTCAATAGGTGTAATGTTCGGGGGTTGTTTTCCCGATGAATCCAGAGTGGAATTTCCAGCAAATAGGTGCGCAAAGATATTGGCTTTTTCCTGGGCAGTCGTTGCTTGTGTTCCATCTTCTTTGGTTAGAGGAGGAAATGAGCTGGAAGTGAAGTTTGTTCCCACAGCTTTGGCGAAAGATCAAAATGAACGGGATCCGTTAGGACATTCAGCAAGTTTTGATCTTATTTTGGCATTGTGGGCATCTTTTGAGCATTCTATTGTCTCTTTGCATATGCCCCTAGCCTCGACGTATGCTGCTCTGGTCTCAGGGCCCGGATTTTTTAGCCATCGATGGTATGCTGCCTGTTCGGAAGCCACAGCTCTAGAGCAGTTTCTGTTAAACCAGGTCTTATCGGATGATGTTCTTCTTTCGGTATTCGGTATGTAAGTTTGCATCCCCAACATGATGATTTCAGAAATTGTCTCAGCACATTGTGTTGGATCTACTGAAGAGAAAAAAACTCTCTTCCATGGAAACGCTGAGAAAAACATACGAAGACCTTCCCAGTCGGCCAAATTGTAATGCCACATGAGACGGGGTGGTATTGTGCAGCTCGATGGTAAATGGAAAGAGCATGTTGTGGAGATGAGGGTGTGATCAGAGTTTCCAAGTGGGGCACAAACTTCTATTCTATACGGGTCAGGATTGGTGGTGAAGAAAAGATCTAGTGTATTGGCAGACTGGTTGTTGACATCAGGGATGCGGGTTGGTAGCTCGACCAGTTGTTCTAGACCATGAGTGATGGCGAAGGCCTCGGCTTGACGACCCGCATCATCTGTTTTAATAGAGAATTTGAGCCAGGCAGCGTTATGTACATTAAAGTCTCCCATGATTATGGTTTCAGCTGTTGGATGGTTCTCCTGAATGTAGTCCAGTTTGAGTGATAAAGACTCAAAGAGGTCGTTATGTGAAGGTTCATTAGGTGATAGGTAAAGGCAGCAGAGGAACTTAGTCAGTTTGGTATCAGATAGTTTGAACCACATACGGTAATAGATATTGTAATAGAAAAATATGCAACAATTAGGCAGTTCGAAAACTCACGGAAGAATCAATATGATGCCAGAAATAGAAAATTCTAAATCTCTAAATTCTCAACACACGCCATAGGATTATACTATCTGCCTAATCTCAGGTAAACGAAAAATGAATAAATGAATAAGCAATTCAATGAGCGATAATAGATATACTCAACCACCTATTAGAGATTCAAAATATTCAGGTATTTACCCACAGAGATAGGAGTCACTATCTAACACACCCGTTCACTGGAGAGGCTAAAAATCAAGAGAGCGATACTCCTTCAGTTTCTCGAATCACAGGTCTCATGTTTTGCAGGAAAATCACTCCTTGCTAAACATTCTTGATGGATGTCTTTGAATGATCAATACCGTAGGCTTTGGTTTTTATGTTGCATATATTTATCATCAACTCTGAATGCAAAAGAAGTATCAATGCATTTTTTCACATCTGAACAGCATAGTTGAAAAAAAACATCGTCCATTGCGTTGACCATTGACCATTGCGTGACTTTTCATTTTGTAGTTGTAACAGTTTTTGAGCTCTTTCCAGTGCTCCCTCATGTTGAAGATTTCCAATTTATGATTGAGGAGAAGAAGCAGTGAGTAGAATGGGCGCACTGATGGTTCATGGTCTGAGATTAAATCATGCCATCCTCAACCATTATCATGATGAAAGCTCCTTCCTCAAATTTACCAGAGAGGCAAAGCAGTCTTATGAGCCCAATATTTTTCAAAATATATCAACAGAACATCCGTTTCATCGGGATACCTTTCTGTTTGAGAGTGTATCAAATATCCGTTTGTCACCAATGTAAGTTTTTATTATCCAAGTATCTCTGAACTGAACGTGTGCATTGATTTTTGTTCAATTGGAAACATTCTAGTTATTGATTATTATCATGACTTTCGTGTGCTAATTATTCACTATTCGCTGAACTACAACTTTGTTGAAATTGAAATCATCTAATAAAACTAATTCCTTCATGATCAGTTTGATGCATGGCGGAGTAATAAATTCCCTCATGTATAGATATGCTGAATTTGTTTGCTCTCCAGTTATTTTCATTTATGAAAGGATTCCCAGGAAAGTAGACAAAATACACTCTCCGCATATTTCTGACAGCGTAATAGAGTAATTCCTATTACCCTACCCTCTGTATACGCCGCTGAGTTGATGGGGTGTGTTGGAATTCATTCCTGTTGGCGTTGTAACGACAGACAGTATTGTGTTCCATTCACTATTCTTTGATAATAATGGACGCTGATGGACGCGACTCCACATCCATATTCAGAAGTCGCTCTAATGAGCCACAGTTTGTTCCAAAAGGTATTTGATATGGGTGTGGATGGTAACGGAGATCAATTATGTTACAGAACTCGTTAGGAGATTATCTTTGTTAGAACTCTGGGGAGCGATGAATGACAATATGATTTGAATCATTTGGCGAAGCGAATCGAGACCGCCTCGTATGTTTCCACGTGATTTCCCATCATCGCATAGGTGGATATTTCTTCAATCAGCATGTTCGATGATGTTTTGGTAACAGTTCATCGTCTGCGAATAAATGGTAAATATTGCCTGCCTTGATGGGGGAAGTGTTGAACGAAACTCCATCTACGAGGACATTTTGTAACACTTAACAAAGTGTTATGTATAAAGAATAAATAATAGTTTGAAAAAACTAAAAAACACACTTTTATAAAAAACCAGAATAAAAAAATAGAAAATAAGAGAAAACATTATTTTATATTTAAAAAAAGCGTGGGGTGCATGGTATTGCCTCGGCCAACAATTACCTGTGATCTGAGACATTTTTTGCTTCACTGCCCTGGGTGTGTAATGTACTATATGATTATTGATACCATGCACCCCACGCTTTTTTAATATAAAATAATTTTTTTTTTATTTTCAATTTTTTCAGCCTGTTTTTCTATAAAAGCTTGTTTTTTAGTTTTTTCAAACCATTATTTATTTCCTTCTTTTCAGTGTGGTTTATTTATAAAAGCGTGTTTTTTTATTTTTTGTTTACTATTATTTTTATAATTTTTTAGCAAAAAAAAATGGAATAATCTTATTGAATAAGGTAATCATAATGTCCGACCCCAAAAACCCCACATACCAATTTTGAATAGAATCAGACCATAATCACAAAACTCGGCCGCCATCTTGAATTTTCCAATTTTCACAAAAGAATCATGATTTTCGACCCCAAAAACCCCCACATACCAATTTTGAATACAATCATACCATAATCACAAAACTCGGCCGCCATTTCGAAGCCGCAATCTTGAATTTTACAATTTTCACAAAACAATCATAATATTCGACCCCAAAAACCCCCACATACCGATTTTTAATAGAATCAGACCATAATCACAAAACTCGGCCGCCATTTCCAATTGAATTTTCCAATTTTTACAAAAAACCATAATGATCGACTTCAAAAACCTCCACATACCAATTTTGAATAGAATCAGACCATAATCACAAAGCTCGTCCACCATTTTGGAGCTGCCATCTTGAATTTTTCAATTTTGACAAAAAAATCATCATCTCCAATCAAGAAAACCCTCAGATACCAATTTTGAAGCGAATCGGACCATAATCACAAAACTCGTCGGCCATATTGGAGCCGCCATTTTGTTTTTTTCATCCACAAAAGTTTCTCAATGCATTGCCACCAGAATTATGTACACCTGCCAAATTTCAAATCATTCGGACGTTTGGAAGTGGGTCAAAATCACGCCCAAAGGAGTCGGTTACAAACAAACATACAAGTGAAGCTAGTATAAAGCGTGTAAAAATAAGATGGTTTTTAGATTAGTTTGATTTGAAATAATAATTGTTGATTTTATAATGCTATTGAGAAATTTTTTGGTTTAAGGGAAATAATAATTTTATGGAGTTATTGTATACATGATAACACCTTGAATGGTTTGTGGATTCTTGAAGAAAATGACTTTAATATTGATTAATTTGAAATAATAATATTCATAAAAGTTGTTGAATTTATTGTAAGTGGAATATTTCTCTGAATGGTGGTTACTAGAAGTGAACCTCTGATTGACTTGAAAAATAATCTATTATTGGTTTAGAGTTCAATCGTTTATTTGAGTTCGGACGTTTGTTTAGATTTCTTCACACAGTTAAGTGTTTTGGTCTAATTGTGCCGGAATAACAACAATTATTCGTGGATTCATCTGGAAAAATCACAACATAATTGGTAGTCAATAGGATTGGAATATGCAAAAGTAACACTTAACTGAAAGGGATTAGAAGCGCGACTATGCATAAAATATTCTTATTTGGAGCGCAAAAATGTGATGAACGAGAGGGACTCCTAGTTGATCTTTGAAATAACGAGTTGATTTCGGGCGAGTGTTGTCGCAAAATAATATAATTTTGTTTCGCGTAATTTTCCAAAGGAAAAATTGAAAATTTCCTCGTTGAAAAATAATAAGAACTATAGAGCGAGTTAAAATCCAATAGTGACGTTTTTGGAGAGAGACACGATATTCATCGTAGGATGAAATGCTTGGTAAGAATACATTTTGGGTATTTGGTTGCTGTCCTCACCGATCAGATGGTTTGAAGACCGGCGGTTTGGATTCTTCCCTTTTTGATTGTTTTTTTTTTCATGTGTAGGTTGAAAAATATATGAGGGTGATTTGGTATGGGAAAACTATATGATAAAAATGAATTTATAACTTCGGTGGTTATATGTTTCAGAAATATAGTAGAATTTTTATAGTTTCTAGTATATGGGAATATGCAGTATCGGAAAGTATTTATCTTGGGTATGGTGGTTTCATGGGAGCGTAAGGAATAGCTTGCTTGCTATATGTTGAGAGATCATTACAATTTCTCCTCGACTCGCTTGAGGAAGGGATATCGACGCCACGACACAGAGATAGGAGAGTCAGGGCGGTCAGCTTAGGACGTCAGTATCATACCAGAATCAGTCGGGAGAATGTATGCGCTGCAATGAAGAAGAATTATTGACGATAATTTCACATCAGATAATTTGAACAAATTAAATTGAATCATTGATTCAATTTGATCTGTCGGACGACAGGTAGATCAAAATATCTTTGGTGCCGTGGTGGCCGCGAAAACAAAAGAAAATTCTTAAACATAAACAAAAGTAAACGATATTCCTGTAAGACAATAAAAACAATTATTCCTTGAATGGAGAAAGAACAAATTTACAAGAAAATTCAAGAATTTATATTTCAGTTGTACTTTGGTTTTCTGTGGATATTTTTATACTGTTCTATTCATTATAGATATGAATATAACTTTTTTATAATGTTTCATTCCCAATATATACAAATATAAACATAACATTGTTTTCTATTTCTCGCAGTGTCGAAAATTGGTCCTCATACATGTCGGCGATTGGTTATACACATTTTTTAAATGTCGAAAAATCTGCTTCGTGTTTTCATGTATTTTATTAAAATCATTTCACTATTTTATGAAGAGTTTTTATGTCCTTTCATTGAAATTGAAGCTACATACTCACGCACACGCCATTGTATCGATAATTGGGACATTCACCTTGATATGCTGAAAAAAAAATTGTGGATCATTTCATATGGTTGGCCAAGCGACCCTGTAGCTGTTCTTCTTTGTATGGTATTTAATGAATTATTTTAGTAAGGCTGGATTTTTGGAAAAACTGTTCATTACACTATTTGAGAAATGCAATGAAAAAATATCCCATTATTACTTGGATTTTTCTAAAAGGGGAATTAAAAATGGGAAGTTCAAAATATACAATGAACGGAGTTTGGTAGTGCGAACAAACTTCAGCGAACTGACATTTGACAATTCTGACATGTATATAAGGATATTTCAATATTCGTTAATTGTGGTTCTATTTTAATTAAAATATAATTACGGTATTCATCATATTGTTAATTACTGATGGAAATAATTATATTTTCAATTTTAGGATCGCAAAATTTGACAGTGACTTACTGTTCAAAATTGTTCTGAAAACATCGAAAAAAAAAATCCATTCAATAACACCCATTTCGTAGTAGACTTCGAATATACTGAGCTATATCCGTTACATGCACATTCACAAACAGTGCGAAATTCGATTCTTTAAAATCCCCCAGGATATCAAGTTGCGCGGCAGAACGAAAAAATATTTGCGGGCCCTCTCACAATTGTAAAATGAAGACGCGATCTGTAATCCGACTCCACGATATGTGCTCTCAACACCTCGAACAAAAGAACGGCATTAATCACAGCAAAGATCCATTCACATTCAAATTCAGTCTCATTGTATGTAGGTGAGAGGAACCAGCCCGAAATTATTATTCAAATGAACATGGTATCATTGATGCGGGAACTGAATGTTTTCTAGCAATTACTTCTTAATTTTTTCAACCAATCAATGATTTTCTGTTGGTTTACAATGATGAGTGAATACGTGAAATGCACACTAGCACTAATGTGTAATTTGTCAAAAACAATGAATTCATGAAAAATTCGTTTTTCCGAGTTGGATGTTAATAAAAATAATACTTAAACAGACATTCTAGATACAAACGAAAAACAGTTTCACGGGACAACATGTTTAACTTCAAGTGCGAGACAAACGAATACTGAGATAAAATCAAAAAAATATCCGTGAACCATATAGTTCTTTTATTGATGGAGAAAAACAATTGTGGTAAAAAACGATAACAAATCATTCAGGAATCTGACTCATTAAGTTGGCGGACAATTTGGATCATTTTGCTTGGGAGTCTTTTGATAGAAAAGGTTTTTTATCAAGGATAATGGGGTTTTCGAAATCAAAAGAATGACCATTTTCTCTAGAATGTTCTACTAGAGCAGCAGGAATTTGGGCATTAAGTTTTTTTATGTATCGTGTTCAGATATGCGTTTTCTTAAATATAGGCCTTTTTGACCAACGTAGCATTTTGTACAATTATAACAGTTGATTTTATAAACGTTTCATTGTAGACCCAAAGATGATTTCGATCTCACTACATACAGTAGTTTTCTATTGGAATCCTAAATACCCTTTTTTGTTGAAAAGTCAGCTAGTCTTCGAATTTCTTCATAAAATGTTCATTGTCACTGCACACATTCACATTGATGAATGTTGAATTTACTTATGAGAACATGTTTTGTTATCGACAACCAACAATTTCAAATAAACGCAAATTATAACTCTGTGGAATCGGCACAGCGAGACCGTTTGGGTATTAAACTCTTTATGATCAACGCTTCTGGTATTTTCGTATTTGCAAGATCAATAAAATAATTATGTTTTTGGGTAGAACTAGATATTTTATGAAACTCATAATCAGTCAAAAACATTCACATTGATGAATGTTGAATTTACTTATGAGAACATGTTTTGTTATCGACAACCAACAATTTCAAATAAAAGCAAATTATAACTCTGTGGAATCGGCACAGCGAGACCGTTTGGGTATTAAACTCTTTATGATCAACGCTTCTGGTATTTTCGTATTTGCAAGATCAATAAAATAATTATGTTTTTGGGTAGAACTAGATATTTTATGAAACTCATAATCAGTCAAAAACATTATTCCGAGATGCCTTTGATTGAAACATTTACATGTTTTATATATATATATATATATATATATATATATATATATATATATATATATATATATATATATATATATATATATATTCATGGTGATCGCTGCATTTGTAATGCATTCGATGTGTTATCTCGATGACAATCAGTGTGTGTATTGTTTTGTCCAAATTTATTTTGGAATAAAGTTGATTGATAATTATGAATATACAATACACGGAAAAATCCTTTCAATAATTGATGATATCGGAATAGATAAATATGTATGTGCTAGTAATTTCAACAAGCAAGATATTCTGAGAAATAACTGGATCCACAATTACAAAGGACGCTTGCTCATGCTGAAAATCTTATGATTTAACGGATAATGCTTCCATGAAGTGCTGTAAATTACATACAATTACCAAATTAAGCTTCCAAACTAATAAAAGTACGGGAGATGCAATCTTCCGCTTTCTGGAAAATCTATATTCTAGTCTGGAAAATCTATATTCTAGTCTGAGTGAATGAACTTCTCAGCTTTTGGGCAAATTAAGAAGTGTTCACTATTTTGGCAAACAACACGACTATCTCATCGCAAGAACTCAAATTACCTTCATAGTAAAATGTCTCGTATATGTATAAATTTATTCGTATCTTCTCTGAAATACCTTTGCCCATTGTAATAATTTTTTTCAACTTGTGATTGTAATTTTCTGGTAACTAGGAAGTGAAATATTTTTTTTATTACTTTTATATTCATTTTTTATATTATATATATTTTGTACAAAAATTTACCCATGAGATGACAATCTTCTGACTGGAAGTATTGGAAAATTCTAAATATAGTGGATATTTTCTTCGAGAGAGCAATGGGAACCTCTGTGACGGTTCGGAATTCACTAGCCAAAATCATGATGTCTTCATAGAATGAAAGTCCATGCTTACTTGTCAAATTCATGTGTTTATTAAAAAGTGATGATTATCCTAATGATAGTCATTAGCCCCATCTATTTTGGGGTGGACCTTGTTTTTCCGAACAACTGCTTGATTTAGATTGTCCTCCTTCTCCGAATATCTCATGCGGGTATTACTTACTGAAAAATAAAAGAGAAGCTGATTTAGATTATTCTTTTCTTTGTAAGTAGGGCTCACTTTTTCCAGAGAAGTCATCCTAAGATAGCTGGAAGCAGCTCAGACTCGCTGACCAGGATTCATCGGTTTACCAACTTCAACAGATTTTATGATATCTACAATGAACTCTCTGATTTTTTTCAGGTCAGAAGATTGTTAGAGAGGTAATAGTCCGGCAGAGATGGGCAGTGAATGGCTTGGTACAAGCTTGTATCGGACAGTTGAATGGAACAATGGCATCGATGACATTTTCCAATCCCCTCTCCTACCTTTTCTCCTTCCGTGGTGGTAGTTTCCATGATACCAAAAAGGCCGTTTGAGGAGAAATCACTTCGGAAAAATCGTTAGGTAGACTTCGAGGAGTCATCTGATTTCAGATGTAAACATTGTAGTAAATTTCAAGAATTTCATTTCATTTTCACATCAACTGTTCGGTGCGGGATCTTGTTCATAGAACTATAATCTTTGTGAACGATCAATTCACAATTGTTTGCATGAAAATACGCAATAAGCAATAATGTAATGTTGACAGAATAAATGAAATTTCATAGGCGTGAAGTTCGACATTTAGCGTGACACAAACATTCCTTAACCGCGCCATCTACTAATCAAGTTCTGAGCGGAATTTAATGACATCCATTTGTTATCCCCCAAAAATGCTAAACAAAATCGAATCGGTGAACACACCAGGGTTTTTAGGCAACTAAGTTGGCTCACACGTTGGCGCGAGCTCCGAGTGGTGTCAGTTTTTCAACACAGACCAAAGGGTATTGCTGGGTGTAAGTGGAATGATGGCCGCCACGTCCACACGTTAGCCACGCGTTAGGTTTCCAATGAGCTCTTAGAGTGATCGCACGCGATTTCAAAACACCTCACCCTGTTTCTGTACACACTTAGGTTGTAATTATATGCAGTAAGTGAATGAACCTCAGCAGCCGATAGCACCTTGATTTCCACATTAGCTTTGACATCCGCACATTGGCCTCAACCGATGCATAATGAACAACCTTCCAATGTGTGAACAACTTTCTGGGCCAATATATGTACCACACCATTGGCACATATATTGCCCAACGTGAAGGAGGCCTTAACGATATGTAGCCATACGGATTTATCATTGGATAAGAATGGGCTCATCGGTAGACGGCGTTAGCCCGTTGGTGCCCAAAAAAAAAAGATATCCGATGTCTAAGTGAGTTGGAACAAATTCAGCGCGAATCATATTTTACCTTTTTTTTGCAGCCTGTTTCTGAAAAGAAACGGCACAGTTTTGAACAGTTTTTCTGAAAGTTCAATAGAAAGTGATTTTTTTCACAGACAGAGAGTTATTGCAACGTCCGTTCTATAGTTCTTTTAATAAAGTTTCTTTTATTTTGATATATACGCATGCGCATTGTGTCCGACTTTGAGGATATCCTCAATCTGAAATACAGGCATCTCTTACTTTATTTAAATAAAGGCCAATAACTTTTTATAAACAGTTCCTTCATTTTGACACATTTATTTAATTTCTGTCATATATCTGTCTCCAGTTGAAAATCTAAAGTTTGTTGAGCACTGCTCGTCTATATATTTTCAAAATCAAATGAAGCAGGTTCATTTGGTGATGGTATATTTTCTACCCCAACAATATTGTGAGGAATCAATTCGTCCAAGTGTCACTTATGCGTCCAACTAACGAATAATAGTGTGATTCTCTTCATAAGTACATTTTTCTGGTAAAACAATGACTGAAGAAAAAGGGAAGATGAATTGAGATTCTCATTCGAAGACGATATATAATTTTATTGCGTGAAGTTGTTTCACATAATTTGACGTACTTGTCAAAATAAGCTTGAACATAAGCAATTCGGCAGAAGTTTGTTGTTAGAGGATACTTCAGTAGCGGATCTTTTAATAAAGCCCAGCGCTTATTTGTAAGTTGCAATAACTCAATTTACTGACTATACAGGGTGATTCAAAAGTACTCTGACAAACTCCAGGAGGTGATTCCTCACAATATTCTAATATGAATTGTCCGAATAAACATATGTCCGGAAACGCTTCGTTTCCAAAATACAGGGTGTTTAAAGTTTTATTTTTATTTCCGTTTTTTTTAATAACTTAGGAATAATGACCTTAATGGGAATTAGTGTCGAGAGGTTTTTGGAGGTGTTGAATTCGAACCTAATGTTACTTTTGCTCTCACTCGTAGGGGGTGCCACCTACACGTCTTTCTCTTTTTTGAAGATTCATAACTTTTTTGAACGTACCTCTAGCACATTTTTCAGTAAAAAAATTAATACCTCTATCATATCTACGTGGAAAAGCTACCCTTGTTACAAGTCGCTATAAGCAACCGTTTTCTAGATATTTGGACTTGAAAATTTCAAGTCGATTATTTGATAATCGATGCGTGTTGAAGTTGTTACCATTATTTTGCATTTTTCACAAGAATGCTTAGGAAATGAATTTGACGTTTAAGTAAGTAGTTTTGGTTCTTTGTAGGGGGCGCAACCTATTCTATTCATTTTTACTCGTTTGAAATAGTTATTTTTGTATCAAAGGTGCAAAATCTGTATTTGTTTCAATAAAATTTGCAAGAAATATCAACATTTTATTTCAAGAATTTTGAATATGTAGAATAAAATGAAATTAAAAAAACTAAATTGTATTCAAATGAATTGTTCATAGTGTCCACCTTCAGCGGAGATACAGGCATTCAGTCTTCTAGTCATTGAATCTCGTACCCGCTCAAAAATTATTGGTGTGTTCCTTATTGTTTCACAGGCGTCTACTATTCGGTTTCTCAGATCTTCTTCATTCGCTACTGGTGTTTTATAAACTAGTGACTTAAAATGTAAATATAAAAATCTAGCGGGTTTAGATCTGGGGACCTTGGTGCCCACGCCTGGTTAGGTTCTTCTACACCCCTACCGATCCATCGATTTGGATAGACAGTGTTAAGGATTTCCCTGGCTACAACGCTAAAATGGGCTAAAATAGCCCCATCATGCATAAACCACATGCGGATACGAATTTCTAATGGTACATTCTGAAGTAGTCCTGGCAATTCATTTTCTAAAAAGTCTATGTAAGTTGCGTCATTCAGTCGGAACGGAAGAAAGAAGGGACCTATCGAGTAATTATCAATTATTGCCGCCCATACATTTACAGAAAATTGATACTGATAATGTCTTTCACTAACTGCGTGCGGATTTTCCAGAGCCCAAACATGGTTGTTATGAAAGTTTGTGATAGCATTTCTGGAGAAGTTTGCCTCGTCCGTGAAGAGTACATATCTTAAAAATTGAGGATTTCCAGCCAATTTTCTCAAAAACCACTGACACATAGTAATGCGTTGGGGAAAGTCTCGTGGCAAAAGAGCTTGTACCCTTTGAATATGGTATGGATAAAATTGTTGATCGTGGATAATTCTCCAAACTGTGGACTGAGTAGAGTTGAGAGCTTCAGCAATTATTATTGTACTTGTTTCTGGATTCTCCTCGAAAGCGTTCAAAATAGCTTTTTTCAATTCTGGGGTTCGGACTGCTCGTGGTCTTCCAATAATATCAGCTGCCCTCTTAAAGCTACCTGTTTCTGCCAAACGACGGTGGAGACTGATAAATGTTGGAGCTGAAGGCAGTACTCGATTAGTAAATCGCTTCTGGTAAATAGGTCTTGCTTCGCGCGCATTGCCATACGCAAGGCCATAAACGAAATGCATTGCGGCTAAATGAGCATTATTATTTAAATAATCCATTTTTTCAAAATTTGTATTTTAAAACTTACAGAAACTTCAACAAAACAACAAAACTTTTAACTGTCACATAATATGTGATTTCCAAAACTACTTACTTGAACGTCAAATTCGTTTCCTAAGCATTCTTGTGAATAATGCAAAATGATGGTAATAACTTCAACACGCATCGATTATCAGATAATCGACTTGAAATTTTCAAGTCCAAATATCTAGAAAACGGTTTCTTATGGCGACTTGTAACAAGGGTACCTTTTTCATGTAGATATGATAGGGGAATTGATTTTTTTACTGAAAAATATGCTTTAAGTACGCTCAAAAAAGTTATGAATCTCCAAAAAAAAAGACATGTAGGTGGCCCCCTACGAGTAAGAGCAATAATAACATTAGGTTCGAATTTGACACTCAAAAACCTCTCTTACCAATTTTGTTGAATTAAGGTCGAATTTCGAAGTTATTTAAAAAAACGAAAATAAAAATAAAACTTCATTACCTTGTATCTTGGAAACGAAGCGATTTGGGACATATATTCATTTGGACGATTCATATCAGAATATCGTGAGGAATCACCTCCTGAAGTTTGTCAAAGTACTTTTGACTCACCCTGTATATCCTTAGACATGTTATTGTGAAGTAAAACACGTGACGTAATTTTGTCAACCCAATTTAGTGAAAATTATTCAGTGAAATATTTTTGTTGCTACAAAATGGAATTACCTGACTATTAGCCGCAACGTATTATAGAGGCTAGTACCGAACTCAACCTCCAGAGGACGTGTCACTCTCCTCAAAATACCAATTATCCGGCTTTTTTAACGCGCGAATTATGGGCTGAACCTCTTGCCCAATACGTCGGGTGTCGGCGAAGTTTGAGCAACTCCATTGACACGTACAATATTTAGACAGACGCGGCATAGAGCACTCGTCGAAAACCAAGTTGTATTGAAAGACTCATTGTGCCGTGGAATATTCACCCCTTTTTTTAAGTAAGCCGACGCGGATGTGCGGTCCCAACAGGATATTATTGGGAAAATAAATAGTTCGGAAACAGCAGATGGTAATCGTTTCAATCGATTATTCGGTCTTTTCGAATCTCATTAGGAGATTTGGATTATGTCGCGACCATTTCCCGTTAGCGTATGGGGTGAAAATTGAAACAGAACACTTTATATGAAGTTCTCCACGAAATGCACGAACCCCAGTGTTGGGGTAATTTTATATTTTTGACGATGTTTAATTTTCAGTACCAGTGCTCGAGTAATGGGTTGAGAATTTCTAGAAATCGTCCTTTGCTTTTACTATAACAACCTCTTCTTTGTTTTCCACCACAGTTTATCTTTTTCCTTTTCAGGCCTGAGATGAAAAGGAGTTTTCAAAAAGGAATGGAATTTACTTCACTTACCATTTTCACGTGATACTACCTGTCCATGCTGAAGGTTGCTTGAGATGGGATTCCCACGAAAATACTATACAGGGTGATTCAAAAGTACTTTGACAAACTTCAGGAGGTGATATCTCACAATTTATGAATTGTCCAAATAAATAAATGTCCGGAAACGGTTCGTTTCCAAGAAAAGGGTGTTGAAGTTTTATTTTTGTTTTCGTTTTTTGTTTAACTTTCGAAATACTGACCTTAATTAAACGAAAATTGGTATTGAGAGGTTTTTTTGAGGTGTCGAATTCGAACCTGATGTCTTTTCTTTTTTGAAAATTCATAACTTTTTTTAACGTATTTCTAGCACATTTTTCAGTATGAAGATAAATTTCTCGATCATATCTACGTAAAAAAGGTACTCTTGTTATAAGTCGCTATAAGCAACTGTTTTCTAGATATTTAGACTTGAAAATTTCAAGTCGATTATTTGATAATCGATGCGTGTTGGAGTTATTACCATTATTCTGCATTTTTCACAAGAATGCTTGGGAAATGAATTTGACGTTAAAGTAAGTAGTTTTTGGTAATTACATATTATGTGACAGTTGAACGTTGTTTTGTTGAAGTTTCTGTAAGTCTTGAAACACTAATTTAGAAAAAATGGATTATTTATGAAATAATGCTCATTTAGCAGATATGCATTTTGTTTATGGCCTTGCGGATGGCAATGCGCACGAAGCAAGACGTATTTACCAGGAGCGATTTCCTAATCGAGCACTGCCTTCAGCTCCAACATTAACCAGTCTCCACCGTCGTTTGGCAGAAACAGGTAGCTCCAAAAGGACAGCTGATATTAGTGGAAGACCACAAGCAGTTCGAACCCCAGAATTGGAAAAAGCTGTTTTGAAAGCTCTCGAGGAGAATCCAGAAACAAGTACAAGAATAATTGCTAAAGCTCTCAATTCTACTCAGTCCACAGTTTGGAGATTTATCCACGATCAACAATTTTATCCATACCATATTCAAAGGGTACAAGCTCTTTTGCCACGAGTCTTTCCCCAACGCATTACTATGTGTCAGTGGTTTTTGAGAAAATTGGCTGGAAATCCTCCATTTTCAAGATATGTACTCTTCCCACTTCTAACCTAGTAAAAGATTCTCTTATTTACAATGGAGTGAAGATGTATAATAAAATACCAAGTGATATCAAAGAGAGAAATCTCCAGATTTTTAGATACAAACTAAAAACTTCACTTAGTGATAATGCCTACTACAGCTTGATTGAATTTTATGATGATACACTTTAGTTAATGTTTACATTTGTTTATATTGTTAATTTTGTTCTAACTTTTTAAAGTTTTTGTGAAAGTATTTAATTAAGTCTCACTATTCATGTTTTTATATTTGTTTTTATCCTGTGACGTGGTTATCAATTTTTGACAGTAACTTATGTTCATTCGCATACTGTGAATTTTTATTAATGTGTTCGTCAACAAGATTTTTTCTTATGTACAATAAAAATATATATTCTCTCTCTCTCTCTCTTCACGGACGAGGCAAACTCCTCCCGAAATGCTATCACAAACTTTCATAACAACCATGTTTGGGCTCTGGAAAATCCGTACGCAGTTAGTGAAAGACATTATCAATTGTCTGTAGATGTATGGGCGGCGATAATCGATAATTACTTGGTAGGTCCTTTCTTTCTTCCGTTCCGACTGAATGGCGCAACTTACAGAGATTTTTTAGAAAATGAATCCGCATGTGGTTTATGCATGATGTGGCTCCGGCACATTTTGGCATTGTAGCCAGGGAATTCCTCAACACTGTCTATCCAAATCGATGGATAGGTAGGGGTGTAGAAGAACCTAACCAGGCGTGGGCACCAAGGTCCCCAGATCTGAACCCGCTAGATTTTCATTTTTGGGCACATTGGAAGTCACTAGTTTATAAAACTCCAGTAGCAAACGGAGAAGATCTAAGAAACCAAATAGTAGACGCCTGTGAAACAATAAGAAACACACCAATAATTTTTGAGCGGGTACGAGATTCAATGACTAGAAGACTTAAAGCCTGTATCTACGCTGGAAGTGGACATTTCGAACAATTTATTTGAATACAATTCAGTTCTTTTATTTTATTTTATTCTAAATATTCAAATTTTTTTAAAATAAAATGTTTATATTTCTTGCAAATTTAAAAAAAAACAAATACAGATTTTGCACCCTTGATACAAAAATAACTATTTCAAACGAGTAAAAATAAATAGAATAGGTAGTGCAAAAAACCAAAACTACTTACCTTAACGTCAAATTCATTTCCTAAGCATTCTTGTGGAAAATGCAAAATAATGGTAATAACTTCAACACGCATCGATTATCAAATAATCGTCTTGAAATTTTCAAATTCAAATATCTAGAAAACGGTTGCTTATAGCGAACAAGGGAGCTTTCTTACGTAGATATGATGGACAAATGGATTTTTTTACTGAAAAATGTGCTAGAAGTACGATCAAAAAAGTTATGAGTTTTCAAAAAATAAAAAGACGTGTAGATGGCGCCCCCTACGAGTAAGAGCAATAATAACATCAGGTTCGAATTTGACACCCTCAAAAAACCTCTCAATAACATTTTATTTCACAAGTTATTTAAAAAATCGAAAATAAAATTGAAATTGCAATTGTTTATTGAAACTAGGAATCCTGATATACATAAATTCTACAAGTCCTAATTAAACATAACTATGAATAATTACGAAATTACGAACGAAGTGAATTGTCTAGTAACATTCATTCCTCTATGAACAGAACTGTTTATTGGGAAACAATAAGTAGAAACATAATAAATGAACAATAAACCATATAGGTATATATACAATAATAATAATAAACAAATTGAAATTATATGAGATTATTCTATTAATAAGGTAAATATCAAGTGGTACACTGTTTAAGTTGTCCTTATCTGTTATTTTGATTTCAAATACTCAACCAAAACATCCTTGAATTTTCTCACCGAACAAGACTGCTTAATTTCTAATAAAACTTTAACACCCTGTATCTTGGAAACGAAGCGTTTCCGGAAATATATTTATTTGGACAATTCATATCAGAATATTGTGAGTAATCACCTCCTGAAGTTTGTCAAAGTACTTTTGAAACCCCTTGTATTTTAAGAAATCGGTGTTTCTGGAAATTTGCTAAAAGTTTATAG
The DNA here is from genome assembly GCA_018342105.1 of Gonioctena quinquepunctata. Lineage (NCBI taxonomy): Eukaryota > Metazoa > Arthropoda > Insecta > Coleoptera > Chrysomelidae > Gonioctena > Gonioctena quinquepunctata. The sequence continues at coordinate 184,100 of JAFIRS010001028.1, read as the reverse complement.
GACGTCTGTTAGGATGATTCTAGTTCCAACTGTTTCAGATAATTTTTTTTAGACCAGCCATGGTTTCCAGAGTTTCCGAAATCCAAACTTGGCAGGGTTGTTGGATTCAAGAATTGGAAAAAAAAATCATTATTTCATACTCTCCCATCACTTCCGGTTTCACCGGAATGACCCTGTATATTTTTACTTTTCAGGATTCTGTGGATAACATAGAATCCAGCCGACAAATTGGTACATTGGATTTTTCAGAAGCATTTTTATTTTTACATCTAGAATTGGTTGGACCCACTTCAACCAAAACAGCTATTTTTATGCAAGTTTATATTGTCTTGGACTCTGTATTATGATCATACACTAGTGTTCTATTGACCTCGTAAGATGTTTGTAAATAGAAGCATTACGACTTCATAGCATGCCAGCTGAGGATAAAATAAGTAATATAAATTCCCGAAGCTCAATACTTTCAAGTAATAAAGATCCAACTTTGGTCGTTACACCAAATGGAATTGAAATCATTTTTATATTTAAATATTAGACAAATTGAGATTTGAGATTAGCCAAAATGGTGTACTATATGGGAAATATCGATGGAAGCCTTTAAGTTTCTCTACTTATCAACATTTCTGACTATGTTAATTATTAATCGATTTTAAATATTTGTCAGGCGATGTTTTCGATAAATTGAACATTTACTGAATTAGAGCCAAAAGTATATAACATTGATCATGCCAATTCTGAAACTTCCATTAAAACCATACGAATACAAATCTCCTGTTGATAATTAATTATTCTGAAACAGCATCGGGATGAATTACCGGATGATTGATTTGTTTCGTCATATTGAAGTAATTATTCAATTATGTTGCCTCCAGAGTTGGGTCGGATACAGGAAAAAAGGATCCGAATACCGGTTACGGATACTTCCAATATATCCAGATACTTTTAAAAAAATTACGGATACTTTCACCTAAAAATGTACTACGATACAAGTATTTGGTTACTTTTTCAGATATTTCAACGGATACTTCTGAAGTTAGTTACAATCATATTTTAATGCAATAATAAAATTATACAAGAGGGTTGAAAACAAGTGAAAATACTAGGCATGAATATCAAAAATAAAAAGTGATAAAAAAGAAACTGGAAACAAAAATACCAAAAAGTTGTTTATTTTGTTTATTTTGTGAATGTAAAACATTATCTGTAATAAAAACTTTTTAACATGAAATTAAACCGACGAAATACGGAACTGAAAAGTGAAAAATAAAATAATCCTTCTTAGTCTCAATAACTCAGCTCCTAAACTAATGTAAGTAACTAATTTTTCAACGAGGATCATTAAATTACTTCAAAAAATTATCAGAATGTCACCGCGCAACTCGATGCCATCATTTTACGCCTTACCTAATTCATTTGCTTGTTTGTTTGGCGCCGACTCAAAATTAGTTACTTACATTAGTTTGGGAGCTTAGTTATTGAGACTAAGAAGGATTATTTTATTTTTTACTTTTCAGTTCCGTAATTCGTCGGTTTAATTTTTTGTTAAAAAGTTTTTAATTTTCAATTTTTTGTGGCTGAAATCCACTAATTACTACCCACTTGTTTTTCGATTTCTTCCAAAATACTTACTTACCCACTTTACTTCAACTATTACCAGTTAAATAATATGATTATCTACTTTTACTATTTGTTGTGATATATATTATTTTTGCTGTTCTGGTTAGTTTATTCCATTCATTCGTATATCATTCCATCCTCTCATAGAATAAAATGATTGTGACGGATGCAGAAGAACAAGAATGATGGCAGTAGCGATCTGTCATTTTCAACTACATATGTGTGCCAATGTTCACAAGTGAAAAATCAATTATCCCCCATTTTTCTACCCGTAAGGGGGATGATTCCATTCGAAATCCGAACATGATCAACTATGAGGTATACCCTATCTAATAAAATAGAATCATCCCAATCGAAGAACCCAGTACAAAGTTATGCCTGATAGAATCGGTTAACGGACCAAAATTCAGAGGGTGAGTAATCAATATCCTTCATTCTGCTACCCTTAGGGATGGATTTCATCTTTTATATTCAAATGGGACCAACTTCGAAGTACACCCTATCCACTGAAGAAAGATTGATCGGAATCGGACGTCTCAGTAAAAAGTTATGCGAGGTCATACATAAAAAAAATGTACGCGTCGACTAGAGAACCTCCTCCTTTTTGGTTTCGTCGGTTAAAAATAGTCGTCAGCACCAATACCTCAAAGTGTTCATCTGTCAATTTTTCTTCTCTTTGGCGTATCAATCATAGTTTCATAAGGGAAGAGTCTATCTACTGTTGCTGATAAAGGTAAGCATGTGTTATACTTGAGTGACACTTTTTTAATACAATTACAAGCTTTTATTTAGTTTCCCCTGTTAGTTCGTCCATTCGTTATGGTCATATCTTGCAAGTGAATTTTGACCAACTTCTAGTCATTCGATTCATTTGAAATTTGACAGGTGTTCATAATTCCGGTGACAATGCATTATGGGATTTTTGTTAAAGAAAAAAACAAAATAGCAGCTCTGAAATGGCAGACGAGATTTGTAATTATGGTCCGATTTGATTCATAATTGGTATGTGGGAGTTTTTAGTAAATGTTTGGTTTTTTCAAATGGTTTTCATCACTTCCAATTTTTTGGTATACTAGTCCTCTTGAATGTTAAACCGCATCTTATTTGTTTCTAATCCCGTAAGGGTCTATAATTCCATTCGAAATCTTAATATAAGGTATACCCTATCTATTGAAAAAAGAATCATCCAAATCGAAGAACCCAGTACAAAGTTATGCCTGATAGAATCGGTTAACGGACCAGAATTCAGAGGGTGAGTGATCAATGTCCTCCATTTTGCTACCCTTAGGGGTGGATTTCATCTTTTCAATTCAATTGGGACCACCTTCGAAGTACACCATATCCACTGAAAAAAGAATTATCGGAATCGGACGCCTCAGTAAAAAGTTATGCGTGATCATACATAAAAAAAAATGTTGGGAAAAAAATATACGGGTCGACTAGAGAACTTTATCCTTTTTGGTTTCGTCGGTTAAAAAGACACACGTTGATCAGCCTTATGACAGTGCTACGTGCACGAGTTCTCCGGAACTAGCCCACCATGTGCAAAGAAGAAAAAGAAGAAGAAGAAGACAGTGCTTGTCTGAATCTACAATGGAATAGTCGGAGGTAATTAATTAACACCACGTTCAGTGGTCAGGCTTCTGATACTTTTTCATGGTCCACATAATTTCTCTCGTCACAATTTCAAATGTTGTCTTGTCAGTTCAAAGTGACAATTGTCCGTTCGAAGTGACAATTGTCAGCTCAAAGTGACAATTGTCACTTCAAAGTGACAATTGTCAGTTGAAAGTAACAATTGTCACTTCAAAGTGACAATTGACAGATCAAAGTGACAATTGTCAGTTCAAAGTGACAATTGTCAGTTTAAAGTGACAATTGTCAGATCAAAGTGACAATTGTCAGTTCAAAGTGACAATTGTCAGTCAAATCTGGTGATCTCGCTGGCCAATTTTGTGGCCTTTCATACATATTCAAAAACTGTCTGACACTGAATTTGAAATGTGCCGGAGCTCCATCCAATTGTAACCACATCCGTTGTCTGATATTTAACGGCACATTCTCCAGAAGTTCAGAAAGATCATCTCGTAAAAATTGTAAAAAATTCTGACCATTCAAGTTTCCATAAAAAAAGTATGGTCCTATAACTTGTGTACCTATAATTCCTCCCCACACGTTAACAGGCCATCTATTCTGGTAATCAAGAGTGCGGAAAAAAATGAGGATTCACATCACTATAATAATGGAAGTTGTGTCTGTTCACTGAGCCATTGTTATGAAAAGTAGATTCATCAGAAAATAAAATGGAATCCAAAAAATGTTCATCCTCACTAAACTTGTCCAGAACCCATAGACAAAACTCGACTCGTCGATGGGAGTCTATTTCAAATAATTCCTGGTGCATCTGAATACGGTACGGGTGAAATTTGTATTTTTTTATTACCCTAGAAATGTTCCGTCTGCTTATCCCTGTATCTTTCTCGATCTTACGTTGATTCGTATGAGGGTTTTCTATTGATCCCATAATAAGAAATTTATTTTTCTCATTTCCAATGATAGGTTTTGGTCTATTCGCCTTTTCATAAGCTACAGTCCTACGGAATTGATGTAGCAATCGTTTGAAAACCAACTTGTTTGGATGATTCCGGTCTGGATATTTTTGGGATACACCTTCGACGCCAAAAAGCAATTCTCTAAACACTCACCAATCGCTAAAATCATATCTATCCGCTCTTGAATGGCATAAGTTTTCATTTTCGACGCTAATAATTCAGTGAATATTTTGAATAACGTAAAACACAATAATTGTCAATAAGAATTCTTCCAACAAGTTGAATAAATGTCGTTCCAAAGCTATCTTGATTCAAAGAATGCATTGAAATGAGAACTTCTATTTGAAGAAGCCAAGATCTGAAAAACTATTTAGGTTAGGTATAGGGAACCCCAATATAAAATGGAAGATAATTGAATTTTATATTGTTCAGACCAAAAAAACACAGGGTGTTCCATTTGAAATAACAAAGTTTTCTTTATCCGAAATAAAAAAAAAGTGACAATGATTTTTGAACATTCTGTATAATATTGAGAAACGGGTTTTATCGAAATCAATAGCCCAACACCTCTTTCATGCTTGGTCAGAATTCGAAGGGATGATTCCTATACATTTCGATGTTATTTAAAAAAAAATCAATAACTCGAGAACGGTTACAGTTAGGTACATAGTACCTTATATGAAAACATATTATTTTTTCTTGGCCTATTCAAGAGTATAACGAAATACAGGGTGTTCCATTTGAAAACACACAACTTTGATGTCACACTTCTTTGAGTCACCCTCTGACTCCAAAATAATTTCCTTTTCCAGCATTAATCAATATACATACAGTGCTTCTCAAGAGTCCCTTTCCCCCCTCTTATTTTTGGAACGATTATACATAAACAAGTGAAATTTGGAAACTGAATATTAAAGGTTGAAAACTTCCCTACTAGTGATGAAAGATGACGAAATCGTCAAAGATGACGTCACAAGGCCAATGTGAACAATAATTTTAAATGGAACCCTACTGCAAGCGACACCTCTTTTAAAAGGTATCGAAAAAACCTAATCAATGATACTAATTTTGTTTGTGTTTATGGCAGTTTTGGCAACTCGCTTTTAAACAACGCGAAGCTGTGATGAATTAATTCAATTAATACTAAAATTCCAAATTCAAGCTCCGCCTCTGGATAGTTGTCAAATGAGCTGACGTTTTTGTTAGTCTCCCCAATTCGACGTTTTTGTAATTGTCCAAGTTTTTGTACATTTAATAATTTGTGTATTGTTGATCGAACATTTAACTGGTTTAGCAGCTTTTGGTACTTTTAATATTTTTGTACACTTTAATAATTTGTAAACTGAAGCGAAATGGTACGTGCTTCAGGTGATGAAGTAGCAGCGATCCTAATTTTTGGTGAAACTGGACAAAATATTCATGCAGCAGAACGCATTTTTAATGAGAGGTTTCCCGATCGCCCCGTTTCGAGGACTTATTTGAGGAAGCTTCTCCGTAAGTTTGAAACAACGGGTAGTATTAATGATGCGAAACAATCTGGCAGACCACAAATTTCTGATTAGAAAAAAATTGATAAACTGGCAGAAGTAATAGTTAATCCTACTTCTTCAACAACTCACGTTGCATCTACCTGTGAAGTCAGTCGAAGTACAGTACACAGGGTGTTGAAAAAAAACAAATTTCATCCATACAAATTAAAAATGGTTCATCAACTCCCAGACGACGACCCTGACCGAAGACTGGAATTTTGTGAAAATATGGAAACTAAAATAAACCAACAGCCAGACTATGTCAAAACAATTTGTTTTAGTGACGAAAGTACTTTCTATCTTAATGGAAATGTAACTACACAGAATGTGAGATATTGGAGTGACGCAAATCCTCACCTGTTTCGTGAAACACATACCCAATTTCCCCAGAAGGTGAATGTTTGGGCAGGTATCCTGGGAAACCACATCGTTGGGCCTCTTTTTTCAAATACTGATTTAACTGGTGAGGTTTATCTGGAGCTGGAGCTGGAGCTGGAGCTGGAGCTGGGGCTGGAGCTGGAGCTGTTGCAAAACGCAATAGAACCGTTAATCCTTGAAATTTTGGAAGATAGTCCAGATGACTTCGGCTATTTGGAAATGACATTCCAACAGGATGGTGCTCCTCCACACTATAACGGTGCAGTAAGACGGTATTTGGATGAGGAGTATCGTGGTAGATGGATTGGACGACGAGGTTCAACGGAATGGCCAGCTCGATCACCGGACCTCACACCTTTGGATTTTTTTCTGTGGGGGTACCTTAAATCGAAGGTTAACGCCACTGAACCTGACAATATTGACGTTTTAAAACAACGTATTGTTGCAGAATGTGAGTCTGTTTCCGCAGACACATTTGCAAAAGTACGAGAAGAGCTTAAAAATAGGATATTTCACTGTCAGGAAGTAAATGGAGGTCACTTCGAGCAATTTCTCTGAGTAGATACTGATTCTTAAATCTGTAATGAATATCATACTGAATGGAATTTAAATTTTAATGTTTACTAATGAGCCATTAAAACTGCCATTAATACAAACAAAATTAGTATCATTGAAAAGGTTTTTTCGATACCTTTCAAAAGAGGTGTCGCTTGCCGTAGGGTTCCATTTAGAATAATTGGTCACAATGGCCTTGTGACGTCATCTTTGACGATTTCGTCATCTATCGTCACTAGTAGTTTACATCCTTTAATATTCAGTTTCCAAATTTCACGTGTTTATGTATAATCGTTCCAAAAATGAGAGGGGGGAAGAGGACTTTTGAGAAGCACTGTATAATGAAATGGAGAAATTCCCGAAAAAATTAATGGTTTGGTTGACAGGGACCGTGTCATATGGGGTGCTTCACCCTGTATTATGGTCATATTTTTACTTTTTCGAATGCTTCAAAGTCCTATATCAGTATTGACATTTCAGGGAAGACTGACCAGCAGGTGGAAGACGTTGATTCATCACTGCAGTATCCCGCATATGAATATCATTGCATTGTAGAAAACCACTATCGAACAAAATGTAATCAGACCCCCATAGGGCAACGAAAATAACCAACGCCTTAATCAACACCGCCCAATAAAAAAACGAACAACTGATTTCCTTTCTTGGCATCATCGAGCAATAAATTCCAGTTGCAATGACATCCACTCTGTGAGGGGATAGTATATCATGGCCAAACGAGCGGGGTGAATCTTGCTCACCGCAATTGTTATTTTTACAAAAGATCGAGGCATATGCCGGGATTAAGTTATTATGTACGCATCAGAAAATTATTTATGGCCCAGACAAGAGTAACAATGGAATTCGTGGGATTATGAGCGAGGTGGTGCTTGAAATGGTCATTAATGAAAAATGTGATGATATGAGGAGGGAATTAGGAGAATTTTAATGAGATTTTGTGGCATCGCTATCTACATCCTGGAAACCCGCAGGTTTCGATGGACAATTGATCGGTAATGAGATTTTATGCGTAGGGAATTTTGGTAAGATAATTTTACTGTATGGGATTTACATTAACGAATACAGTTTTCGGATATTCTGAACGCACGATTCACTACAATGCCTACAAATAATAATAATAAAAATTTCTTTATTTTCACAAATTAATTTGCACGTCATCAGTGTGAAAATACAAATAAAAAATAGAAAAACGTCAATAAAATCAAGCAATAGCCGAAAAGAGACAATCTAAAATCTCTGGATGTATATAGGAACAGCACATACACCTCACAAACAATAATAAGATATAATATAAAATATAAATATAAAAATATGACAATAAGTAACTCTAGGTGTATATAAATAAAACATACATGTTACAAAACAAGTGTAGCAGTTTTCTGAACATGTTTACATTTCCTGAAGCTTCAATGTCATCTGGAAGTTTGTTGTGCAGTTTGCATCCCTGATATTCAAAGCTTTTTTGGTAGAGTGTAGTGCGATGTTGAACGGGTAGGAGTAAGTGGGCATTTCGTGTCAAATGGGTATGTGGTGGTCTGTTGGTAGCCAATATGTTTTTGTTGCGGTATACATATAAATATCACAGAAAATGAAAGAGATTAATTTTTTTTAGTGAGATTGTCGTATTATTTCATAGGGAATTGAATTCAATTAGCGACAAATTTGGAGGATCGGAATTGATTCACAAGCTTTTTCAGGTTACTTCAGCAGTGTCGCTGAAAGTAATGACTCACCCTGTCTCATTGGTGATGAGGAATAACTATTTTGTTTTCAATGGAATGACTAGAAGAACATTTCTCATTCACGGACCCAAAGTAGAGACCTGTCCCCGATTGCATCCCGGTAAATGTACAGCAATTGTGAGACCTCTTCACTTTCCAGTGGTAACTCCCCTGGAAAATGTCTCAATTTATCCCAATTTTCAAATCAAGCAATAGAGCGAGTATTTCCAACCGGAGGTCATTGCTTGATATATTGGGTGAAGTCTTTGACATCATACCAACGAAGGAGCTATGTTATTCTAGCAAAAAATCAAACCACCACAGCTTAGGAGAGTTTCGTGGAAAAATGAGTTTGGAGTCTTATGCCGATTTCATTTGTTCTTCAAGAGATTTTCGAGTCAATGGAAAACTCCAAATTCTTCAGTGTACACCGATTTTTCCACAGTATTTGATAAGGTACATCATCTGACACTGATAAAAAAAGTTCGAAATTTCGCTGTACACCGAAATGTTTTGAGGCTCGAAAGAGTTTTAGTAACCTCTGATACCCCACAAGGATTTGACCTGCGCTCACTATGATATATTCGTTAGTGATATCGAAAAATGTTTCAAAAATTTTAATTGCTGTATAGTGACTACTTGAAATATTTTAAAAGAATACTAATTGGTTCTGATAATAATGATCTCCAAGAAGATCTAAATTGACTCCTTCACGTCGGTGTGGAGAACATTCTATCGCATATGACCTGCTCATATAGGACAGCGGAGAGTTCTGGAATAGCGACTATTGGGAATGTTTCATAACGTCATCAGTCGGATTTCTTCTCGAGTCTTCGAATGGCAGTTATCGATCATTTGGAGCATAAGATCATCGGTAACGGCCGTTTCTCGAGTTTTCCAATGGCGGTTATCGAACATGTGGAGCATGATGTCATCGGCACCCAGCACATGGGCGTACCCAGGGTATTTTCGTGATTTCCGTAACAAATAGAGCAGAATGTTAACCTTGTGATCTCGCAAAGCAGGGTTTCGAAAGCAATTCAAATTAACTCGTTCTAGAGAAGTGCTTATGACCTCCAAAATGTTATCACCATGCGACATACCATTGACTATTTTATATTAACCTTGAGTTTGTGATATTTAGTTAATTTTGAATATTATATTGAACAAGAATTTTAGAGATTATGATTGGACACTTTTTCAACATTCAACATTTTTAGTTCATATTTTCACTTGAATTTAATTTGAATTTTTATTTTTTCAATAGGTACCGCCTTTCCTATGATATCTCGAAATTATATCATACTGCATGATTTTTATAGTTTCAGCTAGACATCTCTCCGTTTTTTTTCGTTTGAGGTCGAATAATGAGACTAAATTATATACAGTATAATTCACTTCTCATGGAAACACCCTCTATCTTCCGTATTTTTTGTCGTAGAATCATGAAATATTCAGGCTTGATATATACACTGAAGATGTACTCACTGATCCTGAACAATAAATTAGGGGGCAAAGTGCGTCCAAAATACCTTTGGTTTGGTGTTCAGAATCTCCGAATTATTACTAATACACCTGTTTCCTGGAAAATTTTCAGTCCTAAAAATCCAAAATTGACTTAGAAGCACCCCCGTGACTTCCGTAATTTTCGAGGTAGAATCGAGAAATTTGCAGGATCGATAAATACACTGAAAATTTACTTACTGACCAAGAGGGTTTCCTCTAAGGCTGGTTGCTATGATAAGTGAGATAAATTCGGATTTTTTAGGACTGAAAATTCTTGAGGAAACAGGTGTATTAGTAACAATCTGGAGATTCTGAATACGAATTTGATGGAATTTTGCTCCCTAGGATCATATGATTTTTTGGAAAAATGTTTGGATCCATCGCTATTCGATTTCTTTCGCAAGTTCAATACTTTTAGGTGTTCATATGTACTGATTCGAAATAGTTGCTAGCGTGGTGCTAGATGGCGTAACGTATTGGCCGCATCGAAATACCCGTTTCTCCGTAGATACAGTTGATTAATTCTGCGAATAATAGTTCATTGTGTATCTAGTTGTAAAAGCAATACATTTCCGGACGACAATGTTAATTGTTGGCTAAGGCCAACAAGCATTGAAGTCTGGGAATGTGCTCTTATTACGAGGTACACATACTATTTTTTCTGAAATCGCAATCAACATTATCATAAATTAAGGAAGTTTTATAAATGCTTAAAAATTTTGAAAAAGATTACCATCTATTTCCTATGAAATCGTTTCCTTGCCAATCGCTGTTTGTTTATTGTTTTGACAAAAGTCAGAGATTCACTACTTATTTCGGTTTAATACCTACTTATCGCCTAAAAAATATTTAGATATATTCAAAATGGATAGTGATGATGATGTCCAGGTGTACGGAACACCACCAGAGTTAGTGAATGCTGCTGAAAATGTCATCTTGAATTTATTGCCAAATAAATCCAAAGCAAAATATGAATTCGCTTACAAACGTTTCATGGATTATTGCCAAGGAAAAGAAGATGACCCCCCGATCTGAAAATGTCATGATTGCATACTTTTCCGATTTATCTATAAAGTTGAAGGCATCTACGTCATGGTCAAATAACTCCATGATGAGAGCTACACTTAGTACAGAAGAAAATATTGATATTACAAAATATTCTAAATAACGTGCTTTCCTGAAACGCCAAAGTGACAACTATAAACCAAAGGAGTCAAGAGTTTTGTCAGATGAACAAATTGAAATGTTTATCACTCAAGCACTAGAATTTATATACTTAATGAATAAGATACGTTTATTAGAATGTAAGAATTTTAAAATTACCTAGATATTTATGTAGTATTTACTTTTTAGGTTGCCTTGATATTTGGTGTTACTGGTGCATGTCGCCGTGATGGACTATATCAATTGAATTTAAATAACACGGAAGATTTTGGATCAAAGCTTTTGATAAAAATACCAGATAATAAAACGAACAAAGCAACATCATTTGTGATAAACGAAACTTATATGCCATTCTATAGAAAACATGTTGCATGTCGTCCAGAAACTTTTTAAAGTTACCGCTTATTCTTTAATTATTCAAATGGGAAAGGTTGCTGGCAAGTAGTGGGAATACATCAGTTTGGCAAAATGACTCAAATTGTCGCAAACTTTTTTAATTTGCCTTATGCACATGAATACACAGAACAATGTTGCCGGCGGTCCTCTACGACCATTTTGGTTAATGCTGGAGCGGATTTAATTACTTTCGCTTTCGCTAAGGTGTAAGTCTCCTCGCAATGTCAGTTTTCATCTTAAATTTTTTTGTCTTTTATACATCTGTTTTGGGAGAGAAAGAATGAGAAATGTAGAGATAGAATGCATTGGCCATGTTCGATACAAATTGAGCAAACATGCTGCTATATTCTTTTTTTTTTCAATTTCCCCGCGAATTGATTCAGAATAAAATTTCATTCGGGGTGTGGACATAAAAAATATATTTTGTATCCTTCCATACGTCTGTTACGACGCAAGTCTGGAGAAAATAAAGAAAGAATGCTTCCGGAATTATAAGTATCATCTTTTATGTCTCGACATGAATAAGGTATCGTTTTTACAACCTTACCGCTGTTTTGATGTTCAGTTATTTTTGAGATGGGGAGAGACAATGAAGGATTTATTTCATGAAGAAGCTAAGATGTTCTGTGACTGGTCGGTCTTCAGTGTTCCACGGAAATAGACGATAATAACTGGGGTTGTAAAACTGTGAACTGTTTGTACACTGATACATTTTACTCCTCCATATCTGCTTTCAAAATAATTATTACAATTTTCTGTAGGAGACTAGATCATCTCAAATTAACAACAGGGTTTTTTCCAGACTTATTTGGAAATTTACATGATAATAATAATAATAGTTACTATTAATTATTATTATAATTATATATTAATTATAGTATTATACAAACATACAAAATAAGTCTCAAGGAGCTAGCAAACAGTATTAGTTATGAAATAAATACCAGTATAATATGAAATTGCTTACAAATAATTATAAAATGTTAGGTAATTCACAGATATAGCCGTTCTTTTCAGTCGCCGGGAGCCAGGAACTCATTGGCAGTGTGCAGAAATTGAGAAATGTGCCATTTGAGTTTAATCTGGAATTGAGGTAAAGTTTGATAGTGTTTCAATTCATTAGAAAATCTATTATATAAACGACTCCTACTGAAAATACAGTTTCCCTGTTATAGTGATAGTGTTGTAGACTGTTCTTCTGCTTATAGATCACCTTTGTGTCTGGTATTACATGTGTTAACAGGTGTTTCACCTTGAAAGATGTAGGTTTTTTAAAAACCATACGTTTTCATATATGTTCACTGCAGGTACAGGAAACACCTGGTCATAATTATAATTTATATTTGAATAAATATCCGTTCCAAATATGTTCATAGACCCCAGTGGGTGGATGTTGTCAAAATGGGAAGTGCGTATAATTTGAGAACTACATTGTCGTGACATGACTTTTGGGGTATAGCACGTAGTTGACCAACATATCAATCCCATATGGCATATACAGGGTGTTAGTGGATAAGTACGACAAACTTCAGGGGGTGATATTGATTGTCGCATTCGCTCAAATATTCCTGGTGTATTTCTTATCGTCTCACAGCCGGCTATAATCCGATTCCTCAGGACTTCAACATTTTCGACGGGAATGGGTTGAACTAATGACTTGAGAGAACTCCAAATGCTAAAATCTAGAGGATTCAAATCCGGAGATCGAGCAGGCCAATGTTCCGTACCTTCCCTACCTATCCAACGATTTGGATATACGGTATCCAAGTGATTACGTACAATAATGCTTAAATGGACTGGTGCACCAACATGCATGAACCAGAAGTGTTGTCTCAGCTGTAGAGGAATTTCTTCAAGAAGAACAGTTAACTCTTCCTGTAGAAAATTGAGGTAAGAGTCGCATGTTAGTCGTTGTGGGAGGAAATATGGACCGATTGAATGATCATCAAGTACCCCAAGCTATACATTCACTGAAAAATGATGCTGAAAATTAGCTACAAAGATTCCATGTGGATTTTCCTCATCCCAGAGGTGATTGTTATGGAAATTTCGTATACCCTGTCGTATAAAATTAGCCTCGTCGGTAAACAAAACGCCATTTGAAAATTAGGAATTTGAACGATTTGATGAAGAATCCAATGGCAAAACTGGGCGCGGAAAAAGTCTCCAGGTAGTAGAGCTTGCACAGTTGAATATGAACGGATACAATTGCTGTTCTTCAAGAATTTCAAATACGGTGACGTTGCTTACATTCAGTATGTTGGCAATTTTCCGAGTACTTGTTTCAGGTGACTCCGCAATTAACTCGAAAACTGATTCTTCTAGTTGCACAGTTGGTACTTCTCGAGGGCGCCCGCAGTCAGCCGTTTGTTCCTCAAATGTACCATTTTTCGCGCTAACGTTGGTGAAGACGAGCAAATATTGTGTGATGGGGTACCCTAAGTCCTGGATACAACTCAGCATACTATCGTCGAACTTGCCGACCATTTCCATTACTTCGACAATAGACAAAATGCATGTCTACCAATTCCGCATTTGTTATATAGCAACCTGTCATTATTTTTTCATGCAGAATCACCCCTGAAGTGTGTCGCACTTATTCACCAACACCCTGTATATCCATATTATTCCAAGTTATTTGATTCATGTTACAAATTCGTGGAAGTTATCATGTATGTAAATACTTCTTACAACTGTTGATCTGTGAGTGAATACCACACATGCTGTTTTTGACTGGTTGAAAGTCTGTTTTTGTATATCCACTATTATTTTCATGCATTTTCTTCATACTGAGATATCATGTATTCTGAAAAGAGCTTTTTTCTCATCAGCATGTAATACTAAAAAGGCAGATGTTTATAATTATTCAAATAATTGACCCACAAAGAGAAAATAATGGGTCCTTGCGGGGCATCAAACAATGTTCTGATAGATTTTTTTATTCTGCAAATTGAATATGTAAAGATACCTTTGGTGCGACCTATTGGAAAAGTGCATCCAATCGTATGCTGTGTCCCTAATGAACCAACATATAGTTTTTCCATCGTTATATCATGGTCAATGAAGTCAATAGTCTTTGTGAAATCAATATACAGTCCTAGAGCTAGTGTATCATCATCAATAGCTTCGACAATTTTATGAATTAATGGAAAAAATAATTAATAAGACATATTTTCAAACACAAGCTTTCATTCAAATGCACTAAAAAGTAAAAAATAATTACTCTGGATGTGTGCCGTAGGTTATTCCTCGAGTAATAGATTCAAAAGCTTGTTCCCTTTGTATTTGAACTGAAAACATTGCGCGAAAAGCTTTTGAATCCATACCTCACACATCCAAAGCAATTGTTTTTCACTTTCTAGTGCATTTGAATGAGAAGGTTGTCTTTAAAAAGGTTTTTCATTAATTATTTCATTTTGGGCTTTTTAGTACTCAAGTACGCCTTAATCTATGCATTTTTCTTGGAGCATCGTCATTACGAGGCTCTTTTTTCCTTATTTGTTCTGAGGGACTAATCCTTCAATGAGGATTTGGGTGCAAATCGAATTGCTACAATGTAACTGAGCTAATCATCGGATGTTCAGGCTCTCTGAACTTAAATTATGGGCAAACCGTTCTGCGCGTACTTTGCTGATTCAACAGCGTGGATGGTCCACGTGGACTAGGCTAAATCTGCAAGACTTAGAGGCCAATGAAATTTACATAAAGATTGGTGAAGCCAATCACAAGACTAAGCAAACCCAGGATAGCGTCTCTTGACATGGGGGACGCGTGGAAAAAGAGTTAGTTGGTTCGGAGAGTCGATTCCACAGAGTCGATACCGCGGGATCGAAGCAGCCCTGGACACTAATGGAGACCAATGGATAGATTATTATTCGAGATAAAAGGCCGGTGCAAGAAACTTCAGAATCGTTGGGAATAATGGTGTCAATATTTCATCTCTAGTGTCGTTTTCGAAAATAAGAGTTGGCATTGTATTAAAATACGGAAATTGCGGCGAATGACAAGTGTCGTTGGGGATGCTATAGGAGGGAAAATAAGGCCGGTTATCGAAGGAAAATTGTTGCGCACTTGGTGAGTTGAGAAGCTTTCAGATACTATGGAATATCCTAGTGCAAAGCTCACATTAGATGAGATGTTCGCTCGTTTTTTGCCACAATGAAGATTGTTTGCAATTTCTGAGGAAGTCAAATTTTACAGCGCGAGATGATTAAAATTTTTGGCATATAGGAGCATATGGGCTCTTTGTTTCGAACATTTTGGCTTGAATCACTATTTTAAAGTGGTTGGTTTTGTTTCATCTCATTATGGTTTTGAGTTACTCCCTTTATTCTACCTTATATTCCATTTGATTGTTGAACTTCGGGCTGTAACATATTTTTGAATTCGATATAAGTGTTTACGTTATTTTATTCAAGGAGAATGACAAAAAAAATGTGAAAAACCTAAAGTCGGGTGTATTTTTTTAAAAGAACAAAAAACTTTTTCAATGAGACACATTGAGTGTAGAAGGAGAATTTCATGCAGAAAAAAGTTATTGAAACAGACTGCACATTTTTTAAGCCGCCTCCGAGCCTTATTCTGGAGGACAATTGGTGACTAAATTAAACAACAGTGCTTTATATTATTCTATCATAGAGATACTCTAAAATTATTTGTGCTATGTGTCTGAATGGTCTTTAGGCATTATAACACTGGTGACAACCTATATGATATATAAATATCAAATGTAATACTCATTATTATCACTGAAAAATGAAAGAACAATCAACTGATCTCATTGTACAGTACTTTTTAGCATATGAAACACTCAAGAAAATCAAACACCCGAACTGCATTGTCGTTTTGCTTTGCTTTCGTCTACTATATGGCCAATAAAACACTAACAATAATAGTATATTATTTAACGAGCGGTAATGTAGGTCATAACTCACGCAGATGAAGTTTGCAGCACGAGCCGCAGGCGAGTGTTGTTATTCATCAAGTGAGTTATGACCATTACCGAAAGTTGAATACTATACTTTATCTACGACTATAACAATAAATACTAAGATACAAGTACAGAGAAGGAACTTTATTCACAAATCTTAGTAGTTACCTATAACAATGCTATGAAAATTTTAATTGTAATTACTATTTTTTTATGGATGAAATTAACTGTAAAGTTTGAACAACCAGTAAACTGAATATGTGGGACTGAATTATGCAAGTTTATTGTTTCATTTTGGGATTGTTGCATATATGTTGTTGATTTACTAACTGGTTGGGGTGTTATAGAACTGTATATTTCATTTGCAGTATCTGTCTTATTCTATTCGGAATCATCAACGTACCCCTCAGCCACAGTAGTTGATCGCCAACCGCCATGGAGTTTCAGTGCCGTTATATCCCCTCCAGCATCTACTAATAAAGTTGCCGACGAGCAGCGAAAGCAATGCCCTGTATATAAATTACAGTGTGGTAATTTAAAAAATGTAGCAATGTCTTTCCCCATTGCTCCAAATTTATTAATGCCAATTCTTTGTGAGTGATATTTCCCATTCAGAAATTTGAAGAATAATATCGTTTGCGATATATCAGTAGAACGAAGATTTAAATATTCCTTAACTATGGTATAAACATTTCCCGTAACAGTGAATTTTCTGGCAATTTTCGTTTTTGTATTTGGTACACTGACCATAAAAATAGATTCATGATCTTCTAAATAAATCATGTAATTGACTAGATGATGAAAACGATTGAATATTGTGAGATCTACTACCTTTGTCGCCAGATATTCATCATCAGGAGGTTCATTTATGAAATTATTAAGTTGTCACGGCCTGAAGGTTTTTGCCTTTTTAGCTACATGTTTCTCTGATTGACGTTCAAGAAACGCGCGTAATTTCGAATACTTCTCTATATTGATTCCATTATTTATGTTGAGTGTGCTTCTGCATGGAGTAGAAAGTCCATAGGGACGATGCTTTATATTTAGTACTAAGTTCACTAAAATATGCCAAAAGTACATTTTCTGTGAACGATGACTCATTGTTCTTGCTGCTACATCAATCTTGAAAATTTTTGTATACACCTTTATATTTGTTTTGGGATTTTTCGGGCAATAAATTCTGTATGGTAACATTAGCTACTTGTATTATTTCTGGAGGTGTACATAATGATTCATCTTCACTATCTGAATTCATCTTTTTCAGCACAAATTCAGAACAATTAGGTATTAACTTAATTTGAAAACGTCAAAATTATTCAAGTGGCATTACTCCCTCAATAACAATAATGGAATGTTCCCTTTCGGCCAAACGGCTTGTACATAAGAACAGAGCCACCTTGATATTCGGTTCGTAAATAATTCCAAGAATCTTTTCCGATTTATTATAGTGAGTTATAGTAGTGAGTTATTATAACTCACGTTGTTTGTTTATAGATACTATTAATTGCTCAAAAGCAGTTGAATAATCAATATATAATTTAATAGGAGTAGATAAATAATTCATGTACATTCAGATAAGCTTCCACTGATAATATTCTTACAAATTCGAAAGAGCTGCCTGGGATTAGTGAGCAAATCAGTATAGTCCAATTCAGTTATTTTGAGACAAGTTACAGTAAACATAGTATGAATAATTGCCGTTAATTCCACCGGCACACAAAAAAAAAAGTTGTCTGTGCACCGGGCGCCACCTATCTACGGGCATGTTTTTCGACCCGCTGAACACGAATTTCAAGTCAGTTTAGGCCGTCCGGGCTTCAATTTCGAGTAAATTGCAAAAAACCCCAAAAATAGCGAAAATTCGATATTTTGACAAGATAAAAAATTCTGATTCTGCAATAAATTTGGCCCATAGTCCCCTCAAACATTCATCAAACTGCAAAAAACCGATAAAATAGCAGAAAATTGCTGCTGAAAAAATGGAATTTTTTTTTTTAAACACAATTAAATAAATTTCTTGTATTTTTTATTTCTAAAATACAAGATTAAGATCCAAGAATGTACACAAATTGAATTTTTAACGGTTTTTCGAGGGTATTGTACTGTTTCATTCTCAAATGATCTACGATGTGGATACCTCTTTTTCCACCTTTTCCTTTATTTAGTAAAAATTTGTCATCGTGTTGGAATTTCAACTTCTTCGAAGTGCAGACTTCATTTCATTGCATGATCGCTTGTACTTGCAACCAGGGCAGTTCTTCGGGGTGACGGTGGGCAACAGAACCATCTGGCAGAGTCCCTGGGTTAACGGCGTGTGTGCCGTCATGGCAGGTACAAGTGATGAGTACTTTACGATGCAGGGATTCGGAAACCCAGTTTCGGCGTCTGGTCAGGGTGAGAAAGCAGGCCCGCAGGCGTCGTCATCCAGCGACTGCAGCTCTTCAGTAGTGGAAAACTTGGCTACTGGAGAGTATACTATTACAAGAAGCAATTCCCATCTATGCAATAAGAGTCCTGATCAATTTTGTTACGTTTGTGGGGAGTTTCAGCCGGTAAAAAACCGCAGAACGTTTTCAGATAGATTGAAACAAAATCCCAATTTTAGATTTTAAACGGTTTATGATTGAAGTACGATCGAAATTAGTATTTAACAGATCAAAATACATGAAAATTATGCTTGCATTAGATCTCAAAAAATTTTTTCTTGCCAAAACATCGAATTTTCGCTATTTTTGGGGGTGTTTTGCAATTTACTCGAAATTGAAGCCCGGACGGCCTAAACTGACTTGAAATTCGTGTTCAGCGGGTCGAAAGACATGCCCGTAGATAGGTGGCGCCCGGTGCACAGACAACTTTTTTTTTTGTGTGCCGGTGTTCTTTAGCATACTCCACTGAATATGAACTAGTGCCTGCACACTTCACTTGTCGCATAATTGAAATCTGTCTATCCCGTCCACACTAGATCGCATTACAAACCGCAGCACGATCAAAGGTTTAAATTAATTACAATTCAGGGCATTTAACGGCAACGTCGTCTTCGCAACCACCACTTGTGAGGAACGGGTCGGCACTCATCCCTCGAGATCAAGTACATGTTTTCGACTTCCTGGAGGATCTAGTGAGAAATGTGCCTGTCTGAGTAGGCGCTGATCTTCTGTCCCGATCGCATTGAAGCGGTTTATGTTGGGAAATTGGGGTTTGTTACGCTGTCCATTTAGTCTTGATAGGTTTGCTTTCACATCTAGATGAAGCGACGAGGCCCCGTGGTCAACTGTATTTGTTTATACAGTGTGTCCGTAAAGTATGGAACAAATTCATTTTTAGCTAAACAGGTCATTTTAAGAAATAATCCTGAAACACGTCGATTTTTTATGTTAATTTACCGTATTTTAAAATAATAATCTAATATACAGGGTGAATTACGTTCGAGTAATGACGTCACCGTCATTTTTTTCAAATGGAACACCCCCATTTTGTCTCAATTTTCGGATTACTCTAGCTGAGCTGATTCCAAAAATGTATCACATGTTGATTTCAATTGGTACAGGGTGGACAACAATACAATAGTTTTGTGTGTGCTCATAAAGTAACGCGTAACATTCTTTATTAGGTAAATTAACAATATTATCAAAAATACTTATTGTCTAGCGGACAGAATATGCTGGAATACATGACTTTATAAATGTTCGAACTGCAGCCCTTGCTGTATTTGACAGTAACCCAAACGGTGTACAAATTCTTGTTGAACCTTGTGTATGGTTTCTTGCGTAATATTGTTTATTTCTCAACCTGTGGTAGAAGTCCATTGTATCTCGAAGTGGAGTGGTATAATTTTATGAAGAAGAAAAACACGAAGTCGTCTCCACAATATAATATTAAAATCGATTAGGTCAATACCATCGATTATTGAACATGTTTCGAACCTCTATAGGTTCATCATCAGCAGATATAAAAGTATTCTACAATAAAGAAGAACAAAGACTTAGTTACATGGGTAATATGATATGATAAGTGCTACTTACATGGAGATGAAAAAATTCAAAAAATTAGTTTTGTAGGTTAATGTTACTAAAAATTTTTATATATAATTCCCATTTTTATAACGTCGACCAATTGGGAAATGGGAAATCCCCTTTCAAGGGGTGCGTCCCATCCTTAAACTTAGGAGGGCCGAAAACTTCAGCCGATACAAAATAATTCGAAGACATGAGGGAAAACAAATGCAATGGCGGTGATTGACAGCACACAAAGAGCCAACCATCTGTCAGACTGAATTGTCGAACCTAGCCATGGAACGACGACAAGAGAACTCCATGCACGGAACAAAATTGAACTAGATGTGAATCAAAACCAAAGCGATAACTATACCATGCGTAGAGCTCGGATGTCACCTATCCATATTTACAAATTTATATATATCCATAAGAGTAGAACAATTATGTATCAAAATAAAGAACAATATGTATATGACAGACTAGTTATTACAACAAAACAACCCGAAGTGCAACTTGTACTGAAAAGGAAAAACACCACAGAGCAAACAGGAATGGCCCTGTCCAAACGAACGAATGCACTATGACGTAGAACAATTGGTTTATCGGAGATCAAGGAAGGAAAAAGTTCTAATGAAATGTAAGGGAATTAAAAAACTTACGACAATCAAACTGTACTTGTTCGTTTAAGGAAATAACGCTCGGATTGTTTATGACGGCATTGATCTCAAATATTTCAAGAAAATTGAGTAGAGAACCCTTTTGGCAAACATGTAAAATATCCAAATCAGTCTCTATATCAAAAGTATGGTTGTAATTAAGAATATGGTTAGCAAATGAACTTTTGGTATTATAATCCTCTATGTGTGGGTTTCTAGAACTCTCAATCAGTTTAACATGTTCACCAACTCTTGTTTTTATTTTTCTACCACTCTGACCTTTTAACATGTAAAATATCCAAATCAGTCTCTATATCAAAAGTATGGTTGTAATTTTCTCTTGTACATCTGCAATATTTGCTGGTTTCGTTTTATAAATAACATCCTTCAGATGGCCCCACAGAATATAATCCAAAGGATTTAAATCTGGTGACCTCGCTGGCCATTCAGTGGGTCCACGTCTACCAATCCACCTGTTCGGAAAAATTTCATCTTGGTACCTTCTAACATCTACAGCATAATGTGGAGGTGCACCATCCTGTTGAAACCATAAACTTTCATCAAAACCTCCAGGATTACGTCTGCTGGGAAACAAATTACGTAAAGTAGGTACGAGATACCCCCTTAAAAACTCAAGGTACGTTGCCCCGTTTAAATTACCTTCGAAAAAGTAGGGTCCGATGATTCGATTTCGTACAATTCCAGCCCATACATTTACCTTTTGAGGGTATTGTGTATGATGCTCACGCATCCAGTGGGGGTTTTCTTTTGCCCAGTATCTACAATTCTGACGGTTAACGTCACCATTCAACATGAAAGTGGACTCATCAGAAAAAATAATGTTTTGTATCAAGAGAGGGTCTCGGTGACATGTATCCATCATTTCTTCGCAAAATTGGAGTCTTCTATCGGGATCATCTTCGTTTAATTCTTGCACAAGTTTGATTTTATAAGGATGCCATTTTTCAAGCTTCAATAGTTTGTGTACCGTTGTTTTGCTAACACCGATATAGCGACTAACTTTACGAACAGAAGTGTGCGCATCTTCTTCAAAACTCAGTAAAACATCTAATGCTGTATCAGCATTTGCAGGGGGACGACCTGATTTGCGTACATTTTCAACATTACCAATTTCTCGAAATTTCGTTTCAATCTTACTGACTGTCGAACGCGTTATAGGTCTTTCTGGATATTTATCATTAAACAAATTGCACACTTCCATCTGAGTTCGCGATCTGTCTCCATACCCAATCATCATAAGTATTTCAATTCTTTGTTTTACACTTAACTCCATTTCTACTTCCAATTAAATCTAAGCAATCATTCGAATATTCACGAATACCAAAAATATTAAAGTATATAAAAAATTTGGAAACAGCTCATTTTTATTACTCTAAACATGTAGCAAACTACGGGGTGTTACATTTAAACCAATTGCCGCTAGACAATAAGTATTTTTGATAATATTGTTAATTTACCTAATAAAGAATGTTACGCGTTACTTTATGAGCACACACAAAACTATTGTATTTTTGTCCACCCTGTACCAATTGGAATCAACATGTGATACATTTTTGGAATCAGCTCAGCTAGAGTAATCCGAAAATTGAGACAAAATGGG
The DNA here is from genome assembly GCA_018342105.1 of Gonioctena quinquepunctata. Taxonomy (NCBI): domain Eukaryota; kingdom Metazoa; phylum Arthropoda; class Insecta; order Coleoptera; family Chrysomelidae; genus Gonioctena; species Gonioctena quinquepunctata. The sequence goes on along the minus strand of JAFIRS010001028.1, from coordinate 161,462 downwards.
GGTGTTCCATTTAAAAAAAATGACGGTGACGTCATTACTCGAACGTAATTCACCCTGTATATTAGATTATTTTTTTAAAATACGGTAAATTAACATAAAAAATCGACGTGTTTCAGGATTATTTCTTAAAATGACCTGTTTAGCTAAAAATGAATTTGTTCCATACTTTACGGACACACTGTATATTTGGCCTAATTCTTATCACCAATAATTACACGAGAGCTTTTTTTGTCGAAGTAAACGTGACATTTCAATGAGAATATTGTTACTTATCAATTTAACGAAAAACTTACAAATCTGTATAACGAGTAATTTTTTGTGGCTGTTTTTTGTGTTGAATTGCCTAAGGAAACTCGAATTAAAAATACTTCGATAAAAGAGGCTTGACTGTAATTTGGTGCGAGAATTTAATGAATACATATTTAATTTAAATATTAGGTAATTTGGAAGTTACTTCATCAACAAACGAGGTGAAAAGTATTTCATTTATTCCAAGGGAAAGTACAGTTGTTAAAAACAATTCTTATACCGGGTGACAATGGGACTAATGCCATACCTATATCTCGTTCACTTATCAACCGATTTGAATGAAATTTTGTACATAGATATGAAACACAATTTCGGATTGACAGACAGACATATGAAATCAAAATGGCCGACTTCCGGTTCCGCCAGAATAGCCACCAACTTCGCTTTTTCAAATGGAACACCCTGTATGTATGATATTTTTTGGATTCTACGGCTCAAATTACATACGACAGTGTTACCAAACTTTTATTTTATTGAAAACAAAAATTCTAATTTTTTTTTAGCCCAGGAGGCTTCGATCAGGTTTAAATCTATACTAATTTACATCAGCAACTCATAGTAATAGTCATTTCATCGATAAGATCAATAACAAATCCTACACCAGGAGTTGGAGTTTTCTGAACGCTTTTTACCGAAAAAAAGTTTTTTTTCAAATGGTACCTACCGAGTGCCATCTTGCCATTCGATAGAGAATTTAATTAACAATTAAACGATATACATTATGTACCACATTCTTTTTGTTCAATACGTAGAGAGCACAAAATGAAATCAATCTAAAAAAATTGGTAGGTAACATGACATCTATTCATTCTTTCAAACTTTACTCCAGAATGGTAACAATGAATTACCAAAAATAAACGACTTGACGATATGTAATGATTATGAACCCCTTACAGAAAAGATAACTTTTTTATAATCAAACTGTCTGAATAAATCTAACGACTGAAACAGTGAAACATTCAACGTACAAATTATTACTCACAATACCATTATCCAGTTTTCAATAGAAGAGTTTCACAACCATCGAAAAGTTAGTTGATTTATTGATGACCAATGATATGTTGCCGGTTTTTCCTAACACATGGACTAGTTCTATTTATTGTACACCTCATCACATTTATCAGTTCATGTGCAGGAATTTCCTGAAATGCGCGCTAAACTCTATCTCTCAAGTCCTCCAAAGAAGTTGGTCTTCACGAGTATACTTTGGATTTTATGTAACCCCATAAATTAAAATCAATAGAGGTTGAATCGGGCTATCTGGCTGACCATCTGATTGGACCAGTTGTTCCAATCCATCTCTGCCCATAGGTATCACTAAGATATTGCCGAACAATATAAGCATTATCTGGTCCTGCACCATCCTGCTGGAAAATCATATTTTCCCTGATGTTCCCAGATGAATTGTTGATATTATTTTGAATATCGTCCCCTAAGAATTGTAGGTATGTTTGGCCAGTCAAAGGTCCGTCGAAAAAAATTGGTCCAATGGTTCTTGTTCCTATGATTCCTATCCAGACGTTGAATCCAAATCTTTCTTGAAAATTACCTTCTCTCAGCAACCTAGGATTTTGTTGAGCACAATACCTTGTATTAATCCTATCGAACATTCATAAACCTAGACTCATCTGTGAACAGTATCTTCGAGACAAAACCATTATTCAAATCATGATGACGCAAAAGCCAATTACAATAAGTTAGTCTCCGTTTTGGGTCATTTTCATATAGATGCTGATGCAAACTGTATTTATGAGAGCGATATTTATGTTTTGTCATTACTTTTCTGACACTTTCCCTGCTGATCCCACATTCCATGTCCAATTCTCGCACTGATGCAGATGGAGAAAAATTAACATTAGTTTCTGTTTCTTGACTGACGATGAAGTGAATGTGGTTTTGATTGGCTGGTTTTTACCTTAGCAGCATTTCCAATTTCCTGAAATAGGTCTTTGATGGGTGCCGTCTTAACGGATAACGAACAGCGTTAGCTTTGACAGCGTTCTTCTGACATTCTTCGTATATCAATATCATATCGATTTGTTCGTTTCGAGAATAACGATTATTATTTTCCATTTCCACTTTTTACAAACAAAACGAGATGACAAGTAAAATTGGTATTTCACTTTTGACATGACATCGACTATTGTTTTCCATGATTCCACGGCTACCTTTCATTTCATCAAACCTAAACGGATAACTCATTGGAATTTGTAGGCATCGTATAAAATATCTATCGTTTTTAGTTTTGAACAAAAAGAAAGTCGTACATAATGTATATCGTTGAATTGGTAATTCAATTCTCTATCAAATGGCAAGATGTCCTCGGTAGGTACCATCTGAAAAAAATCATTTTTTCTTAAAAATGCGTTCAGAAAATTTTAGTTTCTGCTGTAGGATTTGTTATTTATCTTATCGATGAAATGACTATTATGAGTTACTGATGTAAATTAGTATAGATTTTAACCTGATCGAGGCCTCCTGGGCTAAACAAAATTGAGAATTTTTTTTTTTCAATTGTAAACAAAAAATTTGGCAACACTGTCGTATGTAATTTGAGCCGTAGAATGCGAAAAACATCAAACCTACAGGGTGTTCCATTAAGAAATCGAAGTTGTTGGCTATTCTGTCGAAACCAGAAGTCGGTCATTTTGTTCTCATATGTCTTTCAATCCGAAATTGTGTCTCATATCTATGTACAAAATTTCACTCAAATCGGTTGATAAGTGGAGGAGATATAGGCAAGGCCCTGGTCCCATTGTCATCCGGTATATAAATTTATTTTCAGAACTTCCTTGTTTTTTGCTTATAATTTGCTGCATGCTCATATTTTCAGTGGTAGTTCATGCGGCAGTACAAATGGAATTTATGATTTTAGTATTGTGTTCTTGGTCCAACTGAAGGTATGGTTTTAATGACGACGGATTGCTATATCATGCTTTTTCACTAAATTTTGTTCACCAAAACCACTCCTGGACAATTCAGTTACGCCAGCAGCTCGATTGAAATGGTTCGTTATTTTTACTCGCTTGAAATCAAGTCTTATATTTTTCGGCAAAGATGCGGTCCATTTGGATAGTTTATTTATTCCAATAGGAGAATCCTTTTACCATCCTTTCTAATTCGTTTTTTGCCAGAAATTATTTGGCGTTATAGAAACTTCTCACATGTGATATGGTTTTCGCGTTTTTTCATAATTGTTTGAACAATCTTACTGGACATATATTTCATTCTTTGGTGTTTGCAACCAGCCATTTTCTGTAACGAAGCATTTTTTCCAAGCTCCGTTACTATGAACGGCTAACCAAAACTTTGAAGTAACTTTGGTACGTCCCTGCCTATTTGGGGGTTTGATATTAATTATGGTCTGACAACGAAATAATGCCCGTTTAGAAAATAAGTGTTAAATAGACAAAGCTACTGAAACGATCACGAACCGAGCAAAAGAAAGTGCTGATGCTAAAATACTTTTCTGACTGTTTTTGCTATGATGGTAGAAAAAGGTGAATTTATATTAGTAAAAACGTAGTATGCTTTTTCATAAGGAGACAGTTCTTATGTCATCAGATGAAAAAAATAGTCTTTGTTTATACGGTCTTTGTCCGATATTTCTTTCAAACCGATGGACATAAAAGCCGAGATTTAATTGGGATTGATATCTTTTCTTCCAGTCCGTGAACAAGTGACTTCAATTGTTCTGCGAGCCGTCATGAAACTGGTTTTCAAAAGTTTCATTTGAGTAGTGAGGTAACCGTAAGTGAAACATTCTGTATAAACTATTGATAAACTGTTGATTTGATTGTGTCATCAAGACACCTTTATAACCATATTGACCTGGGTGTATAATTTCACCTACTGTGTTTGAAAGCCGTCTGAGTTTATCAGGTTGGCGAAACGCCTGAATGATTATGTTTCGTTCATTGTAAATAGTTCATGCGATTTGCACAGGTGTGAAATATTTCAGTCCCGTGACTCTCACGATGAATCAAGTTGTTATTTATTTCGTGGGGTATTTTTGTTTAACGAAGACTATATATCAGAATCCCTACTACGATAGCGATATTAATTGACAAACCTACCGTACTCGGAATGATTGCCATCGGCATTTGTTTCATTTCTTACCCTGGCACTCGATCGAACAAAATAGTGAATTTGACATTTTGCATCTATGTTGCGGCTGTGGAATTTGAATATCCTATAGCACGAGATCGATGAACCATTCGATCTCATCGTATCTCGAGTTACGATCTCAGGCGCTGTCGAGGGTCACGATATATCAGTTTTTCTAGCTGCTCAAGTTGTGATGAACGAGAGCAGTTGGCGCGCTAATAAATTAGATATCATGTTATTTTTTTTTGTTTTCCTCAAGATACTTGCAGAGTGAAACTTTTCATCTTGATGACAATGAGACTAATATACAAATATTAGGGCTTTTCAATCCAGAATAAAGTTTCTGGAGGCGGTTTTATGAGATATTTGCATTTGAATAAGTTGAAGTAATGAAGAATATCACCAACTTTTGATTTTCACTTTACAATACACTCTATTGAAAATGAAAACATACCGTAAACATATTTTTTTGATACGTCTCATAGTTTCCGAGATATTCAATTGTTTAGCAGGCGTGCGACGACGCGGAGTCATCGGGAGCTGTGACGTCACTTTACAACGGTCGGTCAGTGCGTGCTCTGCTTCCGAGCTGTGTGTTTGAAGTTTGCGTCGAAAATTAATAAAAATGTCGAATCCAGAAACTAGAAAATCGTGTGTTTGAATAAAACTACTAATGCATCCGAAAAGTTGTTTTTTATTGTTGCTTTCGAACCTAAAAGTCGGAAGAAATGGATGCAAATCATGATGTTCTGGGGTGATTCGGCATTTCACTGTACAAATATATCTTTTAACTTTTGCATATCCAATAGCGTCGTCGCCGAAGCTGTTTCTAGCCGATCTAAAATAAAATAAACGCAAGTTGATCAAATATGTAAAAAATTAAATGCATTTAAATCCACGATCACATTAAAGAGGAAATTAATATGAGAGATTTTTCATCTTAGCTTATAATATTTAATAGATTAGTCGCGTGCATCCTAATAATAACCTACTTATGAAAAAAATATTATATGGGTTCAAATTTTAAAAAGTTTTGTACCTCTGGTACATAATGTTCGGGTTAGGTTTAGTATGTTAATTCTTTGTTACATTATATGAAAAAAAAATGTAAGTCATGATCCAAACTATGTAGGTACAATAACACAGTATTGTTTTTAAGTCCCACCATGTTACAAATACCTACCCATTCTTCCTTCTCAGTAATGTCAAGTAAGATGTTCATAGTATCAATATGACGTATGACGTTCATTTATGAAACACTTGTGATGAGAAATATGTACTTATAGGGATCAAAAGATTTATGATAAAATGTAAAATGTTATTGAGTAATACTTACTTTTGCATTTTTACTCCTCGCATCTCGGCGGCCAAGAAATCGGAGTTATTTGAAAAATAGTGGGCAACCATTAACCCGTCTATTTCAAAACCGTCTTTTTTCAAAACCGTCATCCATATCTAATATTATACTTATATCACTATTGTAACACTGATTCACATGAAAACTCAAGTTAAAAACGTTGTTGTGGTCGAACATCCGATAGCAAAGCAATGATTGAGTGTACGGTGAGAACGTTGCGTTGTAAAATGACGTCACGCAGGCATGGCGCGCTCGCCCGAAATATTTGAATAGAATGGAAACTAAAATTGTCGTAACTTCAACACTACTCGCTTGATTGAAATGAAACAAAAACAGGTGTATTTCTATACACTTAGGCTACACGGTCATGAAGTTCCAAGTCATTCAACAGACCCAGTGACATTCTTCATTGTGTATGAAATGAGACATACACGTTGATGTCTCGTATGCAGAATCCTAGACATATACAGTGACCGGCAGAAAGTATGCATCATAGGGTTTTTTTTTTAATATAATATTTTGACGAATGCCGATACATGCAATCGCTTCTGCATCAGAAGAAACCCCAAAAGATGTTATACAGTGCCGTTCGTCGTTTCTTGTTTAACGGGAAATTTAAAAAATTAAAAAATTATGTCCCAAAACACACTTATTTGGGAAAATATTGAAAAATGTTATTTGGAAAAGTTGTTTAGAACGACATTTTATAGCTATGTACAAGTTTGGAAAATAATCTGAGATGAAAAAATAAAAATCAATTTTTGCTATAAAAAAAATTTCAATTTGGAAAAATACATTTCTGACAAAGAAACTCATCAGAGTAATATTTTGAATGATATTTTGTAAAGATTCACGAGCTACTTCTATTTTATTCGAAGAAAATTTTAAATCTGTGGATTTTCCATGTGTTCAGCTGCTTCATAAGAGGTCACAGAAATATCTTCAGGACATTATAATCCCGATACTGTTTATTATTGACGAAGAACCATGTATCTACAGAATTTCAATATGAATTTTTTATAGAACAAAAAATTATTATTTTTTACATATTTACATTTTATAATAAAATTAGAAGCTGAAATAATTATAAACCAAACAATTTAATGCATACTCGAAAGTTTGTAATCAATTTATTTTTTGTTTGAATAAAAAATTCAATTTGAAATTATGTAGATACGAGGACCTTCATCAATAATGAACAGTATCGGGATTATAATGTCCTGGAGATATTTCAGTGACCTCTTATGAAGCAGCTGAATACATGGCAAATCCATAGATTTAAATTTTTTTCCGAATAAAATAGGAGTAGCTTGCGAATATTCACAAAATATCATTTAAAATATTACTCTTGGTCTTACTAATGAGTTTCTTTGTCTAAAATGTATTTTTCCAAATTGAAATTTTTATTATGGCAAAATATTGATTTTTATTTTTTTATCTCAGATTTTTTTCAAAACTTGTACATAGATATAAAATGTCGTTTTAAACAACTTTTCCAAATAACATTTTTCAATATTTTCCCAAATAAGTGTGTTTTGGGACATAATTTGTGATATAATAGGAAAATCGGGCTCTGGGGTGACGAAGCAAGATATAGCGAGCATTTCGCAAAGAGATTGTGTAATTTAATTTTATGATAGGTGTTCTAGTTCATGTTCATGGTTGTAACTTATAAACTGATAAATTTACGTTCATCTGTTCCATTTAGTGAATAAATATATCGTTGAAGGTATCATGAACCTGCGTTATGAATTCAAAATTGTGAAAACTGAACAAGTTGAAGTATTTTACATAAAATTGTTATATTGTAGTTATATTTGGAAACTTCTATGGAAAGTACTTTTTCCATTTCAAGCCTATAAACTATAATATCAGGACAGTGTTTGAATTGAGATAAAGACAGGTCTGTCTGACTGTCTGTGCAACCAGATTCTAGTTCCAGGGGCTGTGATTGAAGCCTACAGACCTTTGGAGATTTAAATTAAGTCGAAAAAAAACATACCCCTGGACATCCTTGTCTCCATCTGTTGCTACCCCTGGTAAGTGGAGTAAACCAGTATAAAATCTAGCTCGAGAGGGAAGAAGTTGAGTTTGAATATAGTTTGGAAGAGTTTCTTGGCATCATAAATAAAGTAACGATTCTAGGGATAATAGTTATTTTCCCATCCCTAGAAAATCGCGTTGCATTACTGTCGACCAATCTTTCATTCAGCGTTTCGTGTCACTGGCGATTCTTTCTTGAGTTGTATGTCTCTTAACGGATCATAAACCTGTTTATAATCATTAACGTACATTTTTTGTAACATTTTGGCTGTAGTGTTCCAAATCGTCTTAACTGCACTCTCTTTGTGATCTTCACCATTATTCTTCTTCATGTTGAATGCCCAGTCATATGAAATAGAAGTTATTTCTTCATTGGACGTTTCTTTCAAGATTTCGTATTTTTTTCCGATACTATTCACGCTAGTATCGAAAAAAAAATACGAAATCGTGAAAAAAACGTCCAATGAAGAAATAACTTCTATTTTATATGACTGGGCAGCGTGAATTGCCGCCAAATTGATGTAGTTGAATTCACAGTATTCCGCGGCACATTGTTGTGGATCTTTGTTTCAATTTCTGCACTTGAAGATTCTCCAAATCTGAGACTTTTATACGTATTGAATGGTTTTCTGACGATTCTTGCGAAAAAGTTGTTACGATTCGGTTGTCATGTCGGAGAAATTCAGCCCAACTAGAATAAGACCGTTTCAAAAGTTAGGTTCTGTTTTGTCGCCGGAAAGTTAGGGCAAACTTTTACCTCTCTCATAGTGACAAAATACCGCGGAATATGGAATCTTCAGTGTATGCATTAAATTGTTGGAAAAATATATTGAGATGAAAAATGGGAGCAACATAAAAATATAGTGTCTCCGATCAAAGTTTTTTATTAGCACATAAAAAATTGCAATTGTTATTAACAAAATAAGATGAATATAAAAGATTTTGCCTTGTTTTACTCATCATAAAAAATATAGGACTTCCCAAATATACAGGGTGACCCTAAACTTAAATAATTTGGCAATTGCTCGTTTCAGACATTTTGTCGTAATCGTGGGCCCGAGGATATTGAAGTACCTGTAGTTTTTAAATTAATCGTTTTAGACCACAAGTGGGATAGTTTGTTGGAATCATTTTGTCGGGAGGAACATAGAAATTCCAAAATATATAGGTTGTCCCATCAATAATTGTGAATCTGATGTCACGTGGCCGAAAACAAAAAGCTCATTTGGTAACATAATATCAAAAACAGCTGCACCAATTGCTTCAATTTACAACCCCAAAATTTCAATTCTCTAATACTCTGGAGTTCCGAGATATTCACTGTCTTAATCGTCGTAGAACACCCTGTATACATAGTGTCCTATATAAAACTCCGCGGGCAAATATCTGGGAAATGAAAGATGATATTCATATCTGGTGAAAGCAGAATGAAATTGATGTATCAGTTATAATTGTATGGCCTGTTCAGTTTCATCTAGTTGTGTGTTTCTGTAAAATCGCAGACAATACAAACTAAAGCAAATGTTTCAAATTACCAAAAACTATTTTACTTTGACCAAAACTCTACCAACATGATAGTAAAAATGAAAATATTAAAGTGATAACATGAATCATTTTAGTAAATGTTCGAACTGCCTCCCTTCACGTAGAGTACACATATTGTAACTTTTTAATATTTCTCGATTCGTGACTGCTAAAAGCGTCGCTCGCGATAAGGAAGCACAAACATTCATGATACTATTTTCGAATCATCTACATTGTGTGGACGTCGCATATAAAGTTTTTAATATATCCCCACAAAAAGAAATCCAGTGTCATATCTGGACTTTGGAGCTACACATGGTGTTGGACCCTTATTTCCAATCCATTTCTCATTAAAAGTGTCATCCAAATATTGGGTAATTATTCTATTATTATGCGGAGGTGCCCCATCTTGTTGAAACCACATATTTAATCGAGTTTGTATTGGTAAATTCTCCAAGAGATTCGGTAACACATGTTGGAGGAAAAGCAAGAACCTCTCTCCATTGAGAATTCCTTCGTAAAAATGAGGTCTATCAAATAACCATCAATGATTCCGCACAAACATTAACCCCCCACCAGACTGATATCTCGTTTCTTTAATCCAATGAGGGTTCACGTCAGAACAATAGTGACAATTATGTTTGTTTATTATACCGTTGTTATGGAAACGGCTTTCATCATATAATATTCTGTTCCAGAAACTGATTATCATCATGAATACGGGTAGACAACCATGCAAAGAAGTTCAATCTCATATCAGCATCTCCTAAATATAGGAATATATTATAGTTATGAACAATAAACAATAAAGATTATGACCTGGCTGTAGTCCTTGAACCAGATGTAGTTTTTAGGGATGGAATTTGTTTTTTGAAAAAATCCATTGTGTTGACGATTTCGAAATATCACAATCCATTGCTACTTCTGGTAGAACTATGTGGTTCCAACACCATTTGACCTAGCACTGCAACAGTGTGATTCTCATCTGTAGCCGTTTTTTGTGTTTTTCGCTTCTATTCATTAAAACATCCATTTTGTGCCAAAGATTTGGCTAAGTTAGTGAATGTTTTGTCTCACGGTAATCTTCTGCCGCGATACCGATTAGCGTATATTCTCACTGCTTCTTTTGCATTCTTTCTTGCTTCGCCATAAATACATATCATATCCAACTTTTCTGCATTCGAAAATTGACCGATTTTTTTATTTTACGAAAAACCAACACAAAACTAGATACACTTCCGTAAAATCTGACAGGTTTTCTGACAGATCGATGAAAATCCGTATTATTGCATTTATTTTGACTTATTCATGGCCCTCTTTGTAATACGCATTGAAGTTGCTGTTTTTCATCAGTATTCAAGGAAAACTGTGAGTGTGATATATGGCTGAATTCAGAATTTGATGCAGGATCGCAAAAAGCTTTGAAAAATCTGGAATGCCTAGTGAGGACCCTTTGACATCTGCTTTCACGAAATATGGGTATCATCTCTCATTTCCCAGATATTTGCCAGCGGAGTTTTATATGGAACACCCTGTATACATATATATATATATATATATATATATATATATATATATATATATATATATATATAGTGTGACCCATTTAAAATGGAACCACCCATGTAGAAAACGCATTTTTCAGACATTCTAAAAAAAAATGAATATTAAGCATTAAAAACTGTATCTTTACACAAATTTTCATAATTTCAGTTTTATTTCCAAGGCACTTTATGGTTTTTTTCTTCGTCAAAAACGGCAAAAGTTTATTAGGCAATTTTTGTTTTGAAATTTGACTACACCACTGGATTCTTAGTCGTTATAAATGAAAACCATGAAAATGTCATAAAAAAATATTGGTTAACAACGAAGTTACAACAGCTTTAATTTTGGAAACAAAGTATTTGATTATGAGTTTTATTTAGATTATAGACATATTTAAAATCTGGCAACACTGTCGATACAAAGTAGAACACCGGTGAATTTGTACAGCGAAAATCCGAAGTTAATAGCTCATTCCGTTCTACAGTTATAACTCCTGAAAGTATGGTAATGTGAGCGATTTGTGGTGGAAGCGATTTTGTAATAAAAATCTGACTACGCCACTGGATTTGTAAATTATATTCCCTTAAAATCATTTATTTAAGTTTAGGTTATAAGTGTATTCGAAAATAGCAGAAAATTAAAAATTCATTTTCAAGTTATGCAGTCTTCCATAGCCGATAAAAACGAAATGAACCGAATCAAGTTTTAAAGTATCAAAATTATTTATTCAATAATAAAACAGAAAGCATGACAAAAATGTTCCTTTTAAATTCTGCAAAACTCAACTAAAACAAGCTTTTAGAGAAGGTATCAATAATTTGAGGAAAGCTGAACTAATACATTAGGCATAGGTATTGTACTAAATCAATAGTAGGCTGTGATTTAGTACACCACAAATCGCTCACATTACCATACTTTCAGGAGTTATAACTGTAGAACGGAATGAGCTATTGACTTTGAAAAAAGATCCTCAAAAAAGAGGAAATTTCCAAAAAAAAGCTCTGACTCTCGGAGTTCTATCTCCATTATTTATAATTTTTATTCAACGCCGAAAATAGGTCTCCGTGCGGCCGTTACGGTATGAGACATCGCTGGAGACAGTATATCACACAAAATATTTTGTTTAGTATTAAGTATCAATTTAAAAAATTTGAAAAAATTATGGTGTCTTAGAATACTTGAAAGACTAAAGCGCTGTTGAAAAAAATCATGTCGATTTTTCAAAAAGTTATACGATTGTTAATTAACAAATTTTTATCCAATGTCTGTTTTTACAAAAGTCGACATAAAAGTTTAAATAATTGACCCATACATTTTTTGCTTTTCGGAGCCCTTCTTATGTACATACTCAACAAGATCACGTGATGAAATTTTATTAAAGTTCTATATTTTGTTTGTTATAATTTTCTTGAATGAACAACAAATAAAAAAAAAAAAAGTAAATGTTTTTTTGTTGACATCTCACAATGGCAATAATTAACGTAGCAAAAATCATTTGTTGAGAAATTATTTATAAAAAATGGACAATTATGATATTTTCAGAAAATTATTGTTACTATTTCATTATCAAGTCAAAATTATGATTTAAAAAAAACATTAAATAATTTTTTTAGTTGTTTATAATCGTTTTTTTATATTTCGTTTGTTCAAATAATCAATTAGGAAATTTTTTTCTCTTTAAGAATCATAATTGGCACTTCTCTGAAGGTAAACAAAAAAAATTTTTTTTCATCAATAATTTTATTGTTTATTAGTTAACAATTTGTTATAAACAATTTGTAACCCTTTGTTTATTTTTTTCCTGGAAGTACAAAAAATTACAAAAGCAGCCGAAGTACTGAAAAAAAATTGTAATTTTAAAAAATTAAGACAATGTTTTTGAACTTTGTTGTATATGACTGTTTTTGTATTTGTTTTTACTTCCAAGAAGAAAAATAAATCGGGGGTCACAAATTGTTTATAACAAATTTTTAATTTTTTTCCCTTTAAGAATCATAATTGGCATTTCTCTAAAGGTTAACAAAAAAAATTTTTTTTTTCAATAATTTCATTGTTTATTAAGTTAAAAAAATGTTATAAACAATTTGTGACCCTTGGTTTTTTTTCCTAGAACTACACGAAATTACACAAACAGCCAAAGTACTGAGAAAAATTACTGTAATCTTTAAAAATTAATAAAAAATTAAAGAAATTTTTTTGGAGTACTTTGTTATACAGGGTGTCCCTGGACTTCCTCTTTTCCTTTCGGGAATGTATAGATGGGGTCAAAATATCACCAGTACTTCATGAAACTTTTGTTCCTAGAAGCTTTCGTTACCAAGTTACGGGCCCTCAATGATACAAAATGAAAAATGTTTTTCTTTGATAACTTTCAAAGTGAATATTCAAAATCATCTACATTTTGGTGATTGACTAAACAAATGAATTCCTTCGATGAGCTTTCATGCAGGAGTCAGTCGTTTTGATAAGTCAGGAACGGACTACCCCCGATGGTCCACACCCCAAAACTTTGAAATGACAGATAATTTTTCAATAGTTTTCAACAAAATAAGGTTACGTAGACAATTTTCTGAATGGAAGTACTCGTGTGGAAAGTCGATCGAGCAACGATTCTTAATAAAAATGCAGTTTTACTTGACGAATCAAACCCGATCGTCCAATTATTTGAAATGAAAAATTTTCACAGTAGAAATACTAATGCTAACGTTAATTCAACAACATTAATAACAGGGATAATACAAAATATGATACAATAAAGTCGTAAACAAAAAGTACAGTACCTAGTTGATAGTTTCATTCACAATGTAGATATTTTTTCAAATGAAATATGAAGTTATGTAGATTCGTGGTGTTTTTGAACTAACAAGCTACTTCACTATGAAATATCGAATTCAGTCCATATTCTGTATGTACGCGTGGAATGAGCACGTTTCGTGTTTGTTATCTGAATCTCATGAAACTCAACATTTGATTTCAAATTCGTATTCACAGCTTAAATGTTGAGGAGTTTCACTGATAGGTATAATTTCACGGGAGAAAATATTTAACCCGAAGATAAATTCAGCTGAAAAAACGCACATCGAAGACTAACTAATAGAAAGCGAACGAATAAACTACAGAAACGGCTGCAATGAATAGGTGAAAAATATCCGGTGAATAAATTTATGTTCCATTTCTTCCACAGATTTTGACGAAAATACCTTGTAGAAAGAAATAAATTATGTGGATAAAAAATTACAACTGGAATGCGATTTTGTTTTGTTGAGTGGTGCGTTGTCATTGTATTGTCAATATTCTCATAGGACAGTTTGAAGTGTTCTGATATGGCCGAACAGTTTACATTCACAAATTTGCAGATATGCATGCATTGTATGGACGAGCATTTGGTAATGCTGCAGAAGCCCGTCGTCTGTATGTCGAGCATTTTCCCAATTGAACGTTACCGGTAAAAGAAACGTTCGAGCGTGTCGCAGCTTGAGGGAGACAGATATGTCTCATGGATAATTAATTGAAGCCTGTTGTTTTATTTCGATATTATTGTAGGTTCAGTTTTGCCAAAACGAGGTGGTGAAGTAGCTCCTAGGGCTGTGCGTACCGTTGTACTGGAGGAAAATATTTTGAAAGCTGTCGCTGATGATCCTTCAATGAGCATCAGAAACCTATCAGAACAGTTCCATACATCCAAGTCCACTATTCATAGAATAATTGCTGCTCCACCCATATCACATCCAGAAGGTACATGCCATGACACCTGAAGATTTTCAGCACGACTGGAATATGCCAATTGGTTCCTGGATAAGCAAAGAGAGGATATGACTTTTATTACTCAAGTTTTATTCACTGATGAAGCAGGTTTCAGTAGAGATGGAGTAATCAACTATCATAATCTCCACATATGGGCCGAAGAAAATCCCCATGGGATATTGCAAACCAAACACCAACGGAAATTCAACGTGAATGTTCGGGCTGGTATCATAGGAAACCATCTTAAAGGATCATTCGTTCTACATGACCGATTTAATGGAGAACGTTATTTGGAGTTCATTCAGTACGATTTGAATGACCTTTTGGAACATGTTCCATTGCAAACCCGAAGAGATATGTGGTTTATGCATGATGGCGCTCCTCCTCATTTTAGTTTGATTGTGCGGGACCATCTGAACCAGATTTTCCCCAATAGATGGATTGGTAGAGGTGGGCCATATTCATGGCCACCGCGGCCTCCGGATTTAAATCCATCGGATTCATTTCTGTGGGGGCATCTGAAAAGCCTAGTTTACGCTACACCTATTCACACCAGAGATGCCTTGTTGAATAGAAATACATTGTGAAGCCATACGAAACGACCCTGGCATGCTATTTCAAGTGCAGAGAGGGTGTTTGCGCCGACTAAGAAAATGTATTGAGAGAGACGGGGGTCATATCGAGCAGTTTTTGTAGTGAATTTTGCATTTCCGTTTGCTCTCGAGGCTTGCGATTGATTATTTACACCATGAGTTTTGTAAGGTAAACGTGTTGGCATGTTAAAAATTCGTTATGAACATTATACCTATCATTTCTATTTTCATTACAAATTAATATTTTCGAATAATGGTAGACATCTCAGGTTGGATGTCGTCGAACAAAAATGCATTTTTATCAAAAATCGTTGCTCCGATCGATTTTCTACACGAGTACTTTTATTCAGGAAATTGTCCAGGTAACCTTGTTTTGTTAAAATACATCGACAAATCCCAGTCATTTCAAAGTTTTGGGGTGTGGACCATCAGGGGTAGTCCGTTCCTGACTTTGTAGCAAAACAACCGACTCCTCCATGGAAGCTCATCGAAGGAATTCATTTGTTCAGTCGATCACCAAAATTTAGATGATTTTGAATATTCACTTAGAAAAGTTATCAAAGAATAACATTTTTCATTTTGTAACTTTGAGGGCCCGTAACTTGGTAACGAAGGCTTTCAGGAACAAAAGTTATATGAAGTACTGGTGATATTTTGACCCCATCCATACATTCCCGAAAGGAAAAGAGGAAGTCCAGGGACACCTTGTATATGGCGGTTTTTGGTATATTTTTTTACTTCCGGAACAAATAAACCGAGGGTCACAAATTGTTTATAACAAATTGTTAATTTGATAAACAATTAAATTAATTATATAAATATTTTTTTTGTTAACCTATCGAGCATTGTCTATCCGTTTATAAACAGTTTCTTAACAAATGAAGTGAAAAAAAATTTTCTACAGTAATAAATGCCATTATTAGATGCAAAAACAAGTGTCTAATAACATTTGCCAACTTTTTTTTTATATTTCATTCATTTAAAAAAATTATAAAAAAAAAAAAAAGGTTAAAAAAAAAAAGTATAGGAATTTTTTTATACTTTTATGTCGACTTTTGTAAAAACAGAGATTGGATAAAAATTAGTTAATTAACAATCGTATTACTTTTTAAAAAACCGAAATTTTTTTTTCTAACGGGGCTTTATTCTTTCAAGTGTTTCGAAAACACAAAATTCTTTAAAAAAATTTAAATTGATATTTAATACTAAAAAAAAAAATATTTTGTGTGATATACTGTCTCCAGCGGTATTGCGCTCATGCAGTAACGGCTGCGCGGAGGCCTATTTTCGGCGTTGAATAAAAATTATAATCACAGATAGAATTCCGGGAGTTGGAACTTTTTAATTGTAAATTTCCTCCTCTTTGGGGATCTTATTTCAAAAAATCCTGAATATTGATATCTTTTGAGTTATAAACGAAAAACTAAATATTTTTTTTTAAATTTATTTTGTTAACAATTATAATTTTTTATGTGCTAATAAATGCTCGAGATACATTTTTCTAGACGTTATTCCGAATCGATTGAGCTTTCGCACATATTTTCAGGAGCGGGAACAAGAATTAAGCCGTTTTTTAACTTGTTAATCAGACTAATTGAGGGATTAAACAAATTCCTCACTAGACTGTGACTAGTCATCCACTCTCAATGGACATTGAAAAAAATGATTGTCGAAATTCGAGTAACTCAAATTAATGTTACCGTAACAGAAGCAAAAATATGTGACAGCATTATGTTTGGTTTTTGAAAAATGATATTTGACAGATTTCCACGCGTTGAGAAATCTGAATACAGCACGATAAGGCAGGATTTAGATAATGGCACCAATGCATATAATTTTTGACGAAAGAGTTTTCCAAAATCAACGATACTCCGTTTGTACAGCCCATTATTACCTAATGGAGATGCTTGACAAATCGCATCAACTCATAGAACACTTCCACCACTTTGCTGTACATGACAGAACCTTTGCGTTGAGCTGCAGGGAAATGGCAGTTAGTTACACGGCCCATTTGATCTTCAACATAGGCCGTAATTCAGAAAGCAACACAACGCACAGAGAATGACCACGATCCATCAGTTTGAGAATGGAGACCTGTGAATGAATATTTCATAAAGAGTTTCACCTCCCATAGAAAGACTTTCGCGTCACGAACTGAATACTTAAAATTTTTTTTTTCGTGGTAAATGGGTAAATGGGAGAATCAAATGCAGTTCTACACTTTTCGTTGCGCTTAATATGAAAACAAATCGGTTGAGTACGAGTTTATCTTGAAGCATTGAAGTTTCCATTCCATATACTACAAATATAGAAATCAAAATTCATGAATAAACTTTGATCTCAGTAGACAAAATAATATTCAAGTTGGAACGTACTATATGATAAATAAATCAGAAGAAACATGAGAGTGACTTAAAACATTTTGATGAAAATGATTAAATATAAAAATTTAGTATAGAAAATTGTCAAATATAATTTTAACAAACTCTGTTTATATTATTAAAGCTATAGAGAGGTGAATGGTAAATAAATAGTTTAGAATAAGAAAAAGTGTCCCAGAAAGTGAGCAAAAACCTAAAATTTGTGTAAAAATACAAAAGTGGGGGTTGCCAGGAAGAAAAATAACAAGTTTGAGAAGGATGAACATTTATGTTTGAAAAGAAGACCGTAACAAATTTTAATAATCAATAAATGAGAAAATACAAGAAGAACGGAAACAAATCAACCATTAGACAATATAAAACATATGCAGAGACAAATAGGAGTAAAAACTATCAAGAAAACACCACTCACCTTTAGAATACAGCCCAAGTCCTATCCGTGACGTTGCCAATAACAAGGGGACCCTTACACTGTGAAGCTGCAAACTTCAATATCCGAAAAACACTTCCAGGATTCACGAGAACACTCAAGAGAAACAGTAACAGCTACTTTTCAACCCAGAACTAAACAAAGTGAGCGTATTCGTGTCAGACACTCATTTCTGTTATTTTATTGACTTCAGTGAATACTGATTTGAACATTATTTTCTTATTCATGCTCATAAACTGAGTATAATCCACGAACGTATATTCACTAGTTACTTCATCCAATCACTTTCTTCGAACAATCCTAATTAATATTTTTTAATTCTGGTCATTTACAGAAGGCAATTTTTAAAAACAGGAGAAAGAGGAAATGTTACTCAATAACCTACCTACATACTTTATTGTTGTGAAAAACATTACAGTTTTATAACAGTGGTTTGGCCCATAAATAAACATTATTTTCAGTATATTAAGCAGGAACTAAATTCAATACAATAGAATATTGATGGTGTTAGTAATGAGTGGTGTGGCAAGAGTTATTTGTTGTCAATTACATTTTGATTCGAAAATAATAAAACAAAGGAAAAGAACAGGGTATTGTCAGAATGAAAGTATTTACTAGAATTTTTTCATTCAAGACAAAATGGCGTGTGATCAAATTCATAATGCACTTACAATTAATTCGGCGTCCTAAAGGCCCATGTCTTTTAATGTTTGGCTATGTGTAGACCAATGCTAATGATCACTGGAAGATTGGAAAACACCTGGATCTGAGAATAAGGAAGAACTGAAGACGTAGAAACAGAAAGGTTTAACTCAAATGGAGTTCTGTTGACCAAACCATAAGACAAAGGAATATCATGAGACTAAACATGATAATCAAACATTGGAGGAATATTTAGACCAAAAAACTCCCAAAATGGGTTAGATTGATAATTCAAAGACATTGCTGTTGTATATGGTGAAATTTACATAATGTATACGAAAAGGAAACGTTTAATTGCCTAAATTTAGAAAAATTCATGATAATTTGAGCTATCTAGAACATGAAGACAAACGTGAAAACTATATAATAATATTGGTTTCTGCAAATTCATGTTTATTTCCAATAGCACAATTCATTTTCTACACTGTATATAATATATGGCAATGACACAAACACAATATTCAAGAATGATTTGTTTAGTACAATGCAATATAGCCGATGTTACCGATGAAAATCCAAAGTATTCCAAATTTATATCGCTCCATAAACCAATCCAAATAACTACAAATGGTGGCAATAAATTATTAGTTATCGTTTAGAATCAACCGAATAACACTGAAGGACATGACATCGCAGTTGATGCATTCGGGATCCATTAATTCGAACGCAGTCAAATATTGTTTCTGCATGGACAATGAGTTGTCTGTAGTGTTAATTGAAATTTTATCGTAACATCAGGTCGCATATCGATTGTTTCAATTTGGAATCTGGAAAGTAATAATTATTATCAATGGTCATTATGTATATATAAATTTTTGACAAAAAATTGAACCGACGAAAAAATCAACTGAAAAGCAAAAGTTGAATAAACCTTCTTAGCCTTAATGATAATTGAGCTCCTAAACTAATGTGAGTCGGCGTCAAAGAAACAATCATCGAAGATCATTGTATTACTTTGAAGAAGTAATTAAAACGCCGCTGAGCATCTCGCTGCCATCATTTTACGCTTTACCTATAGTCTACTCGACAACTTGAAAATGGTCTAAAATAGAGGTACTGCTCTTAAAATTATGTGTGATAGCTCATTGGATCCAGAATAACGCCTAGAAAAATGTACCGAAAGCGTGTATTAGCACATAAAAAATTGCAAAAGTTATAAACAATTGAAGATGAAAAAAAAAATGGCATTTCGTTTTTTGCCAATATTTCATGAACTATGGATATTTAAGAAATTTAAAAAAAAAGATTCTGAAAGAGGAGGAAATTCCCAATCCCAGCTCCCGGAACTCTATCTCCATTATTTATAATTTTAATTTAACGCTGAAAATGGGTCTCCGAGCGACATTTTTAGGATGCGCGCGCGGCGTCAAAAGCGAGTACGACACATTAATTAATTTATTTAAGGTATTAAATATGTTTTTTTAAATTTGAAAAATCATGTTGTATTCGGAACACTCTGAATAATTTATTATTAAAGTTGATTTTTCAACAAGTTAAACGATTGTTAACTAACAACATTTTCTCGAACTTCTGTCTTAATTGTAAATGAAAAAATATGTTTAAATAATTGTCGTAAAAATGTTTCGCTTCGTAGAGCCTTTTTTATATACATACTCAACAAGATCAGGCCATAAAAGTTGAAAAAATATTCATACTTTGTTTATAATAATTTTTGTACTTGAACAAAAACAAAAAAATCCAAGTAATGTTGAAAATTTTTTTTTTTCTCAATCATCATATTATCGTTTTTTTATGAATACAAGATATAAATTGATTTGCAAAAAAAAATTTTCCCGAATATTTTTGAAATTTTTATTTTCACAACTTCATTATATCACAAATATTATGATTTTTAAAAAACAAATTTTATCTTAATAACAATTTTTAATTGTTTATAATTTTTTTTTTTAAAAATTTTTTTTTTTTTAAAAATCATAAATGATTTTCCTCTATGATTAACAAAAAAACAATTTTTTTCATCAACAATTCCATTGTTTATTAACCTACCAATTTGTTATAAATGAATTTTTAACTTTGTTAGATTTTTTTTCTGAAACTTCCAAAATTTACAAAAACAACCATATATAACAAAGTATAGAAAAAAAAAATTCCATTTTTTTATTGTACTTTGGGAATTGGGATTGGGAAAACTTGGGAATTTTTTTTTTCTTTACTTTGTTGTATATGGTTGTTTTTGTAAATTTTAGAAGTTTCAGAAAAAAAATCTAACAAAGTTAAAAATTTGTTTACAACAAATTGGTAAGTTAATAAACAATGGAATTGTTGATAAACAAAAATGGTTTTTTTGTGACTCCATAGAGGACTGTCAATTATGATTTTTAGAAAAAAAAATCCTAACAAATTATTTGAACAATAGAAATATAAAAAAAACTATTATAAACAATTAAAAATTGTTATTGAGGAAAAATGTTTTTTTAAAAATCATATTATTTGTAATAAAATGAAGTTGTGAGAAACTTTTTTGCAAAAATATTGAAATAATCAATTTGTTTATAAAAAAATTATCAACAAATGGTGGGAATTTTTTTTTTGCAAATCAATTCATATCTTGTATTGATAAAAAAACGATTATATGATGATTGAGAAAAAAAATTTTTTTTTCAACAACATTACTTGGATTTTTTAGTTTTTGTTCATGTACAAAAATTATTATAAACAAAGTTTGAATATTTTTCCAACTTCTATGGCGTGATCTTGTTGAGTATGTATATAAGAAAGGCTCTACGGAGCGAACATTTTTTACGACAATTATTTAAACATTTGTTTTTCATTTACAATTAAGACAGAAGTTCGAGAAAATTTTGTTAGTTAACAATCGTTCAACTTGTTGAAAAATCAACTCATAGTAGAATTTTCAACAGGAATAAATTATTCATAGTGTTCCAAATACACCATAATTTTTTCAAATAAAAAAAAATATATTTAATACCTTAAATAAATTAATTAATGTGTCGTACTCGCTTTTGACGCCGCGCGCGCAACCTAAAAATGTCGCTCCGAGACCCTTTTTTAGCGTTAAATTAAAATTATAAATCATGGAGATAGAGTTCCGGGAGCACGGAGTTTTTTATTGGAAATTTCCTCCTCTTTCAGAATCATTTTTTAAAATTTCCTAAATATTAATAGTTTATGAAATATTGGCAAAAAACAAAATGCCATTTTTTTTCCATCTTCAATTGTTTATAACTTTTACAATTTTTCATGTGCTAATACACGCTTTTGGCACATTTTTCTAGACGTTATTCTGGACCCAATGGGCTATCACACATAATTTTAAGAGCAGTATCTCTATTTTAGACCATTTTCAACTTGTCGAGTAGACTCCTAATTCAATTGCTAGTTTGTTCGGCCAAAATTTTTTCGTTACATTTGATAAGATAAAAAGGTTTATTTTACTTTTTGCTTTTCAGTTGATTTTTTCGTCGGTTTAATTTTTTGCTAAAAAGTTTTTATTTTTCAATTTTTGACATCTACCAATTACTACCTACTTCATTTTTAATACTTCCAAAATACTTACCTAGCTTACTTCAACTATAACTGTTGAATAATATGATTATCCACTTTAACTATTTATTGTTATATAATATGAAATTTTTGAAAGTTCTGGTCAGTCGATTCTATCACTTTGTATATAATTTCATCCTTTCATAGAATGTAATTTTTGTGACGGATGTAGTAGGAGCTGTCGAAGTCAACTACATATGTGTGCCAATGTTCACAAGTGGAAAATCAATCATCCCCTGTTTTTATACTCATAGGGGTGGATTATTCCATTCCAAATAAATATGATCAACTATGAGGTACACCCTATCTCGTAGAAAAGATTCGGAAAACCCACTACAAAGTTATGCCTAATAGAATCGGTTAACGGACCAAAATTCAGAGGGTGAACGATCAATATCCTCCATTTTCCTACCCTTAGAGATGGATTTTTTTGTTCAAATTCGAATGGGACCAACTTCGATGTACACCCTATCCAATGAAGGAAGAATAATCGGAATCGAATTGCTCTGTGGAAAGTTATGCCTTTTTAACCGACGAAACCAAAAAGGAGAAGGTTCTCTAGTCGACGCGTATATTTTTTTTTATGTATGCCCACGTATTACTTCTTATTGAGACGTCCGATTCCGATAATTCTATTTTCAGTGAATAGGGTCTACTTTGAAGTTGGTCCCATTTGAATATAAACAAAGGACACCCGGATAAAACGAAGTTCCTTCCGATTAATTAGTGGAGGAATTGTAATAAAAATTTTTTTTTTTAAGTTGTAATAATATTTTTCTTATTATTAACAAATATAATGTAATATAAACTTGATCAGTAGGCTCAATTTTGGTACATACGCATTGATATTGTAATGTTAAAATATAATTTGCTTTTAAATTTATTGGAGTAATGACGCGTACACTTGCTAAACACACAATAATGGAGATATTATAACGCGAATGACTTGGTAAGCACGATAGTAAAGAGAGGTTATGATGCGTACTTGCTAAAAATACATAAGCATTTATTATTGTCTGTATAAAATCTCTACTTACCTAACTCCATCAGCAATATCCGGAACTTGTGCAGAAACACTGTCAGGATTCATTATTGTTATTATTTTTTATTATTATTTATTATGTACAAAAAACCTTTATACACTCAACAGAAATAATCGTCGTGACACCACACTGTTCAATGCGAAATAGAAAGACGAAACGAAAATAACTGGCTTGCTTCATATGAGAGAGACAGACAGAGCAACACGCGCACGCCGCACGGCTTACAACTACAGCAGAAAGTGTCGTTACAACTTTTGGTCTTAATTTATTCCGTCTTGCCCCCTTCCGCAACGCGCGATAAGGAAATTCGTTCCAAAAATGAAATTCTCCCCCAAGGGTAGCAAAATGAAGGATATTGATCACTCACCCTCTGAATTCTGGTCCGTTACCCGATTCTATCAGGCATAACTTTGTACTGGGATCTTCGATTTGGATTATTCCTTTCTTATTAGATAGGGTTTACCTTATAGTTGATCATATTTGGATTTTTAAAGGAATCATCCACCCTTACGGGTAGAAAAATGGGGAATAATTGATTTTTCACTTGTGAACATTGGCACACATATGTAGTTGACAATGACAAATCGCTACTGTCTTTATTTTTGTTCTTCTACATCAGTCACAATCATTATATTCTATGAGAGGATGGGATGATATACAAAGTAATAAAATAAACTACCCAGAACAACAAAAATAATGTATATTACAACAAATAGTAAAAGTAGATAATCATATTATTCAACTGGTGATAGTTGAAGTTAGGTGGTTAAGTAAGTATTTTGAAAGTTATCAAAAAACAACTAGGTAGTAATTAGTAGATTTCAGCCAAAAAAAATTGAAAAATAAAAACTTTTTAACAAAAAATTAAGCCGACGAAATACGGAACTGAAAAGTAAAAAATAAAATTAACCTTCTCAGTCTCATTAACTAAGCTCCTAAACTAATGTAAGTAGCTTATTTTGGGTCAGCGCCAAACGAATAATCAAGGAAAATCATTAAATTACTTCAAAAAAATTTGTTTGGCGCCGACTCAAAATCAGTTACTTACATTTGTTTAGGAGCTCAGTTATTTGAACTAAGAAGGTTGATTTTATTTTTTACTTTTCATTTCCGTATTTCGTCGGTTTAATTTTTTTGTTATTAATTTCGTCGGTTTAAAATGAAGTATTACCCACAAGTTGAATACTGTTTCGAAATGAAGAAAATAAAAGAAATAATCGAGCAGTGATCATTAGTTCGGAATATTCGTCCTCGTTGAATAGAATACGGTAATGATAATAATAATAATATATTATCACTCACCCGCGATTTTGAGAAATACAACTAGCGTACCTCCATATAAAATTGAGCTATGGATGTAGAAAATGAGAATGAACTTCTGGCTTCCAACGTGGGGCACAACTCCTAATTACTAAATTTAAGCAACCTTTTCTATTTTGGAACAGTTGCAAATAGAGTTGTTACGAATGATCCAGCAATCTTAATGGAGTTAATTGGAAATAGCGGTTGGACAGTTCAAGTTATCGTATTTGACCATTCATAAGTTTTATCAATTTTATTCTCGGTTTTATCTTTTATTCACTTTTAACTTCGGGTCGACTTAAGCATCAATGTCACTATCATATTCCTATTCATAGTCTCTCTCTCTCTCCATCTCTATCATAAAATCGAGTTAGAAATACGCATTTCAATAGGAGATTTATGCAACTTTTCAAGTTTTAATCATTATCATTCTTATCAGAGTTGGCAAATTCCATTTTGTACGCTTACTACTAAGGCCCGATTTCACCAACCTCTTTAAACTAGTTTTGTTCAAATTAAAATTAGATTAAGCTTTCTACACGTCATATTGGATTTCACCAGGAACTATAAACCGCGTTTAGTTCTAAACGGCGTTTCCACTTAAACGGGCTGAATTTGGCCAGTTACGAAGTTAAACGACGTTTAGTTCATTGGTTTCGTGCACGTTTGACAGATAGTTGACATTGGAGGTGAAACAACCTTACTTTTCCGAATTGTTGGAGAATTGAACATTTTTACCTATTTCAAAAATAATTCAGTAGTTGGATTACATTTGTTATTGTTTAATTCGTAGATGATCATGCCTTCATATTGTTCTGCCAAATACGATTTTTCAGGTAAATTGTAAATGTTTGTATTTTTGACCCTGTTATCAGAATTCCAGCTGCTGTTGTAAGAAATAGGAAACATTGTGAAATCTCCCAGAGAAGGCAAGCAGCCAGATACATGCCATCAAACGAAAAGACTGGTCTGATAAGTTAACGAAATATGGTAGTTTGTCCCAGACATTTTCACTCTGGTAAAGGAAATATGTTGTACCAATTTATTCAATAAACTGGGTGCCGAATGAAGTCCAAAGAAGGAATTTATTTGATGAATTATATTTTCACATTCCAGCTTGAAATTCATTGTAGAAGATATTGTCACTTTGATCAAGTTTCTTCAAAACCGAACAGCCACAAAAATATCACAAAACATGAGCCAAACACGAAAGTTGTCGGTTTTCAATTTTTAGGTTATATTGTCACTTGGCTTTGGCTCCTCTACAAAACAACGAAATCTATGCAGAAATGACAGAAACGTACATATTTTACTATGCTGCCAGCTTTTGACTGTCCTTGAACTAAGTTTCAATAAACTCGGTTTAGCTTTCGTCTGTTTGTGTCGGTGAAACTGGATCGGGGTTTATCAAGATTAAAATCTGAGTTTAGTGAGAACGGAGTTTATCTGTCTTGTGGTGAAATCGGGCCTAGGATGGCAAATAAAACGCGCATGTGCATGGATATCTATTTGACAAATAACATAAAAAATAAATAATTGTTACTTCTGTGTTTCTGAAACAAAAAATTGTCTGGAAGATGATGGATGGATGATGGAAATATTTTCCTGCGTGTGGAGTAAAAAATTTTCTTATTTCAAAGACGGAATCGCCATTGCGGACTAGTGTTAAACCAATAGTGAAATAATGCTAAGAACTGTGATGCTTCAATATAAAAATTCCTGAAAACAACGACTGTGACTAGGAGCGAGACAGTGATTGGGGCAATGTTGCAAAAAATGACTCTAAATGTGAGAAAATGATTGCCGTGTCGTCTTCATGGGAGAAATGTTTGATTTTAGAAATGTCGTAAATATACCCCAAAAATAGTAGTTGACCTAGAACCGTAACATGAGGAACACCTACAGTAGCTACCAATGGGTCGCTTCGAACGTGTTCAATTATAACCATTTCAGTTCAATGTCTGATATGGCTCGTCCTGTTATATCATACAGTTTTTCTGAAAGAATGCAGTGTGATGCGGTGTCTTGCCTTTGGCTAGCATTTTATCGGTACATATTTATTTCCTATCACATATTTGGTTGTTTTTCATTGAACCGAATTGTCTTTTTATTGACCCAGTTTTTTATTCACATAGTTCTTTCTTCCAAGCATTAACAATAAAAAAGCAGATTTATCTAAAACAGGAATTGCTCTGTAATTTTAGATTATTTTCTTTGCTGAAAGCTAGATTCACCAAGTGAACTAGATATTCTAGTTGTTTATGAATATAAGTTTTATTGTGATCCTGTCAGGTCCAGGTTAATATTGTTTCGTGATTGTTTTCGTTATGAAGTAGCTTCTCTTTGTTTTTTTTTTTTAGTTGAAAATTGTTTTTTATTTTTCCTAAATTTATAATATATATATATATATATATATATATATATATAATTTATTTTTTCTTTAGTTTTTTGACCACATATATATTTTCTTCAAATTCTCGGAATAAAGGTCTGATTCAGTCAATTCATATAATGTTTCTTAACGACGTTTCGACATGGTATTTGTCATCATCAGGTTAAAACACTAAAATTAAAAATATGGAGTTTGGGACATTTAACTTAACACAATACTGAAATGTATGCACTAAAATAATTCTTGAAAAACATATGGTTCGAAGTATAACATGTTATTTAACTCAATATAAATATTTGTAACATTTATGGGTATTCACTTACAAATTATTTTATTTGAGTTTTGCGTTCGCATCGTACATGATCTTTACATGCTGCCAAAAAAATACAGTCCGGCCCATATATTAGAACTCAATATAAACAATCCCATGTACCTACTTATGAAGAGGGTAAAAATGCATGAAAAATAAACAAACCATTCCCGATAACGTCGACGCAGGTCACACTCCCACAATAACCTTCGTACGAAGCGAACGCAAAACTCAAATAAAATAATTTGTTAGTGAATACTCATAAATGTTACAAATATTTATATTGAGTTAAATAACATGTTATATTTCGAACCATATGTTTTTCAAGAATTATTTTAGTGCATGCATTTCAATATTGTGTTAAGTTAAATGTCTCAAACTCCATATTTTTAATTTTAGTGTTTTAACCTGATGATGACAAATACCATGTCGAAACATCGTTAAGAAACATTATATGAATTGACTGAATCAGACCTTCATTCCGAAAATTTGAAGAAAAAAAAAATATATATATATATATATATATACATATATATATATATATATATATATATATATATATATATATATATATATATATATATATATATAGAAAGAGGAGAGGTAGTCTTTGCTGACTAGTTGGGAAAAAGTCTGAGAAATTCTTTGGGACAGCAGCAAACGCAAATGTACATTATATTTCCAATATTTCGACAATGAATATTGTCATCATCAGGGAGCTACAAAGGTGAAATTACTATAGTATGTTGATAAATATAAAAATAACCTTACTTACAATGTAAGTGAGAATGATCGTTTTTCGGTGAAATACAAAAAGGTGTAAAAGACAGCATTAAAACATAAAAACATGGAGCACCACTTAGATTTATAAGGAATATATATATATATATATATATATATATATATATATATATATATATATATAATATATATATATATATATATATATTCCGGTTCTAGGTAAGTTTCTGGAAATAATCCTGAGGAACAGGTTGGTCCGTTATTTTGTGATAAATAACTTTTTCTGCGGTCATCGGTATGGGTTTGGAGCAGGAAAGTCCACTATTGATGCTTTATCGAAAGTCGTGAGTTGCATTGTTGATCTCGAGTGAATCACACTGAGTGACCTTTCCAAGGCTTTCGATTGTGATAAGCTGAATTACTATGGAGTGAGAGGACTTCTCCTGGAATTATTAAAATCATATTTGACAGATAGAACCGAGTCGGTGTATGTAAATGATGCAGTTTCTGGTGTTAGAAATGTTTTACATGGTGTTCCTCAAGGATGTGTTCTGAGGCCATTGTTATTCTTAATGTATGTAAATGACTTCAGCAATTTTATGTCATCAAATGAATGTGTCCTTTTGGCAGATGATACTTCCTTAGTGTCAACTGGCACAAATTTGAAAAGGTTAGGGGAAAACAAAGAAAGAACACTCAAACTGGCTTCTCGTTTGTTTACAGTAAATAAGTTGAAATTAAATGAAGAGAAGACCAAGGAAATTGTATCCTCTACAGTCAACACTAACATCGAGGACAATTATGGAAAGTTACTTGGCGTAATTCTCGATGCGAACTTATCCTAGTCAACTCATATTAATGTTTTGAACAGGAAACTCTCTAAGAGTATATTCGCTCTAAGACTATAAAAAAAGAAGTGGACCTCGATGCCTTAAAAAGTGCATATTTCGCCATATTCCACTATCTTATAAATTACGGCATAATTCTATGGGGTAATTCAGCATTTTCAAAATATTTAGGCAACAGAAAAAGGCTCTGAGAATAATGGGGAACGCTGAGTACAGAGCACACTATAAACCACTTTTTAAAGACATGGGAATTCTACCTTTATCTTCTCTTTTCATCTACCACACTGTTCTTGAAATCCATGAAAACATATCACATTTTTCTTAACATCTAGATGCTCACCATCATTATACAAGAAATGCTGAGCTGCTCATTCAACCTCGTTACAAATTGTCAAAGTCTCAGAAAAACTCCCTGAATATAAATCTTTACAATCATATACCTGTAGTTATTGAAACACTCAACCTCAAATCGTTTAAACTCAAAATAAAATCATTTTTGTTGATAAACTGTTTTTATAACACTGAGGAATATCTTAACTCTGATTTCTCATCAATGTAATTCTTGTCACCTTGCCAGGATAGATACAATAGTAGGTATATTGTGTTGTATTTTTAACTTTTTGATTGTGTGTTTTCTGTTTTTTATTTTATCATTATTCTCATTAGTACCTACGCATGACTTGCAGCAAACATGTGAATGTAAAATTGTCCAATAAATCTATCTATCTATCTATATATAAATATTGTTATGTGGTATATGATTGTTAGTGAGTTTTTTCATTCATTTAAATTCTTCTGACATATACTAATCATAACAAAAGAAAACTCCAGCTATGATGCTTGTTACTCTTTTTTCGGGTAAACTTAACCTCTTCTTTCTATTTTACTTCATTGAACTTTTTTCCAGCTCAATCGGTATGCCTATGTAGAGATGATTCTTTCAATCTCAGGAGGATTGCATCTGCGCCATCTAGTTGTTTTCTTGGTATCAATATACTGTTTATGTTAGAAAGATTGATTGCAAAATGATCAAATAATAAGTGATGAGTCCAAAAATAGTGAGATAGTTGTTTTTCATCGAAATATTATTTAAAACAACCAAACAAAACTTTTCAACCAATCAAAATTGAAAACTTTGAATTTGCTTGCTTATGCGCAATAATAGAAATATTTCGAAATGAATATTTATAGGTTATTCTCAGTCTTTTTGACAAACAGAAGAACAATATTTTCACTCAAAATAATAAAACCAAGAATGTGATAGTTCGATGAATATTCCCACTTGATTGAGTTTATGAAGATAAAATACCTGTTATATGAGTATTTCTTGCACTCACACGAATCCAGGAATGTTCTGTGGTTAGTTTGAAGTGGATGTTTTGCAAAATTCAGCCTCCTTACTGCTAGTGAAGTAAAAAGTTGGGACTCTAACCTCCTCCCCCTCCTGATTTGTTACAAACTTGATTGTATGCATGAATTACTCTCAAATGCCTCAGTTATAAGCATTTTTTCTCTAGAAATTTACAGTTCTGCTTCATTTTTCATTTCTGGACTCCCCTTATTTTTTTTTCCCCTTGGTAACCATCACTTTTGTTATCATTCATCAATTTTCACTATTAGCACATTCTTTAAAACACATTTTTCAACTTCTTATCTATTATACTTATGTTATTTACAGATTTTATTCCTACACATAGTATTATTAACAAATATCTCCTCAAAATTGACATTTTCCATTTTTCTATGCTCAAATTTTATTATTTTGATCATTTGGAAAAAAAATAATATGACATTTGCCTGTCGTCTCCTTTTGGTTCTAAATTTGTATACAGGATGTTTCTTGCATATAAATATAATGTTTAGTTGAATTCCGAATGTTGTTTTCTAAATTTAGATTTGTATATTTTTATAGGTTGTTCCAATTGGATGAACTGATTAAACATAATGACGATAATAGAAAAACTCTACTGCCACCCTCTTGAATTATCTGCGTTGACTAGAATATGGCCAAAGGTTTTCAAGATGCAAACCGTACAGAAAAAAATATAAAAACAATCAGAGCAGGTATTTATGCCGTTTTTAAATAGCATTGTCCCCAATTTTTTCTTTTATATATATATATATATATATATATATATATATATATATATTATATATATATATACATATATATATATAAAATTTTTCTTTAGTTTCTTGACCACATATATATTTTCTCCAATTTCTCGGAATAAAGATCTGATTCAGTCAATTTATATAATTTCTCTTAACTACGTTTCGACATGGTATTTGTTATCATCAGGTTAAAACACTGAAATAAAAAATATGGAGTTTGAGACATATTTAACTTTAACAATATTGAAATTTAAGTGCATACATTTCAATATTGTGTTGAGTTAAATATGTCTCAAACTCCATATTTTTAATTTTAGTGTTTCAACCTGATGATGACAAATACCATGTCGAAACGTAGTTAAGAGAAATTATATGAATTGACTGAATCAGACCTTTATTCCGAGAAATTGAAGAATATATATATATATATATAATGATTAATCGTTCTCTTCACCATGGTTCGATTCTTTGGTTTGCTTTTGGAGTTGGATTATGATGTTTCGAAAGAAGTCAGAACATCACTTTTTCCTCATGTCCTTCCTATTGTAATCGTGGTTCTTTTATGTGTTCACTGTTATTTCTCGATGTTTATTTCAGTGTGGTCCTTATATTGTTCTTATTATTATTCTTTCAATAAATTTTTGATCTTCTTCTTATTTATTTATTCCCATTGCTTTCGTCGAATATTTTATGATTGATCTCGGCAGAGTTTTGTATGTCTATTGGCATTGATGCCTGGAAGAATTTGGGCATATATTGAGTATTTGACCAATCGTTCGTTATCTTTTGATATTGTTTCTAGAAAAACTTGAGGAGATTGTGTTTTCCCGATCATTTTTATTTGCTATGTGTGCCATCAGCAGTGCATTGCTTGCTCCTGAGAAAACATCAGTTTTGCGATATTGAAACGAATCGCAAAATGTCATTCATCTGAGACGTTGTAGAGGAAAGTATTTTGTTGTGGGGTGCTATCTTCAATTCAATTGTATTTTTATTATTAACTCAAGTCTTACATCTGGAATTTGAAATTGGCATTCCCGCCTCATTGTGAAGACTCAATTCTGGAGTTTTGAAAATGCAGGAACGCATCTGTGTACTTTCCTGTCTGCCATTGTATCCAGATTGCGAATAGCTGGAAATATCATTCCTGCCATAATAGGACATAGAATTCCTTTCAAGTAATTTTGTAGTCGGAAACCAACCAGGGGTACTTTATTGGAATAAGATGAATGATGTGGAGTGGAGGCAAAAAGATGCGATTACATTCAAAAGCTTTCAATTCAGGAATAAGCTTCCATGCGATTTCTGCCATCAAGGAAAGAGTAACTGTAACTTTCATCAATATTGCCTCTCGTCTTCATTCAATTGTTCTGTTTGCGGAGCGCATTCAGTGTAAATCTGGTTTCAATTATTAATATATTTCTTTGTGATATCGAGCATCTCCAAGGAATTCAATTTTGTTGGATATTCTGGTATATGTTCTTGAAAATAACTGAAATAATTGGAAATATTCAGTTCAATGTGTAATCACAAACCAATGATTTGAGCTGAATACAAAGTTCAATAATAGTTATAATAATGTGCTTTCTTCATGTGACTATAACGGTGAAATGGAAAATATATACAACAACATATCACATAATACACAATGATACATACTGAAATAAAATTTAAAAAAACAATTATACCAATGTTGACAATATAGAGGTGTACATTATATTACCTCATGAAAGCTGGCAATATATTTCCCGGTTCATTGAATGTCTTCAAACCATTATCAGTGGGGGCCTTCGACTCCACATTTCCGTTAAATGACATAAAAAAAATATTACTTTGATTTGTTTGAAATATGAACAGGATGTTCATAAACTCAATCTATCATACCCCATGACAGGTTTCAATGTAAAAAAAAACACTAATTTCAAAGTGTATCCCCAAAAGAAATGTTTCTTACTTTTTTCCATCTTTGCAAAGTGATATTGCTTCTAGAAAACGTGTTTTCTATTTCTTCCGGTCTTCCTGATAATCGTGAAAGCGTGAAATATATTATCGTCGACAAAAATGTATTGAAGACCTCATTCATCTTTACGAGTTCTTATTAAGACTGGAATGGAAAATAAAATAACTATCTGAATAAAAATGCAAATTTTCAATTTCAAATTTTTTCTTTTGAGTTAGTGTCCTTTTAGGATACCTGTCAGATGTAGTTCAATATCCAGCGTGGCTTTAGCCATGAAAGTTGTTGTTTTCAGTTAGACATTCACAAAAAGTAACTTAATTTTTATCGTGGATTTTTCAATTCACAGAAGAATCTTTCTATTCAATATTCAATTGAGAATGTTCTCCTCTTCAAAATTATTTCTATCAAAAATGAATACTAGAATCGTATCAAAATGAGAAACAAGATCGTTATTACGATTTCTTTCAAAATTTCTCAGTGATTTTCCTACGTATAATCGGATTAATCATCATCATCAAACTGCACCTCAAATCCTCAGAAACACAACCATAGACCAATCATTAGATATTTTTTCGTGATAAAAATAGTATCAGAAAAGCGACTGCATCATACGGAAGGCGAACCGTAGTTATATTCTTCAATGTTTCCTACTCGCAACAATCATTGCCTAATTTGTTATAAACATGCGTCATAGGTGATACTATGACGCAATTTTCAGTACAAATTGCAAGTAGAAGTATAGTACTACAAAATGTCTATTCTTATTTTGCGTTGAAATGGTGCAAAATAGGTGAGAAATTCTTACAAACATGACCTAAAACGGGCGAGCGCGTGAAAGCGGCTGAGTAGTGGGGGTAGAGCAGCAGATTCATAACTTGCGCGTAGCGCGCTTATATATCTGTACTTATAAATGCTTCCCCGCGTCTGCTGTCCACAATATCAATTCAGATCTTTTCAGTAATTTCAGCTTCACAAAAATGTTCGCAGTCAAAATCAATTACCTGAAGATTAACTCATATAAATGAACCCAATGGTATATTTCAAAGTATTTATAATTATGTTTCCAAATTAGATTCACCTTCACTTTATTTTCTTTTCAAATCACTCACCATAATATAAAAAAAAATTATGCGATGACAGAACACATGTTTCAGCCTCGACAGATGCCCCAAAGTATGGAAACAGGCATCTTGTTCTGGGTTTTACTCATCATTTTGTGTTTCAATTACTGAACAATGCACAGTTTTCCCCCTACTATAATGATTCTTCATGTTGTATTCACCATTGGAGTTTCATTCATTGATTTTGAAGCAAGAATATCAAAATGAAAAGTATCAGCTATTTCTACCACAAGAACTTGAACTTAGCATTTTTTTCATCCTTGTACTGTGTTACTCAAACCATGAAACTTTTATAGTTGTCTTGATGAAGGAAACAAAGCTTCTGGAATGCTAGCTTGACTTATAAAGAACGAACATTTTTTTACTGAATCCCCAAGGATACAATCTAAAGTATAGAACCTCAATCCCACAAATGCTATGAATGCAATCTAACAATATATTCTCAATCAGATCAAATCTAAAGTATGGTACCTCAATCCCACAAATGCTTTGTAACAAGATATTCTCAATCAGATCAAATTACAATGCACAAGAAGTTGTTCGCCTATTTTCCAGCTATTGGTTATTTCAATGAATTGGCTTCTGATTCATCAGAATCTGAATGTTTCCAGCCCAAATTACTTGTCACTGAATCTGCGTGACAGGTTACAGCCGTATCAATGTAATATGGGTCCTGAAAGAAGAATAGTAGTAAATTTTTTTCTATAGCTCATGGGGCTGAATCTTAGAAAAACCAGCATTCGAAAGCATCCTCTTCTTCCTTGACAAACTTTGTTAGTTATATGAAGGTTTAAAACTGTCATTTTGCAATCTAAACATATGTAGTATCAATAAAAACCTCGTGCAACTGGAAGTGTTACTATCGCGAATTGATGTTTCTCCTAGATGTATCGTTCTATCTGAAACTTGGGAAATGAAAAACAAAGAGTCCTGTCAGATTGAGAATTACGACATGATCCATACAGAAACTCGATTTAATCAAAATGACGGAGTAGTAGTTTACCTAAAAAAAGGATTACTGGACTCTTATGAAAATGTCCAAATAGGCTCAGCTAATACGTTAAATATTAAATTATTGCTCCTGAAAACAAGTTTACAGCAACAAGTGCATGGGGGTAACAAAAAAAAAAGGAAATGGGAAAGAATTATGTGAATTAGAAACAGTTCAAGTAATTAGTAAAAAAAGGAAGAAAACCATACCTACTCGTTCAAAATAGATGATCGTAATCTAAGAATAATCCAAATGTACTCTGATATTTTCTTGGCATCAGTTACTGTTATAGTTTGTAGGGCCGAAATCAATGTTTCGAAACTCCATTGGCAAGAAGTATTTTGTTTCATCACTGTATAGATAGGACAGTCAAAAACAACATGGAAAAGAGTTTCTCTTTCGTTTTTATTACAAACTGGGCAAGTTAGTTCGGGATCAATAGAATAGGAGATTCCATTGAGAGTGAATTTGATTTTGAAATGATTGGCCATATGTAATTCAGCGAGAGTGCGAGTGACCTGGATGGGTAGTTTGAGCAGCAGAGATGTGCTTGGATCCATGGAAGTGTTGAATATATTGTAGATGTACATGAATGGGTAACGAGTAAGTTATTGCAAGATCTGAATCGTGCAAAAATCAGTGGTAATTAGCAAGTAAAAATTTTATATTTTTCTACAGGTCATTGTAATTGTTTAAATTGCAATGACCAGTTATTTGGGGTCTGCATATTTCCATCAAAAGTATCTTATATAACTAATTGAGGATTATTTTGAAAATAGTATAAGCGGGACTAGTAGAATTCTTTTAATGGAGGAAATTTGAACTCTTTCAAGCATTTCTAGATATCTTAGTTCCTAAGTTGCAATACAGTTATACGTGACGCTCAAACACAAAAAATCAAATAGTTTTATCCTGGGTGGCCAGGTATCAATTGTAGCCAAAGATATAATAGGTAAAATGGAACCGATAGTTTAGCTTTAGTGAAATGAAAGAGACCAGAGGAGGTGAATGTTACGCCCAATTGATTATATTTGTTAGTGATTTCCACAGGCCGATTGGCGAAATTAAATTTGAAATTGGGCTTATGAAACCTACCACCTGAACATTGCATTATCTTGTTTTTTTAAAGATTAACAATCAGCTCATTTGATAAAGCGTATTTTTAGAGAATTTCAAATTTCCTCGCAACGTCGATCTCAGAATGTGCCAGGATAACAAGATCATCACCACATTTTTTCTGTCATCGATATTCGTGCCCTGGGATACACTGTCTTAAAAAAAGGAATCAATGTCCGCTATAAATCATGCGAATAATAGGAGACTTGAAGGTTCACCCTGTGAAACACCACTATTAACCTCGTATAGTTTCGTCAAGCCATCAGAGCCTTTCATTTGCACAGTTGTTTGTAAATATGAAGTTTTGATTAGGCGAATAATTTTTGAGGATATTCCTAAATTAAATAATTTCACTCACAGTATGATGTGGTTAATAGAATCAAAGGTTCTTTTGAAATCAACAAAAAAAAAACAAACAGTTCACGCCTCATGTGTGGGTGAATGAAAGAAGTCAAAGTGTAAACATTATCAATATTTTCTCGAGATGGGCGAAAACCTGACTGGGAGTCCGGCAATATATTGGATTCTTCAGCACAACAAGATAATCTGTTGGGAATAATGGTTGTGAATAGTTTCAGGCAACTTTTCACCAAAATAAAAAAAAACTTAGTGATCCTTTACCGATAAATATGGGCGTACCACAGGGAATCGCGCTTGGGCCGGTTTCATTATGCTGTACATTAACAATATTTTCTCTGTAACAAACTTCCAAGGTGAATTAGTATCGTACGCGGATGATACGGCAGTCATCTTTGAAGGGAATACCTGGTCCGAAACATATGACAACGCAGAAATTGAAATGAAAAAAATATATAACTGGTTCAGTAGCAGCCTGCTGAGTGTTTATATTGACAAACACAAATTTATCACCTTCTCATCTACGGCAAAAGACCAACCATCCAAGGATAACCTACTGCTTCATAAATACGATTGTCAAAACGTTCCTTGCCCATGTCTAGCAATCCAGAAAACCCACTCGACAAAATATCTAGGTGTGATAGTCGATCAACATCTGCGCTGGAACGAACACATAAGCTATTCAGTTAAAAGATTGAAAAAACTTACATACAAATTTTATCTGCTTAGAAATCTATAAACAAAAAAAATATTGATGGTATATAATGCATTAGCGGAATCTATATTGCGTTACTGTTTAGTTATAGGGTGTGGTATCTTCAAAACTTCCCTGCACAATCTGGAAATATTACAAAATACTTTGTTGAAAATCATACTGAAAAAAAATAAACATTCCGTCACTATAGAATTATACAGAAGATCAGAAGTTCTCACACTGAGAAAAATCATACATTTATCAATCCATTTTATGGGTTTCAAATGGCCCGCATGACTATGTTTCACATCCTCATAATACTAGCAGAATGGCATTTCAAGCGCTCAATATTCCTCCCTGTAGGCTTACACATACCCAGAAATTCATAACATACCACGGACCCAAATGATATAACCGGCTTCCTTCTAACATAAAACACTTAACCGGTAAGAATTTGTTATTTCTCACCTCAATGTTTCACATTTTCAATCAACCTTGAACAGACAAAAGGAAGTTTAATATTGCAATGTTAAGAACTCTCTCTGCGTAGTATTTTTTTTCTCTCTTCTCTCTCTCTTTACTGAAAATCACAATAATTATTTGTGGGAGATAGATCCACAACTCAAGCCTAGCTTAGGTGGCTTCTTCAGCTTTTGATTTTAATTTCAATTTGAATTGTATACCTCACGATATGTACATATTTTGAGTTAGGTACTCTTTTTTTGGGTGAAGTTATCACGAAAGTGTTCGACTGTTAATAAAAATTACTTGGGATTGGATAAATTCGACAGTTTAGAAATAATTTCCGATCCAAACGTTTTTCTTCATCTTTATAATACTTTTGTACTCACTTTTCAGTGCGATATAGGTTGTTTCTGAGGTGGCGAAAATTCTTCAGGTTTACAGTGCCTTAGTGCTTTCCTCATACAGACTGAGTCAAACCACGGTTTGTTAGTAAGCTGATGATGATTCGAAGGGTTTCTTTTTATATAAACAATGCCTAACTTCGTAGCTGTTTCACGTTTAACGGAATAAATATCATCAAATGATTCATTGGGGTCAGAATTGAAGTATGTTCTGTTTGTATGTTGCATTTAAAGCTTATAACTCAGGACTAGATTGTCCTTCCAGACAAACAAGTATGATGAATTAACCAGATTAATGTTAGAACTAGGAGAATGGGTGCGCATACCGTTATTATTATAACTAATGTATTGGAGAATAATCAGATGAAAAATCGTTATCACTAACAAAAAAAATGCATACATCTGAAAGAAACAAGTTATTTACCCAGACCATGTCAACAACAATCTCGCCCAATTTACTCATATATGTATATTAGCCAGGTCTATCCAGTGAAGCACAACCATTTATACTTGAAAATGAGTTATTGGCCATAAAATCAATAAGCTGACGACCTCTAGAGTTCAATGTGAAGTCTAAACTTAATCGTTCATAGGGGACGACGCCAATATCCGAAATTCTACATTTGAAATCTCCAGCAATTAAAATCATAGTGCTACTATATTTCTCGAGGAGATCTGATATGAGAGTTTGGAAAATATCAGGCACAGGTGCCAGTTCTGAAGAATGTTTAAAATATATGTTACAAACAATAAATTTATAATCTGCGGTGGAATATAAGCAAATCAGACAGAAGGGGTATTCATGTAATACGTTAACGTTAACACTGGGATTAATAATTTTATTAGAATTACAATAAAAGGACCCCCTTATTATCGCAAAAAAGCGTGCCAATAAAAATCAGCCAAACGGTTTTTGAGTAATCTATTAAAAACTCTTTGCATGTACTGTAATATCTCACTTATACTTTTCAATATTTTCAACCATAACATATAACCTACATTTCAGTTTACGAATGACTTGGTCAAATTATTCTGTCCATCTATCTATACCTTCGTATCCTCGTGTGTTACGACAAATTTGATAATTTGTCATTCTATAACCTATTACTCGTATTTTTCATCATAAGGGGGAAGAATCAAGTAATGAAAATAAAAATGTTTCCCATACTATTTATATTCATCCGACGATTGTGTTTGTTCGAATCTACTGTACATGGCGATATACAATTCAGAATCATCCGAATCCCCAGATATACCAAAAAGATGATAGCTTAAAATTCCACGAAATGGCTGTGATCTTGTTAACTAGAATTCAAATAGCGCATCCGTAAATTCTGATTAAGTTCAGAATTTCGTTCGAGATTAAAGCGAGGCCAGCAAATTAAACGAGTATCCGTAGAGGAAACGGATTTGGGCCGATCGTATGAAGTTTTCGTATCCAAATGGATATTGAAAATGTGCAGGTACGTGGAATTTATTGATTCAATTCCCGAAATTTCAGGTACTTCTTTATTGAGCTTTGAAAAGAACAAATTATTATCATATCTGTAAACTGTTCATTTAGTTTTTCTGATTTCTCGCCTTTTCCCAAATTGAATCAATTACAAATTTCATACGAAATTCATGCATGTTATCAATTTGAGGAGTAAGGCAGAGTTTTCATTGTTTTGCACTGAATTTCATGGCTAAATATTTCATTGTACCACATATATCCGAAGGAATATTTGAGGTTATGTCTCTTGATAAAAAATATTTTCAATGTCAGTTTTATTTTGGTTTGTAGATTTTATTATTAATTATTATTGGGATTATTTTCTATATTTTCTCGGGAAAATATGCATCTCTTTTCATGAGTGTATTGAGGTTATATCCATAAGCTTCATGCTTATTTAGGGTTTCGTTGAATTTCCATACTTCCTGTTTTGTAATCAAGCCCTTTTTTTATGTTATTATATCTTCTGCGATACAATTGCTTCCCTTCATATGTTCCATATTCACAAGATGGACCTCTCTGCACAAATGTTCATTCTTTGGCCTAAAACATTTTCATTCTGGAGGAAGTCATTTCAGGATTCTGATGGGTATATTATAACTTTTTATCAGTTTAAAATCCGATAATATGATATTCTTGTTGCTTCTTCATATAAGTTATTGTTTGTTTTTTTCTGCATGTATGAAATATTTTTCACCAAATATAACCTTTCTGCACCGAACTTCAGCTCTATATATTACCAATTTTTATCGAATTCAGACTCAGCTCTATTTTTCTTCACGTATTTTTGCTATTAAATATTTGGTCTTGTTTACTGAGATATATTTTCTGCTGCACTTCATGCGCTTTCTTTCCTCATTCCCAGTATTCATTCTTTTTTTCAATTTACCCAAAAATTCAAAAAATCACATGTTCGCAAAAAATTTATAGATTTTTTCGCATCTTATTTTTTATGGTTCTCGATAAATTCTTTCAATTAATTCCTTTGTTGATGCCTAGAACAATGTTTTGTACTGCTTCCTTCAATTTTGGGTGGATATCATAGGATCCCGAATTTTTTTGAATACCAAATCATCGAAATTGAAAGTAGTTAAGCTGAGTTGGATAAACTGAGGATAATTTGGTCTCGAGAAAATCTGTTAGCAGCAAAACAGTGGAGTGCAAATGAACGAAACCCTTCTGAAGAAGATGCAAACTTTTTCGGATTACTTCAGCGTAGTATCTGACTGTAATTTATAGTAGATTAGGTTTTTAATTAGGAATTCGGGAAAGTTTCAGTTTAATTACATAGTCTGTGGAGTTTGAAAGACTTCGCATTCGACTGGGGAAAAAACACATTTTATCTGTGCGGTAATTTTTCATTCCTTTGTTTGTGAGAATCTTATGGAATGATGCTTATCTCATCTCTCTATCTCTCATATGAATTGCCGAAAGAATCTCGATTAAAATCCAGACTAACTGCAAGTTATCACCAGCCTTTAACAATATATTAGAGGTAGCCTCTAATTCATATCCAAAATAAATAATAGTTTGAAAACTAAAGAACACGCTTCAGAAGAAAACTAAACTGAAGAGTAGAAAATAATTTTAAATGAGTTTGAAATAAGAATACAGTGATTAACAACAAATTCATTTCATCGTTAAAAAGCGTGGGGTGCTCGATGTCAATTGTTGTTAATATTTCATGGACAGATATTGGTAAAAGTAGAATCATTATGAAAATATCTTAAAAAGCATCCCACGCTTTTTTACGATGAAATGAATTCGTTGTTAATCACTGTATTCTTAATTC
This sequence comes from Gonioctena quinquepunctata, assembly GCA_018342105.1. NCBI lineage: Eukaryota > Metazoa > Arthropoda > Insecta > Coleoptera > Chrysomelidae > Gonioctena > Gonioctena quinquepunctata. The sequence continues at coordinate 120,062 of JAFIRS010001028.1, read as the reverse complement.
AAACTCATTTAAAATTATTTTCTACTTTTTAGTTTAGTTTTCTATTAAATCGTGTTCTTTAGTTTTTAAACTATTATTTATTTTAAACTTTTCAGTTTTGTTTTCTTTTGAAGCGTGTTTTTTAGTTTTTCGAACTATTAATATTATTATTAAATTTTTTTATCTATTATTCTCCATTTTTGAATAGAATCGGACCATAATCACAAAACTCATCTGCCATTTTGGGGCCGCCATTTCGAATCCTTCAATTTTGACAGAATAATCATAATCTCCGACCCCAAAAACCCCCCCATACCAATTTTGAATAGAATCGGACCATAATCACAAAACTCGTCTACCATTTTGGATCCGCCATCTTGAATTTTTCAGTTTTGACAAAATAATCATAATCTCTGAGCACGAAAACCCTCAGATACCAATTTTGAAGCAAATCGGACCATAATCACAAAACTCGTACGCCATATTGGAGCCGCCATTTTGTTTTTTTTTTTCAAACAAAAATTTCTTGATGCATTGTCACCGGAATTATGTACACCTGCCAAATTTCAAATCATTCGTACGTCCGGAAGTGGGTCAAAATCACGCCCAAAGGAGTCGATTACAAACAAACATACGGTTACAAACATACAAGTGAAGCTAATATAAAGCGTGTAATAATCTCCGACCCCAGAAACCCCCACATACCAATTTTGAATAGAATTGGACCATAATAACAAAACTCGTCCGCAATTTTGGAGCCGTCATCTAGAATTTTCCAATTTTTACAGAAGAATCATAATATTGGACCTCAAAAACCCCCACATACCAATTTTGAATGGAATCGGACCATAATCACAAAACTCGTCTACCATTTCGGATCCGCCATCTTGAATTTTTCAGTTTTGACAAAAGAATCATAATCTCTGACCACGAAAACCCTCAGATACCAATTTTGAAGCGAATCGGACCATAATCACGAAACTCGTACGCCATATTGGAGCCGCCATTGAGTTTTTTTTTCAAACAAAAATTTCTTAATGCATTGTCTCCGGAATTAGGTACACCTGCCAAATTTCAAATCATTCGTACGTCTGGAAATGGGTCAAAATCGCACCCAAAGAAGTCGGTTACAAACAAACATACGGTTACAAACATACAAGTGAAGCTAATATAAAGCGTGTAAAAAAAGGAATTGAAGTTTGATTCAGTGCAACGTGCACTGTGCTCCTCACTCATTGATTTCTCTGATAATAGCAGTTGGTACCAGATCTTTTACGATAAATCATAATCAGCAATGACAAATTCTTATGTTCCAGAATGAAATATAACTTCATACATTTTCGAGATGTACTGTAGAACAGTACCAATGATACAACGATATATTGTAGACGTTCTGCTGTGCTGAAACTCAAAATTTATCATTACCAAATATGAAATGAGCAGAATTCCATTCACAGCATGTATCTCTTCACCAAAATTCTTACCAAATTTCAAATCATCATAGGATATTGAAAAGGGAAACATTCTCAATTAAATATTGATAGAAAGATTTTTCTGTGAATTGAAAAATCCACAATCAAAATGAAGTTAATTTTTGAGTTAGGACCTTTTCAGAATATCTATCAGATGTAGTTCAATGTCCAGCGTGGCTTTAGCCGGTGAAGTAGTTGTTTTCTGTTAGACATTCACAAAAAATAACTTCATTTTAATTGTGAATTTTTCAATTCACAGAAAAATCTTTCTATCAATATTTAATTGAGAATGTTTCCCTTTTCAACATGAATACCCCACAAGAGGTTATCTTGACGATGGATAGTGACTGAAGTTTATCTTTCAGTCGCAGATGATTCCACATCTGATTCTATGAACATCCTGTTTATATTTTCACCAAATCAATCATAGGATATCATAGCCAGTCATAAGCACAAGCAAAAATATCATAATTGTAGAAATTAATTTTTTACTACATACATTTTTGTAGGGTACAACAAAAATGTATGTATTCGATATATGTTTTCAATTGAAACCAAACGTGTTGATAAATATCCACCAGGAATACAGGGTAAAATACCACCATAACCCATTTTGAACAGATCACTGTCTCATATCATTCTGGGCTTAATGTTCCACTCATATAATGACTACTCGAGAAACTATCGTCAACGGGTTTAGGTTTCCTTAGAACTAAATTCAGTCTCATGCCACACTGTATGTTGGACTTCACTCTGTTTCACTACAGCACATGTTCGGTGAGTGAGTCATAATATAATAATATTAAAACTTTTTTCAAATAGAAAAGAATTTACAAAACAATATACAGGTAATTGGGTAATGCTCATACAGTGAGGGTAGATGGAGGACGAGGTGCTTCTAAATAACCTATATTTATCGTTCTTTATAACCAAGATACAGGGTGATTTATTAATTTTCCCCATTTTTCAATTAATCATAACTTATGAACCACCCTATACATTTTTGTAATATTTGGTTCGTATGTTCTTTGTTCACAGTGGTGTCGATTAACATAATGAAAAAAAGTCTTATTCCAGGTCGTGCCTTAAAAAAATTAATCGAGTCGATACAACATCATGTATATCAATATTTTAAAATTTTATTTACATTGTTGGAAAGAGCAGAAAAAAATCAGTAAGACCAAATGTATTTGGTGTTTCCGCATACAACTTTTTTACTTATTAACTTGAGTCAAATCTAAATGTTTCGATAATGAGTTGGCACAAAATCAAATTTTTTTCCCCAAATGGTACTTTTCCAGCTTCAATCCATAAAATCATCAACTATCATTTCCTAATTTCTGGATCCCAACCTTATTGAAAAACGAGAGGACATGTCCGTATTTGGGTCAAATTATTATTATCAATGACTAACTTTCAAGCAGCCTGTATGCGTAAAAAAATTATCATAACATTTGTTCATTGCAATAAATTTAAAAAAAATGAAAAGTTAAAAAAAAACTTTTTAACAAAAAATCAAACCGACGAAATACGGAACTGAAAAGTAAAAAATGAAATAAACCTTTATTAGTCTCAGTAACTAAGCTCCTAAACTAATGTAAGTAACTAATTTTGAGTCGGCGCCAAACAAACAAGCATCGAGTTGCGCGGTGACATTCTGATTATTTTTTTGAAGTAATTTAATGATGTTCGTTTGGCGCCGACTCAAAATTAGTTACTTACCTTAGTTCAGGAGCTTAGTTACTGAGACTAATAAAGGTTTATTTTATTTTTTACTTTTCAGTTCCGTATTTCGTCTGTTTAATTTTTTGTTTAAAACTTTTTTTCCAATTTTTTTTGATTACTTCCAAAATACCTACTTACCCACCTTACTTCAACTATTACCAGTTAAATAATATGATTATCTACTTTTACTATTTGTTGTTATATAAATTATTTTTGTTGTTCTGGTTAGTTTATTTCATTACTTTGTATATCATTCCATCCTCTCATAGAATATAATGATTTTGACGGATGTGGAACAAAAATAATGTCAGTAGCGATCTGTCATTGTCAACTACATATGTGTGTGCCAATGTTCACAAGTGAAAAATCAATTATCCCCTATTTTTCTACCCATAAGGGTGGATGATCTCATCCGAAATCCAAATATGACGTATACCCTATTCAGAGGGTGCGTGATCAATATCCTCCATTTTGCTATCCTTAGGGCTGGATTTCATCTTTTAAATTCAAACGGGACCACCTTCAAAGTACACCCTATCCACTGTGAAAAGAATTATCGGAATCGGACGTCTCAGTAAAAAGTTATGCGTGATCATACATAAAAAAAATAAAAATAAAATATACGCGTCGACTAGATAACCTCCTCCTTTTTGGTTTCGTCGGTTGAAAAGAGGACAAATACCCATTTCGAAAAAAGCATAACTTTATTTTAAACAAAAATAACGTTGCAACAAATTGTATTAAGTTAAACGAAAAGAATTAGCCACAAAAAAATTTAAACAACATAACTTATAACAGTTGTTCAAAGTGGCTATCATTTTGCTCAATACATTTTCGTGCTCTTGAAGTAAGATTTGTAATTGACTTTCTAATCATAGGTTGGTCATTTCTCAGTTCGTCGCATGGTTCCTCAATTCTCCGTAGAAGGTCCTCTCTAGTGTTTACTCCAGTTGAATAAACTTTGATTTTGAATAATCCCAAACATGGTAATCGAGTGGATTGAAATCGGGCCCCCTTGCAGGCCAGTTGTGAGGTCCTCCACTGCCTATCCAACGATTTGGAAAGTTGACATTTAAAAATTATCTCACTATTACCCTGAAATGAGGTGAAGCCCCATCATGCCTACAACATCAACTCCTGCATCATCTAGCAATATGGGGAAAATATTTTGTAGGAACTCCAAATACACTTCACCCGTTAGTAGATGTGATAGGATATGGGGTCCAATTAATCGGTTAATAACGCCACACCAAACATTGAAGGAGAACCTGATTTGTGAATGTGTTTGTTATACGGATTTTGTTCAGCCCAAACATGGGAATCCCTTGAATTATTATTACCGTCTCTGGTAAATTGAGCTTCATCGCTAAATAAACACCTGTATGTGATCCTATTGATCTACTGAAAGCCAATCGAGCAATTCCATCTCCTGCTTGTAGCCTCTGGACTCTCTTTAAATGGACAGTCAATATGATGTGCACTCCAGCTGAAGCGTGAATCAACATGTACTCCCAGGAAATTGGCCGATCTTGCACATTTCAAAGTAAGGCATCACCATAAACAAAAAGAGTTGGAGACCAGTCGTTCTGATATCTAAAGTGCAGTTGTTATGTATTTTCGACATTTAAGACTAGATTATTTGCATTAAACCACTCATGAAACGAATCCAAAGTAGAGCGCATCTTCATATTCAATTCATCTACATTTTCTGCCGAAAATACCACTGAAGTGGAATCTGCAAACTGTAAATAGATCAGTGATAGTTGTGAGTTCATTAGTAAGGTATTGCAATGGTCCAAGGATTGATCCTTGTGGTACACCTTTTTCGACATGACTAGGAATAGATGTTGTTAGTGTTTCTCCATTATATCTCTCAATGATTTGTTGTTTTCTATTAGATATAAATTATGATATTAGCTGTAATGGAACCCCCCTTAATCCATACCTTTCTATTTGATATCATCACCTCATGTTTTACACTATCGAAAGCTTTACTTAGATCCAAATACATCGCCACTGTCTCATTTACTTCATTTAGGGACTCTATGATTCAAGTTAGTGCCTGATGAATAGCTCTTGTGGTACTTTTTTTTTCTGAAGCCATTTTGATATGTTGAGAGATTCTTTTCGTTCTCAAGAAATGACATGACTCGGTCATATATTACTTTCTCAAATATTTTACTATCGTTATTCAGATGCGCCACAGGCCGAAAAATTTGTATTTCATGAGTGTCCCTTTTTTATTGATTGGTATTATTTGAGCTATCTTCAGTTTGTCTGGAAATACTCTTGTGGTAAACATTAAGTTCACTATATGTGACAGTGGTTCTGCAATTCCATCTGCGATTCTCTGGATTAAGATTACTGGGATCTGATCCTGCCCCACTGACTTTTTGTTTTTCAATTTTGATATAATATGCTTGATCTCATTAGCATTTGTTGGTTTCAGAAATAGATTTTTTGTGTAGAAAGGTATATTTTTGGAGAAGCATACTATATCTACATTAAGGTTTATGTAGTAATCATTTATTTCATCTAATATAATGTTTTTTTGTTTGTTTGTAAATTTTTTAGAGTAGTCTTCAAGCATTGACTCTTTTTTTTTCTTTATTCCGTTGTACACAGTGAATTAATGTCCATATTGCTTTCCCCGGATTTTTTGAGGTTTGTAGAAAATTTGTTTTATTTTGGATTTTCTTATAACTGCTCTCAGGATGTTCAAGTATGTTTCAAAAAACTCTGTTGTAGTAATACCATTCTTTTGTTTTTCAAAGAGATTTTTATACCCTGAGTCATCCAGTAGTTGGGTTTTTTTGGTTTGTCTTTAATTGCTTTCTCAGGAAATATTAGCTTGAAGTATTGTGATATAATATTGCTAAAAGCATCATATGCAAAATCTTCCTCTTGCTGGGAGTACACCTCATGCCAATCCACATTCTGTGGTTCAAGCCTGGATTGGGTTAATTTATTATCTGAGAAAAAGCGTTTTTTATTTGGTACGAAATTGCATTCCGGAGTAAGTGCACTTACTGCTCTCAGAGTTTGAGCCTCGTGATCCGATAAGGCAGTTAATACAACCTCTCCTTGGTATTTTTCTCCTGATAATAACTTTTAATAATAGTAAAAATAATAATTACAATAATAATTACAGTAAATACAATCATTTCAATCATTTATGCACTTGTTTGTTATGATTCCACTTCCAAAACAGACAATCCACCTAGGCAACTATTACCTGTTCTCTGAGTGGACTTAAATGTAAGTATATAGATTACAAGTTTCAGTGGAAGGACGGAAAAAGACACTGAGAAACCGAGAATTAGAAGAAAGTGAGATGGGCATTGTGGTTAAGGGAGCTTTTTTTTTTATATGTTCTTAAAGAAGCTTTTGTAGATTACATTTCGTAAAATAAACTTTTTAATTGAAGTTTTATAGTTTGAAAAACGAATAAGAGTTTTAACGTCGTATGGCAAGCAATTGTGAAGTTTAGGCTGATAAAAGAAAATAAATCTTTGTGTAAAGTCAAAATGAGATGAGTTTAGTTTTTTCAACATTGAGACAACTAATGCCTGTGTTGTGGCATTACCTGTCCTCTGACTGGACTTAAATGTATATTGATTGCAAATTTCAGTAGAAGGACGGAAAAAGACAGTGAGAAACAGAGAATTAGAAAAAAGTGAGATGGGCATTGTGATTAACGGAGTTTTTCTTTTTTCATTATATGTTCTTAAAAAAGCTTTTATAGATTTTCATTTCGTGAAATAATCTTTTTAATCGAAGTTTTATAGTTTGAAAAACTAATAAGAGTTCTGACGTCATATGGCAAGCAATTGTGAAGTTTAGGCTCATAAAAAAAACTTAATCTTTGTGTATGAGATTTCCTGAAAATTGGTAAAACAATGGGCTTGTTATCGACGAACCTAGTGTATTTTGTTCTCTGAGTGATATATCTGTCTTTATTATGGAATATCCAGACTAAGGACTGATAGATATAAAGGCCTCTTATATCCATTATTTCCTCATTGAGCTTGTTGGTAGAAAAGAGTCTGTTTTTTTTATATATTATTTTCAGTAATGAGTTTTGCATAGATTGAAGTTTCATGATTGTGTTATTGAATAAGCCCCCCCATGCTGTGATGCAATATCTGATAACTGATTCAGCAAGTGAATTATATAATATCAAGAGATTTTTTCTATCCAGGATGTCTCTCATGCTGTAGAATTCATGAATTAGCTGTCTCAACCTTTTGGTAACATGGGCAATATGTTCATCAAGTATGATACCGAGATATTTGTATTTGACGTTTTTTTATATTTGGGCAGTGGCATGTGTTTATGTTGTTGCATCTATGTATTATAAGTGAGTTGTAGAGAGGCTGCTCGGTTTTGTAAAGTGAAAATGAGATGATTTTAGTTTTTTCAACATTAAGACTTGAGAGATTGTAACTAAGCCAAATCTGAGGATTTTTTAGGTCTTCTTCTGAATCAGCCTGTAACTGTTGCCATTAGTCTCCCCTGTATACAATTGCTGTATCAAGCATATATATGGTCCCTTTGCAATTTTTAATTGGAAAAATACTATTGATATATACTAGGAACCGTATTGGACCTAGTACTGCTCCCTGTGGAACACCAATTATGACATCAATAGGTTCACTCAAATAGTCCCCGATTTTAACCCTTTGCGCTCTTTGTGATAGGTAATTCTGCATTAGATTTAGAGCAATACCTCTAACTCCATAATTTTCAAGTTCTTTAAGTAATGAGCTATGTGAAACTATGTGGAATGCCTTGGCCAGATCAAGAAATATTGCTAGGCATATTTTCGATCTGTACAAAGCACCGACAGATTTTTCGATGAAATCCAATATGGGTTAATAAACTTAATAAAAATTATTATTATAAAAATAACGCTAGTACAATTGGTTGTCAGTTTGGCCCCATGTTATGTACATGTGCCTATTGTGTAGGTAATTTGTGCTGCAAAATTGTTGTGGAGTAGCTGCAAATTTCGCAAACTTCATTGTCTGTATCGCTATAATAACGGCTTCAATTTGCGCCCCGCAGTCTACTTGTCAAAATGATGGAACATGTAAACAATCAATAATGCTATTATTGGTTTCCACTAATTACAAGAGCAGCGTAACCTATCGAGTCCGCTTCGATACAAACACACAATACTCGGTTTGCCCAACAATCCTATGAATTAGCATATAATCGCGCATTATAAGTGCATATTCCAGGTTGAGGTATGCGCCATTCCGGACTATATGGCTATTCAGAACACATTCCTATAATAATCTGCATACATTGAGAGAAGCGGCAGTCCTTCGGGTAAAAAAGGGCATTCGTATTTTATATGACCAATACGTGTATCGTTTTGCGAAGTAAATGGCATTTCGGGAAAATATATTTCCGTAAATCTTCCCTCTATTTCCTCTTTAATGTGATATAGATTCGAGATTCTCAAATATACCGGACTTGAGTTCGGAGAGGTAATAATACTTTTTCATTATGGATTACATTTATGCTCAGTATATCTGCAGTTATTTCGTTCCATCCTCGAAATTGATGGGAATTTGGGAATTACCTGAACAACCACGCAGTTATTGTTTGATAAATTATGAAAAAAAAGCTATGAACTGTGTGTTTCTCGCTTTTCCAAATAGGAATGAAATATCTGCCGGCCGGCTGATTGTGCTATATTTTACAACAATGTGCATGGAACACATTATTCGGAGATGCTATATCGAAAAATACATGTCATGTAAGTATGTTTTTTGAACACATCAGGATAAATAATAATAATAATGTTTAATCATCAGCAGAGTAATACATTGTGCCGTATTGAAAAAACTGAAGGATATCCTTGTAAGTATAAGGTAGACGTATAAGGTTTTGAGTTGAAGAACAAGGCAGGAGTATAAGCATTTCCTTTTTTCGTATTCATATAGATTACCTCATACTTGCAAGAATATCCTCCAAGAATAAGTAGAAGGTGGTTGGCATGTTGGCTTGTGACTGTGCCGCGGCAGGTTCCAACCTGTTTTCGATGGTTTGTTTATTTACGGTATTTCTTTCTTATCGGTGTTATTTGATTACAGTACTTCGAGAAGATGCATTCGTCAAGCAGCGATAGTGAAAGTACAGGGAAAGAAAAAGCTACAACCGAACTGCAGTTCATAGCAGATAAAATTGCCTATCCATCCGTGATTTTGGAAAAATCCCAAACACCAAAAATAAAAGCTAGAAAGGATGAGGCTATTAGAAATATTATCAGGAAGTACGAGGTGACATTTGGTAAAGCACTCGATGCGAAAGACTTTTTGAAGAAATAAGCAATATGAAGGGAAGGTTGAAGGAAAAAACTGACTTGAAAAATACTGGAGATGAAGCAATCAAACTGTTGGAATGGGAGGAAAAGTTATTGAAGGCTATGGAAGGCGACAGTAATCCTACAATTGGAAGAATCGGAGGAGCACTGCAAATTGGTATTGAAGATGGATCTACTCAGCATACAGTGAGTAAAGCTTCTACTACGCGAAAAGAGACTGAATCAGTCATCAAACCACAATCTAGTAGTGTCAAGACTGTCGAATCTCTTCTGCCAACAAGAAAAAAAACAGCAACAGAAAAGTACGAAACAAATGAAACAAGAGGACTCACAACCAAAGAGCTTCAACGGCTAGTTCTTCCAGAGCAGTATCAAACAAGTAGAGTTCAAAGAGAATATTATGAAAAAAAGTCAGAGAGGATGAAGCGGGAGGAATTAGCAGCAAATATTATTAGTAAGGGGGAGTTAGCATACCACAGCATGTAAACAATCTTCCAAATTTTCTCGTACAACGTATCATATTGACAATATTATATTATGTTAGGTACTTTTTCCTTTGTAAGACTAGGGGATTTTGAATATATATCTAGTTTGTATAAAAAATCCAGTAGGTATATGTTTGATTTATTATTCATATTATTAAAAAGTTTGTAATAAACTAAACAGTTTACGTAAGTGAATAAACACAATAATTATTCGAATTTTGTTTTTTAAAAACCAAAATGATCTGTTGGCATAAATAAAAAACTAAATTAAATTTGAACTTTTATTCTGTACAGTTTTATACCTACATTTAATTATCAAAGTTGTTTATTACAATGCTCAAATTTCTTCTCACTTCTTGTCCTTGCTGGCTAAGAGGTAGATCAATTTCGTCATTATTATCATTGTCATCTTCTTCTGGCACTTCTTCTTCAGTGCTTCAAAATCGATGTCTTTCAAAGTTTTTGCCACGTTATGAAGGACAATACAGGCAACAATTATATTTTGCACATTCTCCAATTTCACTCGGCACACATGTTGCAAAATAGGAAATCGACGTTTCAGTTGACCAAAACAACGTTCAATTATCACTCTCTCTTCTTTCAAAAGTTTATTATAATTTAGTTCAGCACCTGAAGCGGGATTTCTGAATGGAGTCATCCATCCATCATCAGCAAGTAGCACGACGTTGTTTTTATTTTGTAAATGAACCCTCATTTGATAATTTCTCCATATTCTTGAATCATGGGCAGATCCAGGCCAACTTACGTCCATACTAGTGAACATTTCTCTTGCATCACGAGTGGCTTTCACATTCAGTGTAGGATGAACTTTTCGGTTGACATACTCATCACCATGGCGATTTGGTTTCAGTATTCCTACGTGGGTACAGTCAACTACGCCAATTGCTGTCCGAAACCTATACTTGCTATGCCATAACTGTTTCGCATACATAAGTTCATTGTTGGTAGACGAAAACTTTATCCAGTAATTTCTTTGCGCCACTATGCTGTCAATTACGGCAGTCACTGTACGAGATACTGTAGCTTAACTTACACCCAGTTCTTGACCAATGCCTTTCTGATACCCAGGGTCACTGAGATGGCGTAAACTTATCTGAATTTTTAGGACGGATGATAACGCACCCCCTCGAGTTTCAGCATTGTTTATTGCCAAAAATCTGTTGGCAAGCCATTGCACATTTTTCTCTTCAAACCGGTATAATTCTTTGTAATCACGAACAGGTGTTGATAATCGCTGATTATAGTGTTTAATCTCTCTTAGTTCCACAACATCTACCATCGCTACAACTGATCACTACACGACTGACTCTGCTACTGACCACACTCGAAATTATTGAAGGATATCCTTTTTATCTAGAGTAAAAGGTAACGTTTATGAATAACCAAATACTTTTTGTAGAAGATATGGTCATACTCTATAAGTACAATGAGCCGTATTCATAAAAAAGAAGGATATCCTCACAAGCATGAGGTAGAAGTTCAAGATTTTCATTCAAAGTAAAAGGTAGAAGTATGAGCATCTCCTTTTTTCGTATTTATAATAATTACCTTAGACTTCTTTCAAGCAGAAGCAAAGGCTTGGCGGCTCGCGTACGCCAGCGACACGTCCTAACGTGTTTACCTTTTTTTATTTCTGTGTCATTTGAGCCTATTATCCGTATTTTCAGCATGTCTTCCTCAGACAGTGACAGTGAAAATGTAGAAAACACTAATAATGATCTACAATTCATAGCAAATGAAGTTGCTAATGCTCCCGTAATACTAGAAAAATCTCAAGTGCCAAAAATAAAGAGAAAAAGGGACGAGGCCATTCGGAGCGTTACCAAGAAAAACGATGTGACATTTGGTGAACCTTTAGATGAAAAAGGTTTATTGAACACAATTAAGAATATGAAATCAAGGTTGAAGAAAAAAACAGACCTATAAAAGACTGGAAATGAAGCGATCAAATTAGTGGAATGGGAGAAACAGTTATTAAAGTCTATGGACGGTGACAGCAATCCAACAATTGGAAAAATTGGAGGCGCCATGCAGATTGGTGAGCTAACGAGCGGTCCACTAGTGTTTTGAGTGTTTTTGTCACAGAACAAGCAAATAGCAACAGATAAATATGAAACAGGTGAAACTAGAGAACTAAGTACGAAATAACTTCAACGGTTAGTTCTCTTACAGCAGTACCGTACAAGTCTACTGCAGAGATAATACTACCAAAAGAAATTGGAAATGATGAGGCAAGAGTAATCATTACCAAATACTGTCAATGATAGAAATGCAACATATTTCGTCTTAAAAATGATGGGCGAGGACACGAAATTTTCAAAATCTTTTTGATCGATTCTACATCTTGTGGAAACACCTTGAAAAATATTCAAAGTTGCAAAATTCAAATGGCATCTTTCTAGCAAAATTGCAAAATGTTGTGACGTAATCGCCCGATCAACCAATACCACAATTGACAGTTTCCATCAATTTTGCAACGTTTCCATATTTTCAAATCTTGACATTGCGAATAGTGTTCCAGTTCTGACATTTATAGTTTGCGAAACTTGACAACACGCAATCAACCCGGTTAAGCCTATTGGCTGCTCGGTCTACTACATCATAAAGAGCGCCAATATTAGTATCTTCAAAATTTGCTGAATTTTAAATACGGATGGGAACTGTTGTAATTGGAATTTGTTAAAAAAAAAAAAATCTGGGTACATTTATATATGCGTTATGTATTTTGAAGCATATTTAAAGCGATAATAACTTATGGTGTCCTCGCCTATTGTGAATATTTCATTTTCATTCCCTAATCATTTGCAGACCTAGTCGAATTACTGAATTTCTTTGTTCTCCATTAATTCCATCTTTCTAGATGGAAAAGTATACTAACGACAGAAAAATTAAACGAACAAATGGAAAAATAAAAACTTTTTAACAAAAAATTAAACCGACGAAATACGGAACTGAAAAGTAAAAAATAAAATAAACCTTCTTAGTCTCAGTAACTAAGCTCCTAAACTAATGTAAGTAACTGATGTTGAGTCGGCGCCAAACAAACAAGCAAATGAATTGAAAGGCGTGAAATGATGGCATCGAGTTGCGCGGTGACATTCTGTTAATTTTTTTGAAGTAATTTAATGATGTTGGTTGATTGTTTGTTTGGCGCCGACTCAAAATTAGTTACTTACATTAGTTTAGGAGCTTAGTAACTGAGACTAAGAAGGTTTATTTTATTTTTTACTTTTCAGTTCCGTATTTCGTCGGTTTAATTTTTTGTTAAAAAGTTTTTATTTTTCAATTTTTTATGGCTAAAATATACTAATTACTACCTACTCGTTTTTTGATTACTTCCAAAATTCTTACTTACCCACCTTACTTCAACTATTACCAGTTGAATAATATGATTATCTACTTTTACTATTTGTTGTAATATTAATTATTTTTGTTGTGCTGGTTAGTTTATTTCATTACTTTGTATATCATTCCATCCTCTCATAGAGTATAATGGTTTTGACGGATGTGGAACAGAAATAATGTCAGTAGCGATCTGTCATTGTCAACTACGTATGTGTGTGCCAATGTTCATGTTAAAAATCAATTATCCCCTATTTTTCCACCCGTAAGGGTATATAATTCCATTTGAAATCTAAATTTAAGGTATACCCTATCTATTAAAAAAAGAATCATCCAAATCGAAGAACCCAGTACAAAGTTATGCCTGATAAAATCGGTTAACGAACCAGAATTCAGAGGGTGAGTGATCAATATCCTTCATGTTGCTACCCTTAGGGGTGGATTTCATCTTTCAAATTCAAATGGGACCACCTTCGAAGTACACCCTATCCACTGAAATAAGAATTATCGGAATCGGACGCCTAAATAAAAAGTTATGCGTGATCATACATGAAAAAAAATGATTGAAAAAAAATATACGGGTCGGCTAGAGAACCTCCTCCTTTTTGGTTTCGTCGGTTAAAAATATAGAATATTTTGAAAGGGTACAGAATGTCAAATCCAAAGTTCATTTGATATTATTTCAGAAGTAAAGATAAAGGTTTAAAGTGAAGAGGGGGAAAAACTGAAAATTCTATAAAATACAGAATTGCGTCGTATATGTTTCAATTCAAAATAAACTTATATCAGCTTTTATTACAGCGTCAGTTATAAACCTAACTATCAAAATTGTTCATCACGATATTCAAGATCCTTCTGATTTCTTGTTCTTGATGACGAAGAGAAAATCAACTTGATCACTATAGTCATGTTCATGCTCTTCTGATTAATCCTCTGCAATTGGCTCGTAATCAAGGTCATTTGAAGTTTTTGCAACTTTATGGAGCACAACGCAGGCAACAATTATTTTTGGGAGATTTTCCAATTTAACCCGACAAACATACTGTAAGATAGGAAACCAGCGTTTCAGTTGGCCAAAACATCGCTCAATTATTACTCTCTCTGCTTTCAAAAGTTTGTTATACTGAAGCTCAGCACCAGGGGGCAGGCTTTCTGAATGAAGTCATAAGGCAAGGCTCTATCCCATATCCATCATCAGCAAGCAGTACAACATTATTTTTATTTTGTAACTGTAATTTAACTTGCGAATGTTTCCATATCCTCAAGTCGTGCTCGGATCCAGGCGAACTAACGGCGATACCAGTTAACATTTTTTGGCATTACAAGTGGTCTGCACATTTCGAGTATGATTACCTTTTCGAATAATGTCCTTATCTCCATGGCGATTTGGTTCCAGTATTCCTACGTGGGTACAATCAATAACACCAATTCCTGTCGGAAACCTATACTTGCTTTGCCATAACTGTTTGGCTTCCATTGAATCATTGTTACTAGATGGAAACTTTATCCATTCGTTTGATCGCGCAATTATGCTGTCAACTACTGCAGTCACAGTACAAGATACCGTAACTTGACTAACACCAAGATCTTGGCCGATGCCTTTTTGATAACCAGGGTCACTGAGATAGCGTAAACATATTGTCATTTTGAAATCGGACGACAACGCACCTTCCCGAGTTTCTTCATTTGTACCCAAAAATCTAATCGAAATCCATTGTAAATTTTCTTCTTCAAAACGGTATAATGTTTAAAAATCCCGAACAAGTGTTGGTAAGTGGGGCTTGTACTGTTTCACCTCCCTCACATCCACCATATCTGCCATCGCGCTAGTGCGACCATTTACTACGAAGCCGAGTCTGCTGCTGACCACACTCAGAATTGTTTTATTTAGAGCAAAAAGTAAAGTTTATGTATACCCGTTTACTTTTATATGAAGGATATGCTCAAACTCTATAAGTACAAGGTTTTGCTTGAAATATTATGAATACAAGCCGAAGCATTTCCTTCATATTTTGCAAGTATAATCATATCCTTCTTTTTTATTAATACAGCTCAAATGGGTACAGTGACTTTACTATCTTTGTTCAATAGAATTCGACCAAAGTAATAATTAGTTTTCATATAAAAATCATTAAACAAATCTATGAATGAGATGAGCTGACACTAAGTGAATACATATTACATGTACTGTTATGATGAATAAATCGCAGAGTAAACCCATTAAAGAAACCTTGTGCATTGGCAACTATATGACATTCAGTCTATACAACTTATTCATGTATTAATATATTGTGGTGGCTATAACAATGTCAGTGATTACATTTGTGGAATGAACATCTCTAAACTAATTTTAGGTTTTCAAAACGAATGTGGTATTATTACTATTGATAAATTCACGGACGTGTTGTCTGGGTATGAATTGGATCCATTTTTTCATTTTATTCTCGAATATTAACTTTTTGATCTTTTCGGGCAATTTTATTTTACATTTTTGAAAACATTTCAATCCTACAGTTTTTTTGGGGCGAGGAACAATCAACCTTCTGTTGGTTTTTTGCTGGGTATTATGATCATGATCAATATATTTTGTGCAGTTTTACTAGAATAGTCCTTGCATAGAGTTGGTTGACGTCAAATATTTGGGTTTCATTCTCTGTGTAGTATTGGCGATGTTTCTTATATATGACTTCCAGTATGTACTTTCGAATTGTTTCCAAGTTACCCATAATATGTAAAACATTGGTCTCAGTTTTTTAATCAAAAATTCAATGGGTTTTTTTCATCTGAGGCGGTTATCAATGTACATGCCTATATATTTTATGTCTTCAGCAGATTTCACTGTTAAGCTCTCATTGGAATTATTTTTTATACTCAATTCTGTGTATTCAGGTAGGTGTTTGGAATATGAAGAAAAAGGTACAAAAAATATTTTTTTCATTTCAATTGTTAGGATGTTCATCCATAAAAGTGTAAATATGCCCTATATCAGTTTCAGCTGTTCCTTCAATTCTTGCCAAGTTGTAGCCTCGTAGAATATTGCTGTGTCATCTGCGAATGTTGTTATTTCTCCTTTGATATTCAGCTGGAATATGTCGTTGAGGTAAAGATTCGTGTTGCACTGAATTGATCTCCGAAATTTATGTGGGAACCTCCTAGTTCCAATTACTTCTAAGTATTGGAGTAGTTTGTCATGATCAACGGTGTCGAACGCCTTTGCCAAATCTATAGAGGTACACATTGAGGATTACTTGTTGTCGATTGAGTTGTCAACCTAGCAATGGCGTCCGATGTTGACCTGTTTCCTCGAAAACCAAATTGTTATACTAAAAGAATGCTGAACTTGTTCAAATACTGGTTTAGGCACTTTTTAATAATTTTTTCGAAGATTTTAGCCAAGCTGGATACTATTTATATTGGGCGGTAATTTAATGGATCTGTGTGACTACCATTTGTGTGATTACAGCCAATTTGAATACCGTTGGAAAAACACTATATGTGATTGCCTTATTAATAATATAAGTTAGAGGCTTGGCTATTAAGTTTCTTAGATTTTTATTTATCTTCGTTTTAATATCATCTATTCCGGCAGAATTTTTCTTCTTCAGTTCCTTAATTATGCACATGATTTCCCCTTCATTGGTTGGTTCTATGAATATCGAGTTGGGTATTCTTTTTGAGATTCACGACTTGTTGCTTCCAGTATTTTTAGTTTTATATCTGATGGAATCCGCTAATTTTTTACCTACACTAGTGAATGTTTCACAAAAAACGTCTGCTACTGGTTGTCAACGTTTTCCAAAGTTCCGAGGGTATGAGATCCAAACTTGATAGGGGTGTTGGATTCAAGAATAGTATTTTTGCTCAATATTTCATACTCCTTCATCACTTTCGCATTCACTGGAAACGACCCCAACTCGATAATTTCAAATGAAACACCCTGCATATATTTTTTTTCGTATTCTAGGGACGATTTTGAGTACAATTACATAATTTTGAGACAAAATCAGTAAATATTTTTTTAGGAGCATTTTTATTTCTGCATCTAGAGTACGACACCAATATGATTCGTTCAAAATCGTACATATTGTAACGTTGAATAATGAAGAAATCCGGAAAGAGGAATAAATATGATTCCCCATATGAAGTATATAGTGGACCAAATTGAGTGAAAACTATTCCCGCGTGAAAACCAGTCGATAACTTCGCCGACCACTCATGCAATAAATTACCGTGAACCATCACAGATTACTTAATTGGGTTTCTGATGGATTCTATCAGTAGAACAGTGGTGTGGTTTGTGTATGGACAGAGGTAGCCATATATGGTGAACAACTGCAAACAAAATTATGCAGTAGTCGAAAGTACCATCCACATAAAATTTCTGGCTCAAGCAAAGCTGCCTTGAATTTGTAAAACAGTTATTGTGATAGATAATGAGTCACTCACGTCAAAAGGTGAAAATACCCTCACAGCGACAAAAAAATAGGTCATTTTGTAATTTATGGCTACTAAAAATTTTAATTTTTCTCAAAAGACCACAAAGGAGGTTTTACTACAACTCATTACTAAATTTCGGGAAAGAGTATGTCATTGACAAACTCTGTAAAAATTATGTCAAACACTGCTGAGGTTACCTCTTTATCATTGTGTTTCCAACCTCATTACTTTGGGCATTTATAAAAAACAAATTGAACTCTGAAGCCCTCGGACCATCTTAGACTGGGAGAAATCTGGCGAAATCTTTTTGAAGTTTTCATTTGAGTACCCTCTTGAAAATAAAATCATTTAGTCTCATATTTTCTATTGGGTATTATCGTTAATTTCCTGTTGACATTATATTTCTACTCCAGTGGACTAAATCGTCCAAATTTTTAAGTGAGATTCGATGTGTTCCATATGCTCAATACTCGGACTGATATCTAACCTAATATTAATATTAATTATGATTATGAACCCTGAAATGCAATCTTCGTACCAAATTTCATTATCTCATTCTTGGTCGGGGTAAGCCATCATCAATCATTTAATCTATCCCACTTGATTAGAGCTCTGAACATAAAACAGACGATTGTATAATGTGCCTGGATTTTTAGCTATTCCAATGGAAAATAAACCTGCAATTTCTACTGACTCTACCCTGGTAAAAATGGAAAAGGATATTCTTGAGCAAGTACACTACCGACTACCACGTCACTTTCTTCCAACCCACAGTATCGACTGTCATTCAGGGCATCAGTTTTCTCCATATGCATCCTGGAATCCACGCTAGAATTTCAATTATCCCATTCCATATCTCACCTGATAAACGATCCTGATCCGCAGTTTAACGGACCGAGCTGATGTCATTCATTAGGGATACTGAATTATCTCTCCGAATATGGCCACTGCATCTACGTATGCAGGATTATTGCTGGATGCAATTACCCAGTTTCGTTGACAGCACTGATTAAGGTAATGACCGCGAGTTATGTGCCAGGTTAGGCGTGATTGTACAGAATACAACAGAGATTCTGTTGAAAATGGTGCAAACCAAGATTTATGCAGAACTTGTTGAGAAGATAAACATTTTTTGAATGGATTTACAGAAATGCCATCCTACTCAGCTACTCAAATTGCTATTAGTTCTTGCTAAAGCTCGTAAAAATACAAGTTAGGGTTCATTGGGTTCGAAATGACGTCTTGAAAATGTGCAAAAGTTTTAAACCCTCACATAAACTATTGCAAAAGTTGAGGGACCCAGGAAAATCCGAAACCTTTTACCTTTTGCGAACCAAGCTCAGAGACGCCAGTTACGTATTGTATTTGGCATAGCATCGAGATTTCATGATCCCAACTTCTATTTACAAATGACGATTGATTTTACCAGGGTTCATTTGATATATCTGAATATTTGATAACACTGATTTTGAGACAAATCTCCAAAGAAATTGAAGTTGAGGAAAAGGCTCAAGAAACACGGTTAGGTTACAAATTTCTAGTTCAGACAACTGTATCTGATTTCGCATAAAAATGTATATAAAACTATAATTTTATATTTCTCTTTTTTTGCAGTTACTCCTACAAGGTTTTGTTTCCAGGGATTTACCATAGTCGTTGACATTACCTTAATTCACTACATATATATTTCAACTACTTCAAGAATGGTTTATAGTTTTTGATGATAATCTGAGTGTTTTTACCAAACAATAGTTCATACATTATTTTCCAAGCTAGGTTAAGTAGGTATATGTCGTTGTGCAAGTTCAGCTTATTATATCCATTTTCGAGTTAAGTCAACTGTAGAATTGGAAGAACTGGCCTGAATAAAACATTACTTTGAACAAGAAAAATAATGGAGGTCAGTCATGAGAAGAGGAAAGCAATAGGTTGAAATCGTTCGTTGTAATTATGAGGTAATAGTCTGGAATTTTGTATATCATTTGTTATAGAAACATTGAAAACACATTTTGTGTATTTTCACAGGGTTTGAATATTCACGACGATAGACGTGCCATGTTTGAGACAACTAATTACTGAAAAAAGGACATATCGTCTATCGGCATTCTAAAAGTTATATAGTCGTTTGCAAAAAAAATATAGTCAAAATTTGAAACAAAATAAAAAACCATGGAAAATTCCTTTCATTGACAAAATTTGTAACTCTAAAAATAAAATATTATATTGAAGGGAATACATATCAGTGTGTTCAATTTGTTGAAAATATGAACAGGGTGTTCATAAAATCAGATGTGGAATCATCTGCGACTGAAAGATAAACTCTTGTGGGATATTCATGTTGAAAAGGGAAATATTCTCAATTGGATATTGATAAAAATATTTTTCTGTGAATTGAAAAATCCACGATAAAAATGAAGTTATTTTTTGTGAATGTCTAACAGAAAACAACTACTTTCCAACTAAAGCCACGCTGGACATTGAACTACATCTGATGGATATTCTGAAAAGACCCTAACTCAAAAGAAAAAATCTGAAATTGAAAATTTGCATTTTCATTCAGATAGTTATTTGATTTTCTATTCCAGTTTTCTGTTAGACATTCACAAAAAATAACTTCATTTTTATCGTGGATTTTTCAATTCACAGAAAAATCTTTTTATCAATATCCAATTGAGAATGTTTCCTTTTTAAAAAGTGTGTTTATTATTTGAACTATTATAACTATAGGTTACATCAAAACTTAATCAGGTGAATATTTTATCACTTGATAGAATAGTCTTGAAAGTCCTATCAATATATCTGCAGAAGTTAATAACTCACAAGTCATAGACATTTAGAAAATATCAAGAAAACTTATATACTTATTTTGAAGATCAGACAATTTTTTATAAATACGTCCTGAATGCTAATTATTGTATCTGAGGTAGTTTGTAAGATATGGGTTAATAACTCAACAAATTTAATGGCAGCCTTGATTTATGTAGATTATGGAATGAAAAATTGCTATAATTTTTTTATTTTTTACTTGTTAACGCTTATGATAATTTTTGTGATTTTCAATCAGACAGATATAAACACATTCAGTGATTGTTTATAGCAAATTATTAATAAATGAACGATTAGATTATAAGCAAACAAAAATTTACTTTTTTTTCTCGATTTTTTTTTAATTAATGAAAAAATAAAAAAACGATTTTAAACATATGAAAAATATATCTTCGTACATGAGAAGAATAATAATTAATACGAACAGAAAAATGTTTTCAACCTTACATTTTCATTTTCAGTTTTCTGTTTTCTTGATAACTGATAGATTATAAAAACTGAAAGCATAATCTCTTATAGTAAAGTTGTGATAGTTTCCACGAAGCTAAATTATTTCAGTGATTTTTGTTTAACAATTATCTGGCTTGAAATATAAAGATAAACCCTGAACAAATTGTTAATTGACATTCATTTTATGAAAATCTAAATAATAGCATATTTTTTTAATTTTTAAATTCGAATTTATTAGTATTTTTCTTACTTGTTATGGCCGGTTTTGGGGCATCGTAATAGCTAATTGTTTGCCGCGCAGAGCTCTATCTTCAATATATCCCTTTTCCCGTTATCCCATTTCTCGTTATGCCATTTCCCGTTATGGTGTTTACTTTTATCTTGTTTGGGTGGCATCATTGGTTTGACAGCGAAAGTAATGCTTTGTGACGACTATTACAAATTCCCTAGCTCTTTTTCACCCATTTGGGGACATAATTTCTAATGAGATTCAACACGATTCATTTATTTGTAACAGGGAGCCAAAATGACAATTTTAACTTAAAAACTAACGGAACCCCCATAAAAAAATTCCCCCCACATTTCACCCTTTGGGGGTTGAATTTCTAAAAACCCATTATTCCTTCATCAGTTACAAAGACATCAAATACCAATTTTTATGAACACAACTTAAAAACTAACGAAACCCTCATACAAATTTGGTTTATTATATGAACAGGATTGAAAAGGAACATTCTCAATTAAATTTGAATAGAAAGATTCTTCTGTGAATTGAAAAATCCACGATAAAAACTAAGTTATTTTTTGTGAATGTCCAACAGAAAACAACTACTTTCTCGACTTAAGCCACGCTGGACATTGTACTACATCTGATAGATTTTCTGAAAAGACCCTAACTCAAAAGAAAAAATCTAAAATTGAAAATTTGCATTTTTATTCAGATAGTTATTTAATTTTCTATTCCAGTCTTAATTAAGAACTCATAAAGATGAATGAAACAAAGAAGAATGTTTTCCAAAAGAGGGGACTTACCAGAAATCATTCGTATCATTGACGCAAGAGAGATATCGCATTCACTAGGTCTTCATGAATACCCCACAAGAAGTTATCTTGACGATGGAAGATAGTGACTAAAGTTTATCTTTCAATCGCAGATGATTCCACATCTGATTTTATGAACATCCTGTTCATATTTTCAACAGATCAATGAACAGGCTGCAACTGAAAGATAAACTTTAGTCCCTATCTTCCATCGTTCAGATATAGTACAATGTCCAGATTTTACAAAAAATAACTTCATTTTTCTATTTTACGAAAAATATTTTTATTCAATATTCAATTTCCTTTTAACAATACAAACTTCTGATGCCCATTTGACCCCCCATTTCACCCCTTTAGGGGTTGAATATCCGAAAATACTGAAACACGTATTTCGTTAGTTGTAACAAAGACCTCAAAAAACAATTTTTATGACCTCAACATGAAAACTACTTAACGCAAATAAATAGACATAAGGGTGTACCAGATAACGAAAAGTGAAGAAAAAATCACCCACTATATGATCAATTCATCACAACTAGAGATGATTCATAACGTATAAATCGCCCACGAATATGGATAAATCGTTCTTTTTCCGATAAACCCTCACTCAATCATAAATTGAATTATTCCCATTAGAGCATTACCATGAAATATAACGATGTTAACCTATGTAAACGCTTTATAATGTTCAACAGCCTCTTTACATCCTCGCAAAAGATTTACAATGGCATGGAAACGAATTACCGTGCATGTTCCCAGCTTCTTCATCAGAGATAAAACATATTTACATAGTAAAATAAATTATTGTCAAAATACGTATTGATAGGCAGAAATAATTCATGTGGAATTGCATTTGAAAACGGCGTTGTTCGAGTGTGCTGCGTATTGAATAAACCAATTAGAATTGATAATGTGAGAAGCGCAACCAGGAAAGTAATATGTAGTGTACCCCAAGGTACATATCCAGGTCCAATTCAGATTGAAATAATGGATGATCTTCAAAACTCGTCATTTTATACCCATAATGCTGTTTAGCATTTGCTGTTGTATTTTGTTCTGCTTTTTTATTTATTTCAAACATATACTGTTGAATCTTGTAACCGTTGCACCTATCAAATCTTTTCATGGTCAACTATTACTTCTGTGGCAGAGCCGAACACTTCAGTTATTGTTGATGAAATATGTGTATTGCGTTTGTTGAAAATATGAACAGGGTGTTCATAAAATCAGATGTGGAATCATCTGCGACTGAAAGATAAACTTTAGTCACTATCTTCCATCGTCAAGATAACCTCTTGTAAGGTATTCCTTCTGGTCTTCCTGATGATCGTGGAAGCGTGAAATAGATTTTCGTCGACAAAAATGTATTGAAGACCTAGTGAATGCGATGTCTCTCTTGCGTCAATGTTACGAATGATTTCTGGTGAGTACTCTTTTTTTGTGGAAAAATTCTTCTTTGCCCCATTCATCTTCATGAGTTCTTAATTAAGACTGGAATAGAGAATCAAATAACTCTCTGAATAAAAATGCAAATTTTCAAATTCAGATTTTTTCTCTTGAGTTAGGGTCTTTTTAGAATATCTATCAGATGTAGTTCAATGTCCAGCGTGGCTTTAGCCTGGCAAGTAGTTGTTTTCTGTTAGACATTCACAAAAAATAACTTTATTTTTATCGTGGATTTTTCAATTCACAAAAAAATATTTCTATCGATATTTAATTGAGAATGTTTCCCTTTTCAACATGAATACCCCACAAGAAGTTATCTTGACGATGGAAGATAGTGACTAAAGTTTATCTTCCAGTCGCAGATGATTCCACATCTGATTTTATGAAAATCCTGTTCATATTTTCAATAAATCAATCTATCATACCCCATGACAGGTTTTAATGTCAGAAAAGACTAATTTCAAAGGGTCTCTCCAAAAGAAATGATACTAACTTTTTCCATCTTTGAAAAGTAAGATTGCATCTTGAAAATATGTTTCCCATTTCTTCCGGTCTTCCTGATGATCGTGGAAGCGTGAAATAGATTTTCGTCGACAAAAATGTATTGAAGACCTAGTGAATGCGATGTCTCTCTTGCGTCAATGTTACGAATGATTCCTGGTGAGTACTCTTTTTTTGTGGAAAACATTTTTCTTTGCCTCATTCATCTTCATGAGTTATTAATCAAGACTGGAATAGAGAATCAAATAACTATGTGAATGAAAATGCAAATTTTCTATTTCAGATTTTTCTTTTGAGTTAGGGTCTTTTTGGAATATCTATCAGATGTAATTCAATGTCCAGCGTGGCTTTAGCCGGGGAAGTAGTTGTTTTCTGTTAGACATTCACAAAAAATAACTTCATTTTTATCGTGGATTTTTCAATTAACAGAAAAACAATTCTATCAATATTCAATTAAGAATGTTTCTTTTTTCAATGTGTATTGCGTTATGGACTGTCACAGCTGAGTTGTTATATAACACTGTATTGTACCGGGCTCTGGTTGGTTGGTTGGTTGGTTGAAAGCTGACGAGCCAGAGACAGGGTTCCGAGCTGATCTCTCCAAAGGTTCTATGTCGCCGAGCTATGGTGCTGGAGAACTCACTTGAATGACGTGTCACTGACTCAAAATATCCCAGCCATCTGTATGGATGTACTTTCCGCAAAACTCTCTGCATTTGCCAACCGGCTTAATTTTGTTCTAATGAAAAGTGTGACTGTGTGTACGTATCGATTAATCGATGAAAGAAAATTGTATTTCGTGCATAAAATAATTTATTCAATCGTAGCAAAGCGCTTTCGACCGTTAGGTCATCATCAGTGCGTACTCGTCAGGTGTACAAGAAGCCAAAAAGACCATAAAACATCTCATGATCAATGAAAATTGTATAGGTTTACATAACATACATGTTAAAATAAGTATTCTAGGCCAGGATGACACTAGAGATTAAAATTTTTCTCTTTTTTCTCATTTCTTGTAAGAAACCATTATATTGGTGTAATAGCTAGACCCAAGTCCAGCTATCACACCAAAGTAATGGTTTCTTACAAGAAATGAGAAAAAAGAGAAAATTTTTAATATCTAGTGTCATCCTAGGCCAGGATGACACTAGAGATTAAATTTTTCTCTTTTTTCTCATTTCATTGATCATGAATGTTTATGTCTTTACTTCTTTACACTGAAATACACTGATAACTAACTCAACCTTTACGATTGAATAAATTATTTTATGCACAAAATACAATTTTCTTTCATCGATAAATTTTGTTCTTCCCAATGGAATAGTAGTTTTTTCATTAAATGTAATGGAATAATTCCCCCAGGGATTTTATGATGTTTGCTGAAAGTCGTAATTCGATGAGAAAGCGTGTATTCACCAATTTGTCTATTTGGGACAATTGATAATTTAGGAAAATGCCCGTTTGTTTCTAGGTAGGTAGAATTCACTCCAGCTGGAGAAAACTGAAAGAGAAAACTGAAATATTTACATGCCACAAAATAGTAATTGAAATGAAATATACACCATATAAACACATATATATTGAGGCACAGGTGAGGTTTTAGGTATGCGGTATGTGACTAATAAAAACTCATTCGTTATTCATCATTCTCAATATTTCGTCAATTTTTTTTAACTTCATCAGGGGAAATCTGAAAGAGCCACAACAAAGGACATATTAACATAATGTGACGAACAATAATATAGGTAGAAACATAGAGTTTGTCAACTATATATAAAATGAACACATTCATGGATTGTTTGTTCAGCATATATATATATATATATATATATATATATATATATATATATACATATATATATATATATATATATATATATATATAAAAATACTATTCCAAGTTTGATTCTTCAGAGGATGATTGGAAGCAATCACAGATTCGACTTTCTATAAGCGAGTGTCGTACGGCAAGCATTTTCTTGAATTAAAATGTAGCTGGAAAGGGACCACGTCGTTTTTCAGAATATCCCTTGTATATCTTTTTGCAGTTGAAGCAAATCCATAACCACTGGAGCTGTATGTACTTTCAAACTATACTATTTCATGCCATCACAAAAAAAACATTCTGGATTGACTGTGTGCGCTGAAGAAATTTCAAGCACTACGCTCCAAAATGAAGTTTCTCCTAGAAACAGAAAACTCAACATACTTTCCGGCTTTGAGTATATCAACTATATTTCTCATGAGATTTCAATGAAGCAAATAAAATACATGCACCTGCAACGATTATTTACATAGACCATACCCTGCTTTTGATGAACTTATTATTAGATGAATAAAGGCCATTTATTTCTTCTATCACTCCAGCATGCCTTGAGCTCTTCAACCAAATACCACAGTATAAAAATCTTGTCTTATTGTCCATTGATAGATATGTAATAGCAGTTGCTGACTTGCACTTCTGATATTCTATAAGGACCTGATTATGCCATCGTTAGATAGATATGTCAAGAATTTGACGCGCATAGATCAGTAGGAGGATGACTTGATGAATATTTCGGAATGAATCGGCATTTCCTTCTTTATTATAGTTAATTGTTTGAATGGTATTAGAAACTATACAGTTATTAGTTGAGTATGATCCACAGTATTGAGGGATGATGGAGATATGATAATAATAATAATATTTTATTCCATTAAGACCATATTACATGGTATTGGACATGTCAAAAATATAAATATAAAAATATAAAAATCTATACACCTATAATCATATACAGAGTGGCCACTTTTTTAATGGGATTGTATTGGTAACTTTTAAACCATAAGAGTTAGAAGGTCGGTTAAATGGAGAGAAAGTTGCATTCATAGAAGCATTGTCAAGCAGTTCAAACAAATCGAGATTATCAGGGCCGGTTATTGAGATATCATAAGAAAAGTAAATTCTGTCATTTTGATTTTTCTTTTTTTCACACTTTATTTCGAATATTATCAAAAAATGTCACGGGAGTTTTTTATCCGACAGTAAATTATCCTCAATTTGACATAATCAGATTTTGTATCCAACGTTTCGTACGCTCTGGGCCACCCTCAACCTAATTTTTTTCAATACGGACCTGCATATTTTATGACACTTTTCGAAATAACTTTTAACGCTGAATTCAACGATATATCATACAATGTCATTCAAAGTTGATTTTCAGGTGATTTTGACCCTTATCCAAATTTCTTTGGGTCGGATCTGTATTACATTTAGGTACCTTTGGTTTAATTAACAACATGCAATACATTTCGATAAGAAAATCAACTTACTCATCTTCAACTGAATGGAACGTAACAGAATCAAAGCCAGAAACAAGTAATAATTATTTACAAATATCAAGAGGTGAAAAATCTGATTCATAATAATTAAACGAAACTATCATTCAATGAAAGAAAAATCAAATGATTATTCGAAAGTAAATGATGAACATTAATGAAGTAAGTGTTCGAAATGTCCACCATTTTGTAAAATGCACTTTGCGGTTCTGGAACCCATACTTTTTATACATTTGCTTATTTCGTCTCCTTGAATACCTTCCAATACATTCTCAATCTTCTCGCGAAGAATCTCTGTTGTCGGGTTCGTAGTATCATAAATTTTATTTTTGAGATATCCCCACAAATAAAAATCCAGCGGATTCAAATCCGGAGATCTGGCAGGCCATGCTACTGGACCTCTTGTTCCAATCCATGAATCGGGAAAAGTTCGATTTAGATAGTCTGTGGCTATTCTTGAGTTGTGTGGACCACATCCGTCTTGTTGGAACCATGGACTATTACACCGATACCGTATAGGAAGATCATCCAACATTTCTTCTATAATTTCTACATATTTTGCTCCGGTTAGGTTGCCGTCAATAAAATAGGGTCCCCGTGATTTATTATTCAACAAACCGCACCATATATTCAAAGAAAAACGATATTGATGTCTAACTTCATGAATTAAGTGAGGATTTTCTGTGGCATAAAAATGTTTGTTCCTTCGATTGAACATGCCAGAATTTGTGAATGTCGTTTCGTCTCCCCAAATGATATTGTGCGCAAAATTGTTGTTATTCCGCACCTTCCGTTGAAACCAATTACAGAATTGCAACCTTCTCTCAGGATCATTGCGATATAGTTTTTGCACGACTTGGTATTTATAGTGATGGTATCCGTGTCTCTTGAGTATTTTATTAACAGCACTTTTTGATAAATTGCATTCACTGGCCATAGTTCTCGATCCTATTCCTGGATTCATTCGAATTTGGGCCAGAACATTGATGTCATTGATAGGCTCGTTTCGTCGTACATAAGGACCTCTAGGTTTGATGAATGAATTATGTGCAAGTAACGTTGTAGATAAACGTCGAAACATTTTAATATTTGGTGTTGTTTTTTCAGGATATAATTCACCATACCTTTGTTGTGCTGTGAACGAATTTCTATCTAGTTTTATGTACACTTCGTACATATCTCTCTTCTCTTCATTTGTGTATCTTAGCATATCGAATAAGTTAAATTGAAATTACTGAGAAAAGTATTTAATGACAAGTTCTTGTAACACAATAATAAACGAAGTGACAAATAATATGACATTTCTTGTTATGTTCTTTTTTATCCACGGCCTACTACTTGAAAATAATACATTCAATAAACCTAGAGTTGTGTGTATGTGAGAAAAAACAAGTCTATCAACGATATCAATGTTCTGACCCAAATTCAATTGAACCCAGAAAAAAAATCGAGAACTGTGGCCAGTGAATGCAATTTATCAAAAACTGCTGTTAATAAAATAGTCAAGAGACGCGAATACAATGATTTTAAATTTGAATACCAAGCCTTGCAAAAATTATATCGTAATGATCTCAAAATAAAGTTCGATTCTGTAATTTGTTTCAACGGAACAAATGACAAATCCAACAATAATGATTCCTCGCGAGAAGATTGATAATGTATTGGAAGGTATTCAAGGAGACGAAATAAGCAAATGTATAAGAAGTATGGGTTCCAGAACCGCAAAGTGCATTTTACAAAATGGTGGACATTTCGAACACTTACTTCATTAATGTTCATCATTTACTTTCGAATAATCATTTGATTTTTCTTTCATTAAATGATAGTTTCGTTTAATTATTATGAATTAGGTTTTTCACCTCTTGAAATTTGTAAATAATTATTACTTGTTTCTTGCTTTGATTCTGTTATGTTCCATTCAGTTGATTTTCTTATCGAAATGTATTGCATGTTGTTAATTAAACTAAAGGTACCTAAATGTAATACAGATCCGACCCAAAGAAATTTGGATAAGGGTCAAAATCACCTGAAAATCAACTTTGAATGACATTGTATGATATATCGTTGAATTCAGCGTTGAAAGTTATTTCGAAAAGTGTCATAAAATATGCAGGTCCGTATTGAAAAAAATGAGGTTGAGGGTGGCCCAGAGCGTACGAAACGTTGGATACAAAATCTGATTATGTCAAAATGAGAATAATTTACTGTCGAATAAAAAACTCCTGTGACATTTTTTTATAATATTCGAAATAAAGTGGGAAAAAAAGAAAAATCGAAATGACAGAATTTACTATTCTTATGATATCTCAATAACCGGCCCTGATAATCTCGATTTGTTCGAACTGCTTGACAATGCTTCTATGAATGCAACTTTTACTCCATTTGACCGACCTTCTAACTCTTATGGTTTAAAAGTTACCAATACAATCCCATTAAAAAAGTGGCCACTCTGTATACATAAAATTTCATTCTACGAGACCGTAAAGAAGACTCGAAGACTTACAGGCACATAAATAACAGTTATTATACAATTTCAGTTATTGTTTACATATAGACATTTAGACACACAATGTTCAGTATAATTTAACAGTCAATACAATTTTATTACAGTTAAGAAGTCAGAAACTCGCTTGGGCTATATATGCATTTCTCAATCAAATAACTTTTTAGTTGTTTTTTGAAACGTATTTCATTTCTTTCACTTGTAGAAATGTGGGTGCACTGATAATGAAAACATTTATTCTCCAGTAGATGTTAACATCGTTTTTTTTTATGATCGGAAAGGCTATTTCATGTGATTCACTTATATTGAATTTGTCTTCGTGGTAAAATTGTATTGAAGTGGAAGATACTTATTTGTAAACCATTGACGTTGTACTTTAATGTCCTCGCTGACAAAACCTAAGTATCTACCAAATTCACTATAATTTTTCTTGATGCGGGCAAAATGGCGATAACTTAGTGAATTACTGAAAAATAATTAGTGTATCCAGTTGTTACATTTACTCTCGTACCAAGGGCAGAAAATATACAGGTTGTTAGTGAATAAGTGCGACAAACTTCAGGGGGTTATTCTGCATGAAAAAATAATGACAGTTTGCTATATAATTTTTGTCCGCAAATGCTTTGTTTACCGAGAAGTTTTTCTGAAAAACTGACTATTTATTTATTGCTCTGAAACCGGTCGAGATATGCAAATGAAATTTGGTGAGTTTTAAGAGGTAGTAATTGCGCATTTTCACATGCAATTGAGAATTTTCAATTCTTCGTTCAATTTGTGACAAAAAATCTCTCCTGCTTTTTTTTCGTATAAGGCGGCGTTTTTATGCAAAAAAATAAAACATCTTAACGCGTATTTTCCATTTCTCTAATACATTATCAAGAACTATCTAATACAATAACGTTAAACCAGAATAATAACAGAAAATAATACAAATAAATAGGCGCAAAGCTACAACAAATGTTCAAAATGACCCCCATCAGACGTGATTCAACTCCTCGCCTCATTGATTGTCGTATTCGCGCAAATATTACTGATGTATATCTTATTGTCTCACAGCCGGCTGTAATTCGACTCCTCAGATCTTCAACATTTTCGACAGGAGTGGAATGAACTAATGACTTACGAAACCCCCAAATGCAAAAATCTAGAGGATTTAAATACGGAGATCGAGCAGGCCAAAGTTCCGTACCTCCCCTACCTATCCAACGACTTGGATATACTGTATCTAAGTGATTACGTACAATAATGCTAAAATGGACCGGTGCACCATCATGCATGAACCAGAAGTGTTGTCTCAACTGTAGAGGAATTTCTTCAAGAAGAACAGGTAACTCTTCCTGTAGAAAATTAAGGTAAGAGACGCCTGTTAGTCGTTGTGGGAGGGAATATGGTCCGATCAAATGATCATCAGGTACCACAAGCCATACATTTACTGAAAACTGATGCTGAAAATGACCTTCAAAGATTCCATGTGGATTTTCCTCAGCCCATAGGTGATTGTGATGGAAATTTCGTATACACTGTCGTCCAAAATTAGCCTTGTCAGTAAACAAAACGCCATTTGAAAAATTAGGAATTTGAGCGATTTGATTAAGAATCCAATGGCAAAAACTAGGTGCGGAAAAAAGTATATAGGTAGTGGGGCTTGCACACGTTGAATATGAAACGGATACAATCGCTGTTCTTTAAGAATTTTAAATACAGTGAAGTTGCTTACATTCAGTATGTTGGCAATTCTTCAAGTACTTGTTTCAAGTGACTCCGCAGTTTGTCATTTTCAAATCATAATCCATCTTCATATATCATAGGCAAACATAACAAAATCACGCACATGGAGCATAACTCTTGAAACTGTTTACACTTCTGTGGCTTTCCTATTTTTATTCATAAAACTTTCAATTATATGTGTTTTTTCATTTTTTATGCGAATAAACATTATTATTATTATTTCCATTACTTCGACCATAAACAAAATACATGTCTGACAATTCCGCATTTGTATAATTTTCCATTCTTTTCAATAAAAGAAAAATTGATTACTTTTTATCATTAATGTTATACCATACTGAAAGCTTAAAAATTAAGAAACGCTAATTTGACATTTCGTTGAAATATTCGTATTGAACAGAATGTTGACAGTAGCCTACTAGCATCGCTACTAGATAATGTATTAAAATAATGACAAATACGCGTTAAGAGGTTTTTTTTGCATAAAAACGGGTGCCCTATACGAAAAAAAAGGCAGGAGAGATTTTTTGTCACAAATTGCACGAGAAATTCATAAAAAAAAAATATTGTTTATAATTGTTTTTTTATAGTTCCATTATTTGAATAATTAGTTAAAACTTTTTTTTCCCTTTTGGAAATAATAATTGACATTTCTCAATAGAATAACAAAAAATTTAAAAAAATTTTAAAAATTTAATTGTTTATTGAGTTAAAAATTTGTTATAAACAAATTTCGAATCTCAAATAAATTTTTTTCTGAAACTTAAAATTAAAAAACAAGTAAGTTTTTTTTTTTAATTTAATTCTATGAAAAATATAAAATTTTTCTTATTTTTTTAGGTTGTTTCTTTATTTTTGTTAGTTTCAGAAAAAAATATGAGATTTGAAATTTGTTTATAACAAATTGTTAACTTGATAAACAATAAAATATATATATATATATATATATATATATATATATATTTTCAATATTCCATAAAAAAAAATTTTATTTTAGAGAAAAAAAATGTTTCAACTAATTTTTAAATAATGGAACTATGAAAAAAAGTTTATAAACAATAAAAAATAAACTTGAAGATTTTTTTCTGTAAAATAATTATATTCTCTAGACAACAGAATGCAGATTTTTTTTTTTCAAAAATAGTCAACCAATCAATATATTTATAAACAGTTTATAAACAAATGTCCTAAAAAAATATTAACATTTTTTTAATTTTGCAGTAAAAAAAAATTTTATAAGTGATTTGTTGAGTATATATATTATATATATATATATATATATATATATATATATATATAAGGTTCAAAACATTTATAGAGCTATTATTTAAACATTTATGCCGTTTTTTATGAGAACTGAGGTCCGAAAAATAAGAATGATTAACAAATGCCTAACTTGTTGAAAAATAAACTTTTTTTTTTTATTCTAACGGGACCTTATTTTTTCAAGTGTTAAAAACACACCATGATTTATCAAAGTATTTAAATCAATATTTAATACTATAAAAAAATTATTTAATACTATAAAAAAATTATTCCAGTAGTTGGAAATTGTGTCTTCGATAATCTTTTTTCCGATTTTTGCTATCTCTTATGGTTTTTAAGTTATTCCAAAAAAACTGAACCCTTTTTTTTTCTGTTTTTGTTTTTTGTTAATAACAATTGCAATTTTCGTCAGTGGAAAAAAAACAAAAAATATCTTTCTTAGAATTGCATCCCGATTCGAATGAGCTATAACTCATATTTTTTGGGGACTTGGAACTATTTTTCGCAGGAAACTCACTTCTCGATTAGACTATATACATTTTGCTCAGTATACAATGTGCAGCGGACGACTACAAGTGCATCGCATGCCAGCGACAGATAGCTTATTTATTTGATGAGTCAATTGTTTATACAGTGTAAGGAGTAGCATTTTGAACTGCAATTGAGTTATTTATTACATTGTTGTAATTGTGAAGTGAAATAAACGGACAATAATTAGTTCAGTATTTTCAATAACCAAACCCCAGTTTGGTAACGATATTTTTCAATTCTGCTTCTTTCTTCATGTAACAATAAAATTGAACGTTGCCTGCACCTCATGAGTAGCAATTAAACACAGAATTTATATCTCGATTAACCCTCTCTATTAGCCGTGCTTACGAACCAAAATGAAGAAAACAATTTACACCCTTCCTTGTTAATATCGAAGAACCTTTCTCTTCCCGCTACAGCGTATTCATAATATTACTTTGCAATTTCTCGGCTATGATACGTGACACGTTGAAACCGCAAGCCATTCAACCGCCTCACATACTCATTCCCTCCCCGCATTACAATTTTCGTTTAGACAAAGAGTGCTAAAACTTAAGCACTTCGAAACAATTTTCTCTGCTCATCGCGTCAGCCGTTTAATGCTTATTAAACACCGACGGCATGTTCTAAACTTGCATTATCAATTATAATCACCTATCGTAAATAAAGAGCATGTGTGGCAACTTGCCGTCGACTTATATGGAACCTCCACTCTTGATTTGTCTCAACTCGTCAAAGTAACGGCCGCGTTTCAGACTCTTGGGGTTTTATTGTCTCATCGTAGATCCCCTACGACATTGTGCTCTCCAAAACCATTTATCGACGTATCAAAACAACTATTTCCGGTGATAATCGATTTTTATTGGATTCGGAAAAAATCTGGAGTGAGTAACAAATACACTCCTGGACAAAATTAACGCAACACCATATTAAATCATACAAATCGCTAAAATGAATTACTTTCAATAATTTTTTGTGGATATTGGTAACATTAAAAGTAAGAAAAAACATTTTCTGATACTTTAAAAGTGAATTAGCTACAATATGTCTGTATTTACGTACATTGATATTTTTCTATTATAAAATTGTAAATGTCTGTTTGTTTGTTCGAGCATCACGCAAAAACTGTTGGGCCGATTTTGATGAAACTTTCAGTGTTTCGAAGCGTATGATAAGACTCAAGAACTGGAATGTATTTTATTTTGCTACGATGTCGGGAAACTGAGATATAACATTAAAACCACATTTCGAGGCTACCAGCTATACATATACAGTGCGGCTTTTTATAGTCCCCCCTACTGTTAACTTTTGAACGGTTCGACGTAGAACAATGGATTATAAACCATTTTGAATGAAATCACCGTTCCTACTTTTTGAAATGAACTACATTGTGATTGATCGATAGATGGCGCGCAGGGGCACATCAACTTAAAAATTTCAAATGGCATGGGGGGTCAACTGGCACATTGTTGAAAAGATAACTCAATTCTCTTCTCGGCAGGCTAGTTTTTTTTAATTTCGTCAATACATTTAAAATGCATATTGTAAAAAAAAATAAACAAAATTCGAATAAAATAGGATGGTTGAAAAGAGAATTGAATTATCTGTTCAACGGGGTGCTATTTGAAATCACTAAGCATGAACTAAAGAATATTGTTGCATCTTTAAAAAAGAACTCGAGGTGCAAAGATGGGATCAATCGTAACATAGTTAAACTGTCTTTTGACATCATTGAGAATATATTTCTTGATACAATAAATTCATATCTGATTATTGGGGTTTTCCCTGATGTATGGAAAATATCTACAGTGATTCCGATCCCAAAAGTACCAAATACACAATTTGCAGCTGAACATCGCCCAATCAATACACTACCAATACTTGAAAAGTTGTTAGAGATTGCAGTCAAAGATCAACTCCTTGAGTTCATCAGTGCCATTGAAATACTAATTGAACAACAATCAGGTTTTAGAAAATGTCACGCATGTGAAACGGCTCTGCAGTTTTTGATATCCAAATAGAAAGTGGACATTCATGACAAGAAAATCATAGGGGTAGTTTTCTTGTACTTACAGAGGGCATTTGAAAAAAATCAGAATTGCTTTTGGAAAAATTTAAAAAAAAAGGGAATTGGAGGTAAAGTTTTTGAGTGGTTTCAGAGCTATTTACAAAATAGAAGGCAACTTGTTAAATACAATAACACATACTCAAGTGAGAAGCAGGTCAAGCATGGAGTGCCTCAAGGGTCGGTACTGGGACCAATATTATTCATTTTATACAGTGCTAGTCAAAAGTCCCCTCCCCCCTCGTATCTTTTGAACGGGTATACTTATAATAATGAAATTTGGAGGGTGGAAATAAACGGATGTAGGCTTCTCAACTGGTCATAACAGGTGACGCAATAGTCATAAATGACGTCACAAGGCCACTGTGACCAATAATTTTAAATGGGACCCTATGGCAAGTGACAGCTCGTTTGAAAGGTATTAAAAATACCTATTCAGTCATACCAATTTTGTTTGGGTTTCGGCTGATTTTGATTGATAAATTGAAGAAATACGAAAATTATAGTTTCGCATTTAATTAATAAAGATTTTAAAGTACGCCTATGGTTAATTGTCAAAAAGGTTGACGTTTTTGAATTCTCTACTTGTCAAAAGTGTTTATACCTTGAAAATTTACCTAAGCTATTGTTTAACGAGACGTTTAAGTGTTTACATAGGCAAAATGGTACGTACTGTAGCCGACAAAGTAGCAGCTATCTTAATAATTGGTGAATGTAGAAACAATTTCCATGCAGCGGAACGACTGTTTAATGAGAGGTACCCCGATCGCCCTATATCGAGGGTTTATTTGAGGAAGCTTCTTCGGAAGTTTGAAGCATCAGGTAGTGTTCAAGATGCCAAACGATCTGGTCGACCAACAATCAGTGATGACAAAAAAATTGACATAATTGGAGAAATGGTAGTAAACCCTACTTCTTCCACAGCCCAAGTTGCGTCTATCTGTGAAGTCAGTCAAAGGGGCAGTACATAGGGTGTTGGCTAAAACAAATTTCATCCATACAAATTAAAATGGTGCACCAACTTTCAGATGATGACCCCGACCGAAGACTAGAATTCTGTGAAACTATGTCCAATAAAATGAACCAACAACCAGGCTACATACAGACAATTTGTTTTGGTGACGAAAGTACTTTCTTTCTCAATGGAAATGTTAACACTCTAAATGTGAGGTATTGGAGTGACACAAATCCTCACATCTTTCGTGAAAAACATACTCAATTTCCAGAAAAAGTAAATGTTTGGGCAGGTATTTTGGGAAACCACATAGTTGGGCCTCTTTTTCTCAATGCTAACTTAACCGGTGAATTGTATCTGGAGATGTTACAAAATGATATTGAGGCGTTAATTCTTGAAATTCTAGAAGATAATCCAGATGAATTCGACAACTTGGAAATAACGTTTCAACAAGATGGTGCTCCTGCACACTATTACGGTGCAGTAAGACGTTACCTAGATGAAGAATATCGTGGTAGATGGATTGGACGACGAGGTTCGATCGAATGGCCAGCTCGGTCACCGGACCTTACACCATTAGATTTTTTTCTATGGGGGTACTTGAAATCTAAGGTTTACGCTACAGCACCTGACAGTATTGCCATTCTGAAACAACGAATTGTTGAAGAATGTAGGGCAATTTCCGCTGACACACTGGGACGAGTACGACAAGAGTTTAGCAATAGAATGCATTACTGCCAGGAAGTAGATGGAGCACATTTTGAACACTTATTATAAGAACTGGTTCTTAAATCTTTATTAATTAAATGCGAAACTATAATTTTCGTATTTCTTCAATTTATCAATCAAAATCAGCCGAAACCCAAACAAAATTGGTATGACTGAATAGGTATTCTCAATACCTTTCAAACGAGCTGTCACTTGCCATAGGGTCCCATTCAAAATTATTGGTCACAGTGGCCTTGTGACGTCATTTATGACTATTGCGTCACCTGTTATGACCAGTTGAGAAGCCTACATCCGTTTATTTCCACCCTCCAAATTTCATTATTATAAGTATACCCGTTCAAAAGATACGAGGGGGGGAGGGGACTTTTGACTAGCACTGTATATAAATGACATTATACATTACGTTCAAAATTGTGGACAGAATTTTTTTGTGTAGGATACCCTACTGTACTTCTCTGCTGAAAAAGAGGATGTGGAAAAGTTCTTGTGAATAGCTGCACCTGGATTTGTGATAATGGTCTCAAAATCAATGTTACAAAAACTAAACTATTGATTATATCCTCGAAAGCAAATATAAAAATGATCAAAGAAAATAAAATAAAATTCAATATTCAAATAAACGGAGAAAGCATTGAAGAAGTGGAAATGTTAAAGTATTTGGGAGTGATCAATGATAACCAACTGAATTTCAACAGTCATTGTGACAATATATTAAAAAGAAAATGTCGCGAAAAATAGTACAGGCTCGGTGATGAAGTGTCTCATTTTACTAAACTAATAATTTACAAGCCGATCATTGCACCTCATATTGATTATTGAGGCATATTACTGAGTTTTCAGATTAATGAACAGATTAATACACTGCAAAAAATCCAAAATCGTGCAATGAGAGCGATTTTGAGTTGTAAAAGACGTACTCCAATCACAACAATGCTGAACACACTGCAATTAATAATTTAATTTATTAGTCCTTTAAGATCATATACATGATATAGGATAAGTCAGGTATACAATTGTTAGACACATAATCAATGAGATATACAAAATGGTAAACACAAAATCAACTTACAAAATACAGATATCACACACGCATGGTTAAAGTAACACTTAACTTTTGAACCGCTATTGAACAGTTATCTTGCAAAATATCACATATTTTTTATAATAAACATAAAGGTTTTAACATAGTTGTCTGTATAAAATAGAGTAAAGAATATAGATAAAATACTGACATAGTAGTATAAAATTTATGTACCAATCAATAACTCTATAAGTATTGGTTTGTAGGGTTTTATAGTTTATGTTTTTTTTTGTTGAGTTCTTCATTATAATTTAGGAATTCATCTCCTGAATAAAATCCTTCAGTGGATATACATTTTTTAATTCACGTTTGAATGTCCCCATGTTATTAATTGACTTCAGCTGAACAGGCAGGCAATTGAAGAATTTAGATCCACTATAGATAGGCGCCATTTCGTAGAGTTTAGTTTTATGTGTTTTTGTTCTTAACATATTTCCATTCCTCGTTGGATATCTATGCCATTGGGCATTTGGTTCCAGATTCATTTCATGTTTCTTTATGTAAATAATCAGACTGTAAATGAATATACTTGGAACAGTTTTTTTATTTCTTAAAATATGGTTTACAGGAGTCTGTTGCTTTCAAATTGTATAGTAACCGAATTATCCTTTTCTGAGCAGTAAATACTCTTGTGGCATCTCTACTACTTCCCCATAGAATGATATTATACATAAGTATTGAGTGTACCATTGCATAATAGACATTTAACAGTGATTTCTCGTCTAAGATATTCATGAGTTGAAGAATAGCATAAAAACTACTATTTAGTCTTTTACAAACATGACTAATTTGCTTATCCCATTTCAACGCTGAAAATTGATGAACATTAAACGAAGAGTTACATATAATACACTGATGTTTTGGTTCTCTGTTACAAACGAATAAATCGTGTTCAACCTTATTTGAAAATTCCGTCCTTGAAGGAGTGAAAAGCGGTTAGTGGATTTGTAATAGTCGTTCCAAAGCATTTCTCTGTCAAATCGATTATGCCAAACGAGATGACGGGATAATTTTGTGCATTGCATTACAATTATAATCATGATAACAGTGTTAATCTTACTGTTGTTATTGGAAAACTGGATAAATTGGGGATGATTTTTTTTCAATTCAATCTGCACCAATATGAATTATTTTCAATTAACTTACGTTGAGAAACAAAAAATATTAATGTGGTACCATATTTATCAAAATTACCTACATTTTGCATATTTCTTGCATAGAAAGTGTATAAAAAAGTATAACCTTCCACGTGGACAAAGCCGCCGGCATAAGCTAGTTCTCTATGATTACCCCACTGTTCAAAGGTGGTGACATAACGGGGACAATCAACTATCGGACCATATCACTACTAACCCACTTATCAAAAATATTTGAGGAAATATTGAAAAATCGGTTACCGTCATACTTGAAAAATACAACAACCTATCAAACCAACAGTACGGATTTAGGAAAGGAAAATCAACTTCAATCAACTAAGTCAAAGATCACAGAATCATTGAATACCAGAAACCGTGCTCTTCTATATTCATTGACTTGCCGAAAGCCTTCGATACCGTCAGTCACCGTTTACTCTTGCAGGCTCTGGGGAATATTGGTATTCCAGGAAAGTATTTGAAACTATTCAAACTGTGAGGGTCGATGGTGTCTGCGGTAGTGAGGAAACGATTGAATACGGAGTTCCGCAAGGATCCATACTGGGCCCTATATATATACAAATTAAGAAGTATTTTATTCTTGGGTGCAAATTTGAAATCGCAGCTACTCTCCAGAAGTTACCCAAAGGAAATTTTCAAAGCTAATACATACCAGGAAGTCAAGATATCCTTCAGACGACCCTACGTCGATATGATGACCATAACAGTAATGACCAAGCACCAACTTTTTTTGGGCAAGAGATACGACTGCTGAAAACGAAACGAATTGGGGAGAAATGATGGTAGATAAAAAATGGGAACGTCGGCAGAAGGAGGAGGAACGACGACAAAAACAAAAACATGAAAGAGAGGATTTATGTAATTCTTCTAGGAAAAAGCGTTATACAATTGGAAGTTATCCGCATGATAGTGGGCGATGGTTGACTATCTGGTGGAAATCACTAATATATAGTGCAGATAAAAGTGATCTAGGAATAGAGCCTTCTGGATAAAAATTTTTGTGAGGAAAAAACAGCCTTTCTGGTATTTAAAAATTACGGCATGACCTTTTGTTGGGATATTTTTTGACTAAGGACCCTAACACCGGGACTACTTTATGAATATGTTGAATTCTTATATAAGAAAGATATTTTCCTTTGAAAATTATCAGAGATAGCATTGAACGAAAATCGCCTGTCTGTTGGTTCAATGAAATGTGGAATTGATATACAATGTCACAAAAGATCAGATGACATTGAATGCTTATAAACTCTTACGTACAAATTATAGAAATCCCATCAAGGATACCAAAAGATTATCGTATGAAACTTTTTTGGTAAATTCCTCGAATATCAGCAGGGACTCCTGGAGACTAATCAACTTCGAGTGTAACAGAAACCCCTTTAAAAAACAGTCCCCCATATTGGAATTTGAATTCGATGAAAATTTCATCAATATTGCGAGTAAGCTGATCGCTTCCCTACCTCACGCAAATCACGAACCTACTGAATTCTCGAGGAATTATGGGTACAATTGAGTCTTTGAAAGATTCAGATTGTCTAGATTTTCATGAGATGAACAGCGCAGCGATTAAAGATATAGCTGATGTTATTGTCTCTCCATTATCAATTTTAATCAATGAATGATTTTCTCTAGGAGTTTATCCAGATGCTCTGAAGATTTCAGTTGTTTTGCCATTGTTGAAAAAAGATGACCCTCAACTAGCAGAAAACTTTCGCCTCATTTCCATAATTCCCATTATCGCGAAAATTATAGGAGTCCAAAAATGTTTAATACCATACCTAGAAACAAATCCATTGCTGAATCCTAAGGAGTTTGGTTTCAGGAAAAAAACAACAACAAGAACAATCTTGAGTGTAATTTTTAATGTTGTGGATGTATGGACTCGAGAAGGTTGAGCATTCTTTGTTAACGCTTTGTGACCTTTCGAAAGCTGAAATCAGTACTAATGAAAAACGTTCAAGGTGTTCCTAAAGGTTCTGTTTTGTGTCCATCCCTATCCATCATCTACATCAATGATTCAAATTATCTTATGTTACCGAAAAAATGCACCTTTTTTGCTGATAACACCAATCTGCTTGAACGAAACAATAACTTAGAGCCATTGATTGACTCTTCCGAACTCACCGTGAAAATGGCCTATGAATGGTTCCCATTATATCTTCAAACTCAGCGGTAATAGGACGTGAAAGTGTCAAGTTACTTGGAATACCCATTGATGACAAACTTAATTGGATGTGTCATGTGGATAAACTGTCGAATAAATTATCAAGTGTCACGTTCTTGATTCGCAGATTGAAAAACCTCGTCTGCACCAACAAGGTTTTTCAATACTCTCAGATCCAGCTATTTCGAACTGTTTCAGAGTTATATGCTATATGGAATTGCCTTGTCGGAAAATTTCACTTAATCAAACATAATTTTTGTTGAACAAAAAAGAGTAATTTGAATAATATCAGGGGCGGGTTACAGAGACCACTACCATGCTCTATTCATTTATCCACAGATCATGCCCCTTCCCACCGCTTACATATACGCCGCTCTGCTTGAAATACACCAAAACAGATCAGATTTTGCTCTACAATCGGTTACGCACCAACACCTTACAAAGTCGGGAAACCTCTTGAGAACGCCAAGATAAACATGAAAATTATTTGCTTATGTCTATACAATAAATTGCTCCTCGATATAAGAAATATGAATTTCAAACGAGTAGTGAAATCTTGCCTACTGAAGAACTGTTTTTACTCGGAAAATTACTTTTTAACCCATCAATTTAGCAATGATGATCTGTGATAAACTCCCTATCTCTAGGTTTTTGATGTGTTCGTCATGTCAAATTTTTTATAAACATTTTTCTACCTCTATACTTTCACAATGACTTTGTTCTTAGTGAACCGTATTTTTTTGGTTTTTTATTCCTGTGTTGTTAATTTGTTGACCTAGTCATGCACTTTTACTTATACCTGAGTGACCTGCTAGAAAACGTAGTCAATAAATTTCTCTTTCTCTCTCTCTCTCTATTCCGAAGTCGACAGGTAAAGCTTTTGAGCATTTTACAAACCACCATACTATTCGAGCCCGAAATATCTGATATCTCGAAAATTCAAGAGGATCCGATTCGCGATGGAAATAACTAACCACCTGGCGATAAATAAAAATATTTATTGAGTTTTTCCTTCTACCATATGAACGTTTGGGACGCGGAAGTTAAAAGAACACGCCATTTTCAGAAACTGCTCACTACAGATATGTCTAAAATTTTACGAATCAAATCTATAAATATTATCGAAAAATAAGATCTTTCTCGAAATCCAAGCAGATAAACCAGCCAGCATAAGCAAAACTTTCAATCAGATAACCATATGAAATGAAAGAGTATGTTCGAAGTATGCACTATAGGCAAGTGATTGACAGATCATCCAAATCTACCAAATAATCAATTCATACCATGTACTCGCAATACGACCAAATATGGATTCGTAGACTACAAAGATCGACGTGGCTGTCACCACAAAATGCTATCAGAAAAAATCGATTACGATTCAAAAGATTACAGAGAGATATCATAAGAACGAGTTTCTTCTGAGAATGCATCATCCGACTGCCCTAATTCATGAAAATGCATTCAAATCAGCCGAATAATTGATCCATCTTTTGTTTTCTGGTTGCACGCACATGTCGCGATCTTCGATTGTTATCCAAGCGAACGATACGGATCGGGACATCAATCAGGATAGACAAGGCAACGACTCGAATTCCCCGAAAAGACACCGACGATTTCTCCTCGTGCAGACAACTGACTGTCTCCGAACTGCCTGATTCATGATGCCGTCATCGTCATATACGGATGATTCGGTTTTGTTGGTCTGTGTCTTCTTTTCCTGCTTCGATGAATTCGAATGTTGATAAATTCCAATTTGGTCCGATGGATTTCGGATAGTAGGCACCGGCGCATGATTTTTGAGATGTGAGTCAAACTGATAAAAAATAAAAATCCGACCACATATGAGAAGATATTTTCTCGTGGTAGTATACCTGACATCAATAACATCTCTAGCAATGATAATATTGGTCGGCAAAATATTATAGGAAAAACATTGGCCCGATCTTGGCAAAATATTGGGCAAGAAATTGTATTATTGGGAAAATATTTGGTAATCTTGGTGTAATATGACAGCTAAATATCATTACAGAGGGTCCGCCTTGAAATGTTTCCCTTTTCAATACTGTTTGTATCGTTTGTTGTGACTGTGATAATTATGATGAGTGTTTCAAAGCAAAGTATGAAGTCAACTAGTTCTGACTTTATCACCAGTTTGGATATAACAAAGTGAGTTGCTCTGTTCACTTTGAAATTGAATATTTATTTCAGGCGGCTTGCAATGTATACATTTAGCGCACAATCAGTTCAATATTCTACATTATTCAAATGTCGAGTTAAATGTTTATTGCATTCGGCAATTGTCAGAATTTTGCTTAGAGTAGGTCATCTGAAATTAGGCGGGTGGTGCTACCCAAAATTTTGTTTGTCGAATTTTACAGATAACAAAACATATTTTCAATTTTTTTTCAGATTTTTAACCACTGTAATTCGTTATGAAATGGCAAGAGGTTAGATTATATATATATATATATATATATATATATATATACGGGTATTCTCTTGACTGGACTAATTGAATAAAACTTCAAAGAATCCGCCCACACGAAAAGATATGGAGAATTGGCTCTCGGTCGAATTGGCTGAAATGTTATTATGTCCTAGTAGAAT
The DNA here is from genome assembly GCA_018342105.1 of Gonioctena quinquepunctata. Taxonomy (NCBI): domain Eukaryota; kingdom Metazoa; phylum Arthropoda; class Insecta; order Coleoptera; family Chrysomelidae; genus Gonioctena; species Gonioctena quinquepunctata. The sequence goes on along the minus strand of JAFIRS010001028.1, from coordinate 75,899 downwards.
GGGTCATTAGAAAGAAGTGTGAGTTCAAATGATTTTGTATGTTAAGTTCCTGAGATATAAGCGGCCAAAGTTCGTAAAAACGTCGTATTGGGATTGACAAAGAAAAAAACTGTTTTTTTAGTCGAAATAAGACAAAGTAAGGTTGAAAATGTATTGATCGGAACTCATAAACATGTTCAATTATAATCTTATTGATGATAGTGCATTAGGGTGTATACTGGGCATAGTAAAAACGATCGTTTTTCCGTTTTTTTTTTCCAGCACTATTATATTTTGTTAAGATATCATAGTTTTAGTCTATTGTAGGTGAAAAAACGTGTTTTGTTTCCTGATGACTCTCTCTGTTTGAAATATATATTTCTTCTTTATTTTCGAGTATCTCCTATACTGAAAACAATTAACAGATCGTTTTTTATTACAGAAAAAAGGAATTAATTGCTACTGCCCATTGGTTATTATTGGATATCTAGAGAACTGTTCCGTTTATTTGGACCATATTTTACTCACAATATTTTGAAAATGTTGAATATCATATACGTTAGTTTTATCAATTTTGTATGTTGCGTTTCTAAGATATGCATTTTTGAACTTTACGGTATTACGATATATGGGGTAACCCATCGATTTAACAAAATTTTATGGGACTTTTCGACACATTTAATTCTATCATAAAACTTTCCGAAACCAATTATTTTATACTATAAACAACATAAACTACACTCAACAACAATGTGGAACTCAACAGTATGGACTAAAAAAAAATATTGAGTTATAAATAACGACTTCTAACATAAAAAGTCAATTATTATTATTGAAATTATAATATAACAAATCGAAATTGAAACTAATTAGTTATAAACAACATAATCAACAATTTACCTAATGGAACTCTCAAAATACAAACAATAACCAAAACCCACATTCAAATAAAATTATTATTATTGTTATTGATTGGTCCATTTGCGCAATGTTAAACATTTCTCTAATAGTTTATTTCTAGGGTTCTTTATTGTTTCTATTTGAAATTGATATGCGTAATCCTGATCCTGGACTATTACGCTGCCGCATAGCGTCCAGATTTAGGACTGCTATAAAGTATCAACTGTGGCTATCCTTTAGTATCATTCCTGATGCACCTGCGAATGAACGTATTCTAGGCTACTACTGTACCTGCAAAAGTGGAGCAAGAACAGTGGGATGCTGTTCCCATATTTGCAGCGTACTTTGGTACCTAGGATATGGTCGTCATCAAGAAACAATAAAGTACCCTAGCCATGAACTATTAAACAATGTTTTAGATTGTGCAAATAGACCAATAAATAACAATAATAATAATATCATTGGAATTTGGGTTATGTTTACTGTTTTTGTTTTTTGAGAGTGCAAATATGTAAATTGTTGTTTATGTTATTTATAACTAATTAGTTCCATAAAATTACGTTGAATCTATAGGTTACTCCATGTAGCGTAATACCGTAAACTGCAAAAATGCATATCTTAGAAACGCAACATACAAAGTTGATAAAAGTATAGTATATGATACTCAACATTTTCAAATTTATATATTATAATAACATATTTATGAGTTCCGACATTTTCATCCTTACTTTGTCTTATTTCGACTAAAAAAACAGTTTTTTTCTTTGTCAATCCTACCCCAATACGACGTTTTCACGAACTTTGGCCGCTTATATCGCAGAAACTAAACATACAAAATCATTTGAACTCACACTTTTTTCTAATGACCCATCCCACTTTAACATAATAAAATTTCAGCCAATTCGATCAAGAGCCAATTTCCCATATGTTTTCGTGCGGGGTGGTTTGAAAATACACTATAAAAAGAATATTCCCTGAAATTGCAGTCATGAAAAAACGGCACACGAAATAAAAAATATTCTTTTTCAAATGGTCAAACTTTCGAAAAATTTCATTCTCATTCTCAAGACATCTGTAAAGTAAAAGAATGTTATCACATTGTTCTTTTCACCATATGACCAGTTTGGAGACCAAAGCTTGTGATTTATGGCGGATGTTCGTCTTTCAATGATTGTCTTTTCTAGAATTCTTCGCATTTTTGCACAGTATGTTTAAGTCACTTTGTTTTTTCTAGGACTCTTTTTCGATACCATGACATTTTCTCGCCTGGAGGAAGATTTTACTAGAGTCTTTTGGAAGGCATTCCAGCCAGAGAATTACTTTCTTTCAAATATGATGTTTATATTTTTCCCAAGAGTAATTTTGTATTGCAGATAATTTCCCAAATTGCAAAGAAGTTCAGGATTATAGAGATAACATTCGCCTTTCACGTTTTCCATGGTAGTTGCAATATTGCTAACTGCGTTGCAAAAGGCAACACAAGATTCTAATTTATCTTATTTGACACTGCCAAGTCTCGTTACTTTTTCTATCAACTCCAGAATGATCCACTCTGCTCGGACAATGTTCATTTCTAAGATTTTGATGATCTGAGCATCATTCGATGGAGAAGTTAAGAGAGCCTCAACAGTTTCTCGAGCTTTCCGTTTCAATGACGTCTCAACTAGATTATCTTCATCTGTCAGTTCATATCGCGCCAAAGCTCGATGAAATTAACTGATGAAAATGGGCCACTCTCAGAGTTCACCAGAGAAAGTGGTAAGGTCCCGCACTTTCTGATGAAGTAAAAGTTTGTTGGTATTTGCCGTATTTTTAATACACTGCCTGGAAACATCATAAAATGAATCATCTCTTCCTCCACACCCAACAGAAAAGGTAATGTTACACTTTATGGTACAAGAACTTTTTCATGTTCAGCTCCCTGATGGATTCTTTGAGAATGTGAAGATTGAAGAGAAATACACTTTTTGGAATCTTCAACACAGTTGCCCAAATAGAGTCAATCGCTGTACAAACTTTGCGAATAAACTGATGGGTTTCCACTTCCATTCCCAATACTGTCCATTATTTTTTTCCTCAACTGCATTTGTTTGACTGAATTCGAAAGTTTTCTTTCTTGTTCTTCCACTTCGTCAATTTTCTGTTGTTCTATCAATATAATCAATTCTAAATTTTACTTGGATATATTGGATCGTTCGGAAGTTACAGATCCCTTGCTCGACCTCCTTTCTCTGACTGAAGGCTTCTCAGTAAATTCAGGATCTATGGTTTTTTCAGTGGTTACATAATCGGGATTACCAACTATTGGTGAACCATTTGAAGAAAATGTTATTTCCGTATCACTTATGCAACCTATTTGTCTTCTAGGTTTTGTGCACACACACTAGAACAAGGCACATTTGTACAGTGATTTACGGCAGGCATTTCTTATTGGAATATGTTCTTGCAGGAATTCCTTTAATAATAATAATAATAATAATAATCAACGTCTTTATTATTTCCATTATCCTAGCTTTTCAAACAAAAGAGTTACATTCAGTGATGGGAAATGAAAATAAAAGGCGGAGTTCAATCATTATAGTGACAAGTCACTATAATAACAAGTTAATTGTTCTTCCACTTAACCTCAAAAAGTCGCTGCGGTACATAGAGTGATCACGAATATAGTTCAGAGATGTTTATGCGGTACATAGAGTGATGAATAAAATAGTTCAGAGATGTTTATGAAAAAATTAAGATATGTTATTGTGAATCCATTAACAATTTTTCAAATTTCAGACAAAATCGCTGTATCCCACATTCTAATGCACCTAGCGCTCCTACAAAGACCAATATTTCTATCTGCATTTTCTTGCACTTTTTCAGGTTCCATATCATGTTCAATTGAAGGTTCGTAAGGACCAATGTAAAACTTCCAAACAAAAACAGTTCAGACTATGCAGGAAATTGCTTTTTTACTTTTAGAAACGTCAACGACATTAACCATTACTATATACAGGAAAACTGAGGCAAAAACATGGCAATAGAATAATAAAAACAGTATAATTTCTACAAGTACCAGAAAGGGAAAATAATATAAGAAGGGAGGACTCAGTTCGCGGGATTGAAATTACTTATGAACGACGAAGTAAAAGACATGGATAATGTTATAAATGTTAAAAGTTTGGACACAATACCTTGAATTGTAGAACATATACTATTTTTAAACATCGTGCAGAAAACCATGCATTGAGATATTGTAAGCAAGAATGAGAGAAACTGCTAAAGTATTGCAACTGCCGATCTGCCCACAGATACAATTATAAAAGATGCAGTAAATTCCCGGAATTTCCGTCGAAAAGATAGGAAAGTTCTGAGATATGATTATTGTTATTTCAACCCCAATTGAGAGTATTTACCAGATTTTTGTTTTCCAGTTGTTTATTATTTTGCAATTTAATATAAAAAATAACGTCATCCATTTGAGAAATGATTTAATTCCTACTTCTCAGAGCATTTAAAAATAGTGTTCACATTACGTCAACTGAATAGTAATTGTTGAATAAGGTTGTCGAATTCAAAAGAAAGGATATATTCCCAAGAACTATGATTTGTAAGGCACATTTTTCACAGAGAAAATTACACAAAACAAAGTAGGATATCTCCCGCATACATCCAGTTCAAATCCGAATTCGATAACCGCTGAAATCGAAAGAAAAACAAATGAAACCTCACATAACCATTCGAGTGTCGTGTTCATTGAACAGGAATCCTATGAGGTCGCAAACCGGTAGTCGCATATCAAAGCTACACTAGCGTCACTGAAGAGCCTGCTGAATCGTACATCATCTCGAATGGCACAACGAAAATCCGCAGCGATGCAGTCTCATTTGCACACAATGCCATCTCTAATTAGAGGTTACAGTTAACATTTAATGATCTGGCCTGATCTGGTCCCATCTTCGGACTGGTTTTCGAAGTACAATAGCTTATACTCCTTGAATTCATTGAGAACGAGCTCGTTTGTTGGCCGGATTACGCCATCCTGAAATGACACATTGTGCATATGAATACAGAATATATTGCCATTCGTTGTCGCAATGAATTGACCGTCCTAACTAGTTATCAGATTCACCATGAAAGTATGAACATATACAAAATTTTAAACAAAAACTAACCAATTCATGCTCATACTCTGTTACAAATGAAGGAATACTTGTTTCAGTGGTTTTAGAAATTCAACCCCTAAAGGTATGAAAGTTTGCATGGGGGTTCGCAGTGGCGTATCTAGGAATTCTGCTTGGAGGGGGTAATGACAAAAAAAAGTTAAATACCTCTAATTATAGGTACAAAAAACATAAGTATTTTTTTTTCATTCAAATTCGAACAAAAATACAAAATGTTATAAAATAAAAAAATATATAGATATATACTTATAAGGAGGTACAAAAACAAAGATTTCTTTCGTTGAAATACAAATAAATATCACAAAATTAAATCCAGTATCCCGTGTTTCTTATTTGCAAACATTTCAATAACATTTAGAACATTTATTTGCACATCTCTAAGAACATGAAGTAGACCTAAGCCAACCAACCGCTCCTGTTGCATCGTTGATCGCAGCCAAGTTTTCAATCGCTTCAACGAAAAAAAACTTCCTTCAGCGGATGCCACACTAGCAATGTATTTAAAATATGAAGACACTTTTTTATCAATATGTTAGCGTCACCAGATTTAAAAAGAAAAAAAATTAAAAATTCAAAAAAATGATAGTATCAGCTGAACACTTGAAAGAATGTAATTTCGTTTGAATTTTCATAATGTGAGGCCATTGTTAATCCATGATTTTTTTTGGAAGCGCCGATTTTATTCAAACCCGAATAGTTGTTCACAGATTGACCTCATAAATTTTTTGCTTCCTGGAACACATTCTACATGTGTACTCAATAATGTCACGGTATAAAATTGTTTAAAAATTGATTATATTGTAAATAAATTTATAAAGTTAACAAAATATGAGAAATTGAGTAAATATTGTCAACATTCTTTTAATTGATATTTCACATTATTGTCAGTTTTATGACTGGCAAAGGTACCCTGGGATGATTGCCATATGAAATGTAAATACTAGTTATTTGTTGAAATAGAATGCCCAGACTATTCAGTGGAGAGCGGTGTGGAGTTCTTTGGACCGCTTTGCTAGTTTAAATTTTTTTATGTTTCAAGCAAAGTTTTAGAAATTGTAAATTTGAAAGGACGCCAGAATTTTTATTTAAACTAGGACAAAAATCCAAAACCTTATTCAATAATGATTGCACATCAATTAACTTTCTTTCTGTAAATAACTACAACAATAAAACGAATACCAACTTATAACAATCTATTTACAAAAATTCACATCTCTTCCAAATTCAGAACATTTGAATGCAAAATTTATTTTCTTATTCCAATGTAGAAAACTAATATTGTTTTGTTTTGCTGAACTGTCTGTTTTTTCGATGACGATGTACCTTGATTGTATTTTTCCTTGTCTAGCACTCAGCTAAACTTCACGAAGTGGATTGGCTCGCAATCAGGGGGTTGATCAGGTGAACACAAGCGTCAGCTTCTGGTCCATCAAGTGTGTTCTCAGCAATTTAACATAACAATATTGTTTGTGTCAAATTATTTTTCTTGAAACTTGGAATCTTTTCAATGCACTCCTCAACTCATTGTTGTTACAGTTGAGTGTAATCTCATCAAGAGATTATTACTTAAAATTAATTGAATATACAAATGAATAATATCTTATACTGAAATTGAAGAACTATTATTAATAATTCTTATGAATTAACAAAAATTGATCTTCGCTTTATATATGGAAAAGATGATTTTTTCTCTGATCTTGAACAGCCAAGATAATTCGTTATCAATAATTAAAAATCAGAATTTGAGACAATCAAGTTTGTTGAATTTGATTCACGAAAATGACTTCAATTTCAGCGATATTCAAGAAACGTATATGAGAATAAATGTTTGATCAGCCGTCAAATACTTCTTCAAAAAGGTTTCTGACAATTCAAAGAAAATTCCAAATTCCAAGTACCAAATGTATTCATGAAATATACATATTAGATCACTTCAACCACCAATAATGTAAAAATATGTCAAATATAAAAATATCAAAACACCCTATATATATATATATATATATATATATATATATAGTCAGCAAATATCAGTTCAGAAAAATATTTCAAGATAAAATTCGACAAGTTTCAGCAATGAATTTCCAAACCAATGTTCAGAATTCTTTGCTGTGTTTTTACAGAAGAAAAAAAACAGAAGATATATTTTTTTTTTCAAAAAAACAATTTTAAGTAGTCACTTAAACGTTTGGGCGACAGATGTATGAGTATTTTCACCAAAACTTTATGAATACGGTTTAAATAAAGCATCTAAATCATTTTTTTTTTTCAATATGCAACAGATCCATATTTGTTCAAAATAAGATTTTTCCGGTCAAAAATCAACAAATACCTGGCTGAAAATTACAGTAATATTTCAAAATAGAACAAGTCCAACAATTATTGTCAAATCGTACAAATTAATTGAAATATCTTGATTTCTCTAAAATTTGCCAAAGTGGATTTCTTCTTTTTTCAATTGTTTATTTACTTAACAATTAGTAATAAACAAACTTCGATTGACATTATAATTTTTGTAATCATAAGCTAATGCAAAAAAACAATTTTTGGAAAATATTCAACTTATCCATTTGTTTATAAATATTTTATAAACATAAAGCGTATTTTTTTAAACGTTGTAAAATGCCTTTGTCAGACGTGAAACTGATGATAATGTGATATATCAATAAAAAAAATAACAATATTTACTCGATTTCTCATAGTTTTTCAACATTAGAAATTTATAATTAACTCAATAATCAACTTTTAAACAATATTATCGAGTAAACATGTAAAATGTGCTCCAGGAAGTGAAAAAATTATGCAGTCGTTCTGTGAACAATTCAGTTTTCAATAAATTCGACGGTTCCAAAAAAACTTCTTAACTAACAATAGCCTCACATTATCAAAATCCAATAAAAAAAAATCTAACGAAAATTTGTAATCATGGTCCTATTTGATTCAAAATTGGTTTTCAGAGTCAGAAATTATGAATTTTTTGTCAACATTTATAAATTCAATAAGGCGGCTCCAAGATGAAGGACGAGTTTAATGATTCGATTCAAAATTGGTATGTGGGGGTTTTTGGTGTCGGAGAACATGAATTCAAAAATAATAAATAATAAATTCAATATGGCGGCATCAAGATGGCGGAAGAGTTTTGTGATTATGGTACGATTCGAATCAAAATTGGTATGTGGGGATTTTCAGGGTCGGTGATTGTGAATTTTTTTCAAAATTTATAAATTTAAGATGGCGGCTACAAGATGGCGGACAAGTTTTGTGATTAGGGTACGATTCGATTCCAAGTAGGTATGTGGGGGTTTTCGGGGACGTAGATTGTGAATTTTTTTCAAATTAAATAAGATGGCGGCTCCAAGATGGCCGAGAAGTTTTGTAATTATGGTCGATTCGATCCAAAATTGTATGTGTGGTTTTGGGGTCGGAGATTATGAATTTTTTTCATTATCCATAAATTCAAGATGGCGGCTCCAAATTGGCGAAGGAGTTTTGTAATTATGGTCCGATTCTATTCAAAAAAAATTATGTGGGGGTCTTTGGAGTCGGAGATTATGAAGTTTTTGTCAAAATTTATGAAATTGATATGAGGGCTAATGGAATTTTTATTAGAGAAAAAAACAAAATGGCGTTCTAAGATGGCGGACGAGATTTAGGATTATTGTCCGATTCGCTTCAAAATTAGTATTTGAGGGTTCTCAGGGTTGAAGATTATGATTTTTTCTCCAAAATTCATAAGATCAAAATGGCTGCTCCAAGATGGCCGATGATCTATGTGTTTATGGTCCGATTCTATTCAAAATTGGTATGTGGGGGTTTTCGGAGTCGAAGATTATAACTTTTCTATCAAACTTCACGAATTCAAAATGGTGAATGAGTTTTGTAATTATGGCCTGATCCGATTCAAAATTGGTATGTCGGGATTTTTGGGGTCGGAGATTATTGATTTTAGTTGAAATTTATAAATTCAAAATGGCAATTGCAAGATGGCGGATGAATTAATCCTTAGATGGTATCCTCATTGAAGGACTAGATACCTCAGAACTTACAGGAAAAAAACGCTTCATAATAACGATGCTTTAACAAAAATGCATAGATTAAGACGTACTTGAGTTCCAAAAAGCACAAAATAAAATAATTAATAAAATAAATAATAGTTTAAAAAAACTAAAAAACACGCTTCAATAGAAAACCAGACGAAAAAAATGAGAAAAAAATGTATTTTATTTAAAAAATAGCGTGGGGTGCATGGAATCGCCTCGGTGTGTATGTACTATATAATTATTGATACCATGCACCCCACGCTTTCTTTTAAATAAAATACATTTTTTTCTTATTTTCTTTTATTTTAGTCTGGTTTTCTATTGAAGCGTGTTTTTTAGTTTTTTTAAACTATTATTTAATTCCTACTTTTTAGTGTGGTTTATTTATAAAAACGTGTTTTTTTATTTTTTATTTTAAACTATTATTTTCATAATTTTTTTGCAAATTGAAGAATGAAATAATCTTATCAAATTGGATAATCATAATCTCCGACCCCAAAAACCCCCACATACCAATTTTGAATAGAATCAGACCATAATCACAAAACTCGGCCGCCATTTTAAAGCCGCCATCTTGAATTTTCCAATTTTCAAAAAAAATCATAATATTCGACCCCAAAAACCCCCACATACCAATTTTGAATAGAATCAGACCATAATCACAAAATTCGGCCGCCTTTTAAAGCCGCCATCTTAATTTTTATTTTCAAAAAGAATCATATATTCGACCCCAAAAACCCCCACATACCAATTTGAATAGAATCAGACCATAATCACAAAACTCGGCGCCATTTAAGCCGCCATCTTGAATTTCCAATTTTCACAAAGAATCATAATATTCGACCCAAAAACCCCACATACAATTTGAATTGAATCAGACCATAATCACAAAACTCGGCCGCCATTCCAAAGCCGCCATCTTGAATTTTCCAATTTTCACAAAAGAATCATAATATTCGACCCCAAAAACCCCCACATACCAATTTTGAATAGAATCAGACCATAATCACAAATCTCGGCCTCCATTTTAAAGCCGCCATCTTGAATTTTCCAATTTTTTCAGAAGAATCATAATATTCGACCCCAAAAACCCTCACATACCAATTTTTAATAAAATCAGACCATAATCACAAAACTCGTCCGGCATTTTGGAGCCGCCATCTTGAATTTTTCAATTTTAACAGAAGAATCATAATCTCCGACCACAAAAACTTTTGGATACCAATTTTGAAGCGAATCGGACCATAATAACAAAACTCGTACGCCATATTGGAGCCGCCATTTTGTTTTTTCTTCACACAAAAATTTCTTAATGCATTGTCACCGGAATTATGTACACCTGCCAAATTTCAAATCATTCGGACGTCTGGAAGTGGGTCAAAATCGCGCCCAAAGGAGTCGGTTACAAACAAACAAACAAACAAACAAACAAGCAAACAAACAAACAAACATACAAGTGAAGCTAATATAAAGCGTTTAAAACTTTTTAAAGACAAGCTTTTATTGAAATGCACTGAAAAGTTAAAAATAATTGCTTTGGATGTGGGAAGTAGGTTATTCTGTGAGTTTTAGATTCGAAAGCTTGTCGCTTTTGTATTCGAACTGAAAACTTTGCGCGACAAGCTTTTGAATCTATAACACACGCAATAACCTACGTCACATATCCAAGGCAATTATTTTTTACTTGTTAGTGCATTTGAATAAGAGCTTTCCTTTAAAAAGTGTTTCTATTAATTATTTTTATTGAAACATTTAAGGTTGATACAAAAAAAAGGCTGGTTTTGTTAACCGACGAAACCAAAAAGGAGCAGGTTCTCTAGTCGACGCGTATATTTTTTTTTTATGTATGATCACGCATAACTTTTTACCGAGACGTCCAATTCCGATAATATTTTTTCAGTGGATAGGGTGTACTTCGCAGTTGGTCCCATTTGAATTTTGAAGATGAGATCCACCCCTAAGGGTAGCAAAATGAAGGATATAACCGATTCTATCAGGCATAACTTTATACTGGGTTCTTCGATTTGGATGATTCTTTATTTAATAGATAGGTTATACCTCATATTTGGATTTCTAATGGAATTATCCACCCTTACGGGTGGAAAAATGGAGGATAATTGACTTTTCACTTGTGAACATTGGCACACACATATGTAGTTGACAATGACATTATTCCACTGTCATTATTCCTACTACTACTGTCATTATTCCACATCCGTCACAATAATTATATTCTATGAGGAGATGGAATGATATACAGAGTGATGAAATGAACTAACCAGATCAACAAAAATAATTTATATTACAACAAATAGTAAAAATACCTAATCATATTAATCAACTGGTAATAGTTGAAGTAAGGTGGGTAAGTAAGTATTCTGGAAGTAATAAAAAAACAAGTAGGTAGTAATTAGTAGATTTCAGCCACAAAAAATTGAAAAATAAAAACTTTTTAACAAAAAATCAAACCGACGAAATACGGAACTGAAAAGCAAAAAATTAAATAAACCTTCTCAGTCTCAATAACTAGGCTCCCAAACTAATGTAAGCAACTAATTTTGAGTCGGCGCCAAACGAACAATCAACGAAGATCATTGAATCATTTGCTTGTTTGTTTAGCGCCGACTCAAAATAAGTTACTTACATAAGTTTAGGAGCCTAGTTATTGAGACTAAGATGGTTTATTTTATTTTTTACTTTTCAGTTCCGTATTTCGTCGGTTTAATTTTTTGTTAACAAGTTTTTATTTCAAAAGAAACTGTTCCATTCATTAGCTGGATTGATGGCAATTTCATAATCAATGAATAAATTCTAAAATTTATCTTTCCGACCGGCCGCGCTATCGATTATTTTTTAGTTCCTATCTGGGCGGCCGTTACTCGATAAAATCCGTATTCTAGTGAGGAAATATATTTCAGACTGTGGAAGTCGAATCTTCAAGTAAAATATGTCGGGAGGTGATTCGAATGATGTTGCGATTGTTGGGTTTTTCATGAATCGTGAAATAAAAGCAACGGTTCACACAACTCCCTGATATTTACTGACGTTGCATCTTAAGCTCCACGCTGCCAACTAATAAGCATATGTCGACGACAACATGCAAATCAGAGATAAGCATGAATAAATATCCCCTAGTTCAGATTGACGTTAATACTCGTCAAATATAATACCTTCCTTCAAACAGCTTTTCAGGTGCTAAGAATGAAATCGTGAATAAGAATTGACAGACGTTCCATTCTGAACAGCCTAATCTCATGAATAGTTGATAGACAGATGAACTAAGTGAAGAGGATGATAAAATGGAATTTTGACATAAAAGCTCGTTCTGCGATATGGAGTTGAATTGTCATCACGAACACATGAGTTTCATTGGGGTTATACCACTGAGGGGTCGAATTTCATTGACACCATTTTTCTTGAACAATATCGCTTATTCACAATTATCATAAGCTCAAACTGCATGTTGAAATCACAAGACGAAACGTTATGAAATTTTGGTTTGTATCGGGGGAAATTTAATCGTCAAGTCAAGTGATATTTGAATATTTTTATTACAGAAACATTCATTTTGTTCTAAGATATAACAAATGAAACAAGAAACAAAGGTTTCATTGTAGATTGGTGATATTAAATCTCATGAAATGCCGGAATACATTCTATAAACGTATTCTGAATAAGGTAAGTTATGTTCCCTCATTTTAGTCCAAGATACTTTCGAATATGCTGCCACCGAAGTGACTGCTTACAGTACTTAATTTCTCATCAGCTGTCAATATGAACCTCCCTCTACTGACAGTAAAATATTCCCATCGAAAACGGAAGCATTTTCTGATTTATTTTTCGAAAAAAATTATCAATGTACAGCATTTATCTACTTGCTTCATATGGATTGAATCAATGTTTTTTCTGAATACATACAATACACCCGTGTCCAAGGTGACACAAAATCATGCTTAGACCATATTTTCCTAAAAACAAAAACAGATCTTGAATACACCCTACCACTAGTGGTGCTTACTGATATAACAGACCATTTTGCGATAGTTCTACAAATTATTGTCCCAAACAGAAATTGTAAATCAGAAAATAACCAAAATTAAATTTCCTACATAAACTACAAAAAGTTGAAACAAACTATGAACGATACAGATTGGGGTTGCGTTTATGAACAAAACACGGTTGAAGATAGTGCAAACTCATTTCTAAAAATAGTCTCCGATGGCATTGAAAAGTGTACAGTTACCAAAAGAATACCAAATGATAAACAAAAAAGAAAACAATGGATAACACCTGGAATCGTAAAATCAATTAACCACAAAAATAAATTATTCTCATTGACAAAATTGAACCCAAATAATCTAGAACTTAAACTAGAATATAATAGATACAAGAAAGAAATTCGAAAACTCATCCAAATGAGAAAAGCTGAATACTACAGGAAACTAATAATTGATAATAAAATTAATCAACTTGGCATTTGGAAAGCAATAAATACATTGCAATCAAAATCTTCCAACCTAAAACGACTATTACTATGATAAAAAACAACAAAAACGAACTTATAACAAACCCACTGGATGTATCAGAAGAATTCAATGAGAACTTCATTAACATGGGCGAAAACCTCGCGGAAAAGATAACTCCAGATGTAAATTATAAAACACCAAGGAAACGCGTAACACATTCTCTCTATCTCTCGCACACAAATGAAAAAGAAATAAAAGAAGTGATTAAAAATCTAAAAAATAAGAAAGCAACCGGTTATGATGATATTAAGGCAGAAACACTAAAACAAATTTTACATTTCATTGCAGAACCACTGACATTTCTCATTAATCTTATAATCGATACTGGAGAAGTCCCGTCAATTTTCAAAATCTCAGTGGTAAAACCAATATACAAAAAAGGTGATAAATTAGATACAACAAACTACCGACCTATATCCTTTATATCCAGTTTTGCCAAAATATTCGAGAAAATCATCAAACAAAAAGTCTGGTGTTATCTAAAAAAGTATAGAATCATATCTGAAAAGCAATATAGATTTCAAGAAGGTATCTCAACCCAAGACCCAATAGCACGACTGATGGAAAAAATCTATTGTGACCTGGATGACCAGAAACCATCGCTAGCCGTATTTCTAGACCTAGCGAAGGCTTTCGATACAGTGCGTTTTTCGCTTCTAATCAAATCCTTAGAGGATATTGGAGTACGGGGCTTACAACTAGATCTATTTCGGAACTATCTAGAAAACCGAATACAAATCGTGAACATAAATGGAACCTTCAGACCTCCAGGAACTTTAAAATACGGAGTACCGCAGGGAACCGTTCTGGGTCCCTTGCTATTCATACTATACGTGAATAACATATTTCTTCTGGATACAGCTGGGAAAATTATCACCTTCGCAGACGATACGGTCATATATTATAACGATGTGGATTGGGACAAGATTAAAATTGAAGTTGAAAAAGATTTTCTTCAAATTGAAAAATGGTTCAAAATTCAATTGCTCACCATATATTTATACTTTTCGTACCATTTTATATTTTATATTTTATATAGCTTGTACCTTATACTTATATACTCATAAAACTGAAACATTACATTTATATATTTCTTTTTATCGCACACAGTGACTAGTGCTTATCCCTTATGAGTGCTCGAAACTCGCGAATATATTCCAACGTTAAATTGTAAACATAGGAACTTGTGAGCCTTGTTCAATAAACGTAATTATTATTATTATTATTATTACAAGAGTACAGGGGCACAGTATGTCTACAGTCGATAATATTTTCTTGTCCACTTCTTGCCAAATTCCCTCTGTTGTCATTCATCCTGATTTTTCTGACCTTGCACTCCAAATGATCAAACTTCCAATGAAATCTTGCACTATTGATGAGCCCCATTTTACTCTCAAGCGTACGTTTAGTGATTAAATTTTTTATTATTTCATAACTTTACTGTCATGTGAATCTTGGGAGATATACAAAGATCTCAACAACATACCACAACTTATTCTTCGAACTATTTGACAAAGCGTTTCCGCCTGTTTTACGTATAATCAAAAACACGCAACTTCAGAAAGGTAAACCCTGGATTACCAATGAAATCATCAATGAAAAAAAAATCACTGCTACCGAAGTGCCCACGAACGTGGACGCAGTCAATATTTCATGTGAAACAAAGGAGCACAACTCCACCTAATTTGGCTAAGATTGCTATCCTAATTCAACTGTATTATTATAGGTCTTCATATACAGTTGATATCTCACGTGAAAGGAGGGAACACAACTTACCTAATTTGGATTATATTGCTATCCAAATTGATTGCCAGCCAATCAACTTTATCGAATAACGCTCCGCTACGCTCGCGGGTACTTGGGTAGCGGTGATTTTTCTAGTTAATTATGAATTTATTTGAGAACGATTATTGGCCAAAGAAGCTTATGGCTCATTTTTCAAGTATACCCCTTTCCTCTACTTCGAACATACTTTTTGTATAGTTTACCTTCTCAATTTTCAACTCAATAACAGGAAAATATTTCTATTCAATATTCAATTGAGAATGTTTCCCTTTTCAATTATGATACCGTTTCTATACCCATATTGAGACTCGATAATTATTGAAATATTCAGTATGTTAGAAATAATTATTACATTCTTTAGAAATACACCCTATGTGACAAGTTAGAAGTTAGTTCACTTGTTAAGAAATGTCAGATAGACGCTTGTAAAAATAATCTGGTCAAAAAAAGATCTTGTTGATCTGCATAAGACTTTATCGCAGTTATTAAAACCATCAAATAGAAACCCCATATCATTCAACATACTATGGTTGAATCCACGAGTATTCCTTTTCAGTGTTATGGATTTGCCCTTCAACCAATATAAATTCGGAGCTTGTTTCATATTCGAGACGTTTTATCTTCGAGGAAATATATTTTCGCATAAAGCATTGGGCAGAATTTATTCCGGGATAATCAGCGAATGATAACCTGGGACCTTCGAATATACCGAAATAAATCTCCGCCAATAATTCGAAAATAATAGCTGCAGGAATCGATATGTTCTTACCTCAGCCCATTTTTCAGCAAGCAGAGCACTTTCGAGATCTCAGATGAAGAATTGTAATGAATGGCTTCTTTCTCGACTGCTTAATAGCTTCGGATGGATTAATCCCCTTTATATTTATCGTTCTTCGAAAAATCACTATACAGATTCATTACGATTATTATATTGAAGAATCGTTTCAGTCTGAGAAACAACTTCAGATTGATTTTTCAATTCACAGAAAAATCTTTCTAGTCAATATTCAATTGAGAATGTTTCCCTTTTCAACATGAATATTTCAGATTATTCAACTAAAACAAGTATAAGTAGTAATTATTCACTATTTCCTGATATTTTCTTAATGTTACCTGAGGTAATGAGTTTATACAGTGCTTCTCAAAAGTCCCTCCCCCCCTCTTATTTTTGGAACGATTATACATAAACAAGTGAAACTTGGAAACTGAATATTAAAAGTTGTAAACTTCCCTACTAGTGATGATAGATGACGGAATCGTCAAAGTTGACGTCACAAGGCCATTGTGACCAATAATTTCAAATGAAACCCTACGGCAAGCGACACCTCTTTTGAAAGGTATCGAAAAAACCTATTCAATGATACTAATTTTGTTTGTGTTTATGGCAGTTTTGGCAACTCGCTTTTGAAAAACGCAAAGCTGTGATGAATTAAATCAGTTAATACTAAAGTTCCAAATTCAAGCTCCTCCTCTGGATAGTTATCAAATAAGCTGACGTTTTTGTTAGTCTCTCTAATTCGACGTTTTTTTTTAATTGTCCAAGTTTTTGAACATTTAATAATTTGTTGAACTGTTGTGAGCCGAACGTTTAAGTGCTTCAAGAAGCGAAATGGTACGTGCTTCAGATGATAAAGTAGCAGCGATCCTAATTCTTGGTGAAACTGGACAAAATATTCATGCAGCAGAACGCATTTTTAATGAGAGGTTTCCCGATCGCCCCGTTTCGAGGACTTATTCAAGGGAGCTTCTTCGTAAGTTTCAAACAACGGGTAGTATTAATGATGCGAAACGATCTGGCAGACCACAAATTTCTGATGAGAAAAAAATTGATATACTGGCAGAAGTAATAGTTAATCCTACTTCTTCAACAACTCACGTTGCATCTACCTGTGAAGTCAGTCGAAGTACAGTACACAGGGTATTGAAAAAAAAACAAATTTCATCCATACAAATTAAAAATGGTTCATCAACTCTCAGACGACGACCCAGACCGAAAACTAGTATTTTGTGAAAATATGGAAACTAAAATTAACCAACAGCCAGACTATGTCAAAACAATTTGTTTTAGTGACGAAAGTACTTTCTATCTAAATGGAAATGTAAATACACAGAATGTGAGGTATTGGAGTGACGCAAATCCTCACCTGTTTCGTGAAACACATACCCAATTTCCCCAGAAGGTGGATGTTTGGGCAGGTATCCTGGAAAACCACATCGTTGGGCCTCTTTTTTTGAATACCAATTTAACTGGTTAGGTTCATCTGGAGCTGTTGCAAAACGCAATAGAACCGTTGATCCTTGAAATTTTGGAAGATAATCCAGATGAAAATAGGATATTTCACTGCCAGAAAGTAAATGGAAGTCACTTCGAGCAATTTCTTTAGGTAGATACTGATTCTTAAATCTGTAATTAATATCATACTGAATGGAATTTGAATTTTAATGTTTACTAATGAGCCATTAAAACTGCCATAAAGACAAACAAAATTAGTATCATTGAATAGGTTTTTTCGATACCTTTTAAAAGAGGTGCCGCTTGCCGTAGGATTCCATTTAAAATTATTGGTCATAATGGCCCTATGATTTCGTCATCTATCATCACTAGTAGGGGCGTTTATAACCTTTAATATTCAGTTTCCAAATTCCACTTGTTTATGTATAATCGTTCCAAAAATGAGAGGGGGTGAGGGGACTTTTGAGAAGCACTGTATATCTCTAATTAGAACTAGTATCAGGTTCTGCTTTCAGTTTTAGTCTGTGGAATTACAAACTGATACCAAACAAAAAAATTGAAGGAATCTGACGAAGCGAATATGAGTGTTTCTCGAAACTTTTTAAGAGGAAGAATATTTTTCATGGATTTTTCATATCCTTTCTCCGTATTTCTTAGCAAAAACATATTTACAATTCATTTCAGACAACAATGTTGAAAACATTTTTATTTTATACTGTATCGTAAAACACACTTTTGCATACTTGATTTTAGTCCGGAAAATACTTTTTTACAGTATTGAGTACCGTAATGAAAAATGTTACAGAACAAATCCTCTAATTTTTTTTACCAGATTTGTCCTGTAAACAATTTTACCGTACTAGTCCAGTAAAATTTTTCTACTGTGTTAACATATTCAAAACGTCAAAAATTTATTTTCAATACAATAATTACAAACATCTTATTAGTCGATACGCACGAGGTAGCTGCTGTGAACCGTTGAGGAGATCCCTCGACTATATTTCGTCTACATCATCAGAACAACTCCGGGCCTCCATTATGTTGTAGGTGAGATTTCTTTTCGAATTCAAATGGGACCCACTTCGAAGCATACCCTATACAATAAAAAAGAATAATTTTAATCGGGTAACCCAGTACAAAGTTATGCGTTGTAGAATCGGTTAACAAGTAGAAATTCAGTGGGTGAACAAACAATCATACCCTAAGGAGTGTTTCTTTTCCAATTCAAATGTGAGTATACCCAATCCATTGAAAAAGAAATCATCAAAATCGGAACGCTCTGTAAAAAGTTATGCGTGGTTATACATGACAAGAGAAACTCTTCCTTTTTTTCGTCGGTTAAAAATGTATTCCCCAACAAACATTTTAAGTGAAATTTACGTCATTTCGACCATCAAATAGGTCAGCGCCCCAATTGGCGAGAAGGTAATTCTTACGTTATAATTACTTTGAATTTACCAATATGGGAAAGAAAATGGAAGTAATTCAGAAGTCAAAAGTTGGGCAATCAAGACATTTTGCCTAATAAGTCGAAGGCATAAATAGGTGAAATTGCCGTCAGAATAGTCGACTGATGGTAAAAATGTAGTCTTTTCCACCTATTTTATGTTATAAACACTATATTGAAACAAACAGTAGAAGGTTAGAAGAAGGTAATAAATGTTTACTGCATATTGTGTATCTTTACTTACGTTTATTCGTAGAAGCATTAAAGATGTACAAAGCAAATGAAAAAAAAACTGTCAAGAAACGTACATCAGAGAATGATGTATGCAAGTGATGGTTTCGCATTTACATCTAGTTCGGATATTATTTGCGATACAAATTTTTTTGTGATAATGTTAAATTTTACCTATGTTAAACAAGAGGGCCCCTTCAAAATATCACATTTGTATGGAAAAAATTCATAATATTAAGTGTACTTCATCAACTTTTTTCATCAAACACTGCATAAACTAATTTCATAGATGAAATATGTATATACATATCTATCATTGAAATATAGTCGATTCCAGAAAATTATGGACCATTTTTGCAAAGGCGGAAACGCTTCAAGTCAAAAAATATGGCGTCTATCCCATATGGGACCTTTAAGTCGCATTTTCCTAAAATTTCAACTTTGAGAACACATAGGCTTCATGCAAAGTCGAAAGTAACCTTTATTCCTGACTTTGAAGTCCATTTTCCTTATCTTGGGATTTCAGACCCTTTCACATTGTGGTCACGTGATGAAATACAAATTTGTTATGGGATGTTTTTTCATGCGATATGTCTATACGTTCCGTTCTCTGGTTGGATTGGAATCGTGGATGATAAATTTATATTCCTGTTATTCGATATTCTGCGCAGAAACACTAGAATGATAATTTTAATTCGATTCAGGGAAAACATAAACATTAGTTTCCACTTTTTGTTGATGGTAGTACCAGGTAAAACCAAGTATATCTGTCTAGCCTATACCTAGTTACTCAAAGAAAACGATATATTCTACAAAATCCCGTAATAAGTATTTTTTCTGAAATTGAAGTGTTCATTCTGGAATTGAACATCGAGTATCAGTGGCATGGAAAATAGTACGCGATAATTGTATTCACTGCAATTCAATTTGTTTCCCAATTGTGACTACCTCTCCAAAACTCGAGATAATATTATGATTCGCTTAAAAACTTCAATTCGACGTTTCCGGACGCCGCAATGATTAGTGTTGAAATTTTGGAAGTCATCGTTTCAACACATCAATCTTTTATTGTTTTGCTTTCGTTTTCTTGCACTTTATTCAATACATTTTTTCCAACCATTTGCTTCAGCTGGACCAACTTCATCAAATTTAATTTTGTCGTATCATTGAAAACGTCATGGCAGTAGTTTACCGCTGGCGGCAGACGAAGCTTGTTGAACGCAGCTTATCTATGCATTCATTCTGTTCATTATATCAATCCATCCATTACCGGCATAACCTAACATGAGCCTATTTTGTATTGCCTCCGTCGATGATTAACACACATTTGCTTTCATATTTTATTCATAAAAATGCTTTCATATTTTAGTCATTAAAAGACGTGGAGCACATAGTAGAATATTCTTATGTAGCACATAAGTAACATGATGCCTCTGATTATTGGACTTTGGGAAGGGTAGGTTCGGATTATATTCCCATTCTGGCAGCTAATCGATAGTAGTTGGTGGTATTCTTCTAAAATTTAGCTCCAAAATAAATTATTTCAGGAGAGTGAATTGTATCATGTCATGCTCATCCGAATCGATTCGGACTTCAATATCTGATAATAGACCAAGTTACTTTGAGGCATTCATTTTTGGTAACTTTGACTTCGTTTATTCTTATTAGACAAATATTGTAGTAATCTCGCCCTCATTGTGGAACAGTAGGAAAACTAGGACAAAAAATGCCCAGGCACTTTAATTGGTGCCAAAGTAGATAATATAGAGTGTATAGTAGACCTTTTTACCGACTGGTTTATTCCCTGATACATGAGGTGTTAATTAGGTTGATATTTACTAGAAAGTATTCCCTGAAAGTTCAAGTATTTTGAACACATTTTCCTGGTCACCTTTAGGTGACATTTAACCTAATAAATAACTCTATTGACCCATGAGTCTGTGAAGGTATATTTGAAGTTCATAACAAGTAATTTTATACTATACACTACGGTTCTATAACTCGAATTATAACTTTGGAGTTATTTAGTAGTTGAAGGTAGAATTTTGGTCAGAAATAGGTAAATTCGGACCACTTCAAGCCATTTTCATTTTACCCCTCTGCTTGGTATAATTTTCCTATAATGTTAGTTGGGTTATCGGACTCGTAACGTTAATTACTACTCATTCCCATATGATTCCACAAAATGCGTTAACGTATCGGGGAACTTTACTAATTTGCCATCACAATTTTTCTTTATTATTTTCACTTCCAGAAAAAAAAAAACGAAAAATATAGAAACATGTGCTGCTTCCTCCTCAAAAATATTCAAAGAGTATTGAAGATTCGAATGAAATTTACTATTTCAATACCATACCTGCTATATTGAACATACTACTACTTTTTTTCCTACACCAATACGTTGTATAAAAAAATATGCTGATATTTCTCAAAGTACGTGATTTTCACCGCACACCCTTCCACCGGCATAAACTTTTTCTCATATTAGATAGGAGACTCCCACCGTAAATTCCAGTAACTTGTTTTATTATTTTTCGAAGCACAACTCTTATGGAAGTTATTGGAAATTCCTGAATTCCTGAGATTATTCCCATGGCGTGATCGAGAGAATTCGCATTATGTTGCTGGTGGTCTCATTCCACAGTTTTTTACTTACACGTACAGCAGAAACCATATCTTTTCAGGTTATCTGAAACATAAACGTAAAAAATACAGAGTGAATCAGAATGGCTTTACAAAACCAAGTCATTCATTTCGCTATGAAGATGAAAAATTGTAACTAAAGCCACAGATATGTCAACTGCATTGGTAATAGTATATCATTCAACGAGTGAGAAATGTGGCCATTTCTCGTGAGAATGAAGTTCGTGAATCATTCGAGCGAGTAATGGCTATATCTCGCGAGCAGAATACTATACTTTTTCTGCGACTTATATCAGGACTATTTCCAAATAAGATTCATATGTGAAGGAAATCCTGAAAGAGTGTAATTCATTCAATTACATGATAGGAAGTTTTTATTGAATGAAAAAATCCATTATTATATTTCGAAAAATTTCATAACATAAACAAAATCATTTTTTGTTAATGAAATTAATAGTAAAATTGGAGCACTCTGAAATCATAACTGAAGGTATCAAGGATTCTATATCCAAATTCACATTTTCAATTTTTCATTTCTGAAGTGTTCTGTGCAATGAATGTTTGTGTGATGTTGCTGGTACTGGTGGACGGTTTCATTGAACCCAAGATTTTTTCTGCAGTATTCATTTGATTTTTCATCGAATTATCTATGTATCCCTCCGCCACAGATGTTGACTTCCACCCTCCATGCCTCTTCAAAGAAGTGATGTCTCCACCCGCATCCACTAGCAGGGTGGCAGATGATCTACGAAAGGTATGCCCAGTATATAGTTCTGGATTAGGAAGTTTCAAAAATGTTGCGATTTGTTTTCCCATGGCTCCAAATTTATTTATTCCAATTCTTTGATTGGTGCCTTTATCCTTCTGATAATTCAAAAAAAAATGAAACTGTTAATATATTACTCGGTCGTAGCGTGATATATTTAATACAAATATGGCGGAACGGCTCAGTTATGGTGAACTTCCGAACAATTTTCGTTTTGGCGTGTGGTATGGTGACTAATATAGCCGATCCAAGATCTTCCAAGTCTTCTATTTTCATAGAGTGCATTTCATTCGCACGACAGACTCCCATAATTCCCATGATCAGTGCCACCTAAAAAAAAGATACATAAAAAATATTTCCACTTTTCGTTATTTTATTCAATTTCAAACAGTTCGATTCGAACTCACGATCACTGGATTGAAAGTCCAGAGCTTAAGCTATGTGCTACCGAGGTGCTTGCAAATTAAAGTGATATGAAGCTATTCAAGTTCCTAACTAGGTTCTCTCATTTTGTTAAGTGAACTTTCGAAAAAATATCAATTTCTTACCTTTGTCGCAAGATATATTTCGTGGGGTGCTTTGTTTATGAATGAATTTATTTCATCTGTGGTGAATGTTTGAGCCTTTCTCGGTATACAACCATCGGATTTGCGTTTCATAAACGCACGTAATTTTGAATAACGTTCTATGTTGACGTTGATTAGGATGGTATTTCTTAACATTGAATATTGTGTCCAAAGCGAGGACGATTTATATTTTTCAGCTAATTGGGAAAAATATGCTAGAAGTACATTTTCCGAAAACGAGTTCACATTATTTTTTTTTCGCCAATCCATGAAAATTGCATATATCGTCTCATATTTTTTTCTGGATTTATTTGGTAATAGATTTGAAGATGTTATTTTCGCCACACTACAAATTTCTGGTGGGGAACACTCGTTGTCACTTTCCAAATCCATCTTTTTCTACTTGTTTTTCGTTAGAAACTATAATATTTTACAAAACGAACTGTCAATTAAATTATTATGACGTTTGAGAACAAGCTTGAAGTTGTTGAATTCTCAAGGCATACTTGCGAATGCAAACAATTCAAACACAACTGCACAGTAATTAATATGCTCATCTGTGATTGGCTTCAAAGTGTTGATTAATGAATCTGGTTCAACTGTGATTGGTTCGAACCTGTTGAATAATGGATCATTACCCACTCGGGGACGAAACTAGAGTTCATTACTTATCAAGAAATGATCATATAAATGACGCTTTTTTTAATAGTCATAGAAAAACAATGTTACTGATGTGGGGGCTGTTTTAGCGAGAAAAATACAGAAACCTGATTTTGTACCATACAAAGACATTTAAACTCATGGTCTGTTTCTCGTAGCAATGAGTCCTGAAATAGTCACCAAAATGATCATGGAATTGGAAGGTAATGAGTCTTCTGTGTTTCTTGATGGAGTTACAGCAGAAATGCTACCTACATGTTAACCTCTTGTAGGGTTGAATTTCACCAAAAGTTCTTGGACACATTTTTTTCAATTTGTAACACGACCTCGAATACCAATGTGTGTGACCCTGACTCAAAAACCAACGGTACTCCAATACAAATTTTCAACCCCCATTTTATTACCGCTTTCAGGGTTGAATTTTCAAAACTCAAAAATACATCTTTTTTTATATAAAGAGAAAAGCCCAAATACTCATTTCTATGACTCTTACTTCAAAACTAACGGTACTTCCATACAAACTCCCATCTCACCCGCTTTTCACCCCTTTATGGATGGAATATAAAAAACCTTTCCTAGTCTAGTCTATGTTATTATAGGAAAATATCAGAATAACAGCTTTTTAGGTGCACCGGTTTGGTCTGGGCCTTCAGTCAGTCAGTCAGTCAGGACATATAATTGAATACGTAAATTATCAGGTCATTTGAAAAAATTTTACTATGAAAAAGTTTAGATCTGGAACTAATTCATTCATTCACTCACATGAATGATACATTATGTATATGTGCGGCACTGTGTACATCTGCATTCAGATAAAAATATTATTTATTTTTGAAATACAATTCACAATGATAACTGACACTATTTATTCATAATGGAAGTTGATATAGCTTTTGTGTTGAGGTCATGATCATTTGTTAATGTAGCGACAACTTTTTTCATGTTAAACAAGTAGCGAACCGAATATCTTTCGTGAATTCATATAATGTACCAACAACAGGTCATAGGAAGAAGTGGGGTAAATCGATATTTAATTAAAATAAGCTCCGTTTAGTGTCTTAATTGATATTCTGTGATCAAGTCCAACTGATTTATTCATAATTTTGCCGCCCCAAGAAATTAATTGTACCAATATCGAATCAGTTCAAATTCACTTATAAAAATGAATTTTTGTACTTACCATATCCATAGATTCTCAAATATATTTGTTATATTGGGAATACTGGAAGACATATTTCTCTCACACTCCTTTCCGTATAAATATAAAATATCTTGAGTTTTATTTCCTTGGGAATAAAAATTGTTTTTTTGAGACAAGTGTGCCATCCAGAATACCAACGGATGAACATACCTCCATAACTAAAATATTTTCAATACTTATTGGGGCATCACTGTACCAAAATTAATGGCGCTAGTTGGCGGAACTTATCCATGTCCAAAAAACAATTTAAACAATCCGAAAAGATAGGGTTTTATAAATTTTGCAACACATTTTCGACGATTTATGGATTTTGTTGCATTTGTTTTGTTTCCTCGAAGTTCTCTTCTATTCCTCTTCTCATTATTTGATCAGAAATCTTTTAAAATCTACCTCCTTTCCTTGAGCTCCGATATGTGTTAGGTATTCTCATACCGGGAATAATTGGAATATGTTATTTTTTTATTTCTGCTACTATTGGTACAGTTCACATTCATTATCTCTCTGCCTGTCTGACTGGCCATACTTTCGGGAAATTTTGTACTTCTCATGAGGCTGTCAATAACCTCTGCACTTTCATCCCATAAGTTCACTTGACTCTTTATGGAGAGTAAATTGGTTAAGGGAAATTTCGGCATTCCATATTCCATTTTTTGTGAGAGAGTTTGTTTATGAAATGAAAAAGGATAGTACAGATATATGAATCACAAACAATCCATGCATTCACAAAAGGATTAGTCCAATGAAAGATTAGGTTCTCAAATCACATCTGTACAAATGGAAAATCGAAATCTTTTCCAGAAGTATGGAAAAAGCCTTTTTTTAATAATTTCGTTCCCGAATTGCTCCAAAGTGTACTATTATGCAAGAGTCCCTTTCTCAAATAGGTGTACCCAGTGCACTTTTTCAAGTATATTCCGTTGTCAAGTATCAAGTCCTGATCTTTTTTTTTCCAGAGCACATTAATACAGTTTCTTCAAAAATACTTCCGAGCTTATGTCAATATCTGACCATCCTCAAAACACCGAGTTTAGTATGTTTTCGTTCAGTTCGTTTTATTTTCTTTTGTGCAATTTTCAAGTTTTTTTCATTGGAAATTGAAACAAAAAGATCATATCACCGAAAAGTCTGAAGTGGTTTATGAAATTCCTTGTTCAAATTGTAATAAAAAATATTTGAGCCACACAAAAAATTGTTTGGAATCACGACTAGCATTACATAAAAGCAATTGTAGAAATTTAAAAGAAAATTTTCCTTAATAACATGTATGGATAACATCATATATGAATTATGATTGTGTCAAAATCTTACATGTTGAAAAAAAAATTGAGTAAAAGACTTTTTAGAAATGGCTGAAATAAAATTGCAATATGATAAAATGAATAAAAAAAAACTGATATTGATAACTAATAATATATATAATATATATATATATATATATATATAATATATATATATATATATATATATATATATATATGCTGACATCTGTTGGTGACTAGATAATGTGCACGAAATTTCGTGCCATTAAAATTCCACGATATTAGGTCTAAGCTTTGCCGCACAGATTAAAGGTGTCTATAATTTGATGCTTCTCACTCACATATATATATATATATATATATATATATATATATATATATATATATATATATATATATATATATATATATATATATATGCTTATATATATATATATATATATATATATATATATATATATATATATATATATATATATATATATATATATATATATATATATATATATATATATATATATATATATATATATATATATATATATATATATATATATATATATGTGGCCCACCACATTCGCCTCGGTATTTCTACGAGAAATGAAGAGAGTTAGGGAAAAACTTTTAGCACAGTTATATGTGGGTTCATGAGGAGCATATTCCAAAATTATTTTGAAATATATAGGGCGATCCCCAACAAAATTACATACCAAAGTTATATTTTTTCTTATGGAACACCCTATATTTTTTTATATTGTTAGATACTATAGACAAAATGAAAGTGAGTAACTATTATATTTCCCATACTTAAAACTGACCGTTTCTGAGAAATTTTGAGAAATTTAAAAATACAGACCATAATTTGAAAATTGTTTTCACCCTGTAACGTGTAACGAGCTGCTCGTGATTAGATGTACTGCTTAGCTCAAAGGTTAAAGTTAACTACTACTTGAAATTTTTAATGCAATATTATACAGAGGGGTGAAAAAAAGTGCCTCAAAATTTGGACACACATTTAATTAAATAACTTCTTAAAGTTGAAAGGAACACCCCGTATTTAGTGGCGTAATTTGACGCAGAATCAGATTTCCTTCAAAACTATAATAGGGTTCCCTATACCTATCTCTTCTGCTTTTTACACAAAAGGCGTTTTTATATTTTACTTATGAGTAATTTTTTTACCTCAAAAATGAAACACACTGTATTGTAATGAAAAGCTCAAAAGTCATTTTATCGAAAAATTAAGAATCTTAAATAGTTTATTATTTTAATACATGCTCAAAATGGTGTCCATTATTCTCGATGCATAGGAGAACTCTTTCTTGAAATGAGTGCTGAACTCTGGATAACATATTTTGCGGTATGGAACGAAACGCATTTCTTATTCGTACTTTCATATCCTGAGGAGTCGTTGGCGGTGTATCGTAAACAATACTTTTGATATATCCCCATAAAAAATAGCCTACTATTATTAAAAAAATAGTATAATAGGTTTTATAGGAAATCGTAAATGTATGTTTTTATTGACCCCATATTGAAATTTTGGTATTTATTTCAATATGAAGTTTAATTTGCTAAGAAACAAGCGAATTTAACATATTTCGCCTCAATAATTAAGACACGTGCATCTTCTTATTTGGAAGAATGCTTTAATATTTCAGAAATGGCAATAAATTTGAGTTCTTACATTTGCCTGCATTTTACTTTAGATACACCGTATTTTCAAAAATTTTAACTTCTGCTTCTAGCGAATCTACGTATTCCTTAATAAAAAGGTTTTTAAAACGCTTTTCAAGCTTTTCATTACAATACAGTGTGTTTCATTTTTAAGATAAAAAAATTACTCATAAGTAAAATATAAAAACGCCTTCTGTGTAAAAAGCAGAAGAGATAGGGAATCTAATTCTGCGTCAAATTACGCTACTAAATACGGGGTGTTCTATTCAACTTTAAGAAGTTATTTAATTGAATGTGTGTCCAAATTTTGAGGCAATTTTTTTCGCCCCTCTGTATAATATTGCATTAAAAATTTCATGTAGTAGTTAACTTCGACCTTTGAGCTAAGCAGTACATTTATTCACGAGCAGCTCGTTACACGTTACAGGGTGAAAACAATTTTCAAATTATGGTCTGTATTTTTAAATTTCTCAAAATTTCTCAGAAACGGTCAGTTTTAAGTATGGGAAATATAATAGTAACTCACCTTTATTTTGTCTATAGTATCTAAAAATATAAAAAAATATAGGGTGTTCCATGAGAAAAAATATAACTTTGGTATGTAATTTTTTTGGGGATCACCCTATATATTTCAAAGTAATTCTGGAATATGCTCCTCATGGACCCACATATGACTGTGCTGAATGTTTTGCCCTAACTCTCTTCATTTCTCGTAGAAATACCGAGGCGAATGTGGTGGGCCACCCTGTATATCTATTTATGAATAATGATAATCCTATTGGCATATATATCATTACATTCAACTTCAAGGTTGAACATAATAATGCAAAATGGAGAACAATAAAAAGATTGAAGTTCAGCCTCTGTTAAACATAATATTGAGATTCTGAATAGTTTGCGAAAATGAATATCCATAATTATCAGAAAAATAAGTTTTTTTCCTGGTAGAGTTATAAACACTCACAGACAAAAATATTGCATATTTTATTTACAATCATTTTATAAGTTTATTTATTTTCCATTGTAATATTTATTGCCATTATGGTACGTACATCAATAGTCGAATATTCCAAAACCGCACAAAAGATTTGTACACAAATGGATGAAATTCAACAATTTTTCGAAGAAACATATTACCAAATTCATACCAAGTATTTCCTCCTACGCAATAGCAGGTTGAAATTTCCAGAGGTACCCCACAGGGGGGAATACTCTCCCCCCTTCTGTGGGACATGGTTGTAGATGAACTGCTAATTTTTCTGAATAACCAAGGGTATTACTCTCAAGGGTATGCAGATGACTTGGTCATCCTCATCAAGGGAAATAATACTCGAACAACCTCAGAGCTAATGCAAAATGCACTGAGGACAGTAGAGGAATGGTGTAACAGAGAGAGCCTAAGGGCAAATCCGAACAAAACAACACTAATTCCCTTCACCCGGAGGAGAAACATGGGAGATCTCATACCTCCCAGACTATTCGGTGAAACATTACAAGTAGTAGAGCAGGTGAAATGTCTAGGGCTGATTCTTGACAAGAAACTAGCCTGGAACCCGCATCTTCAACATGTAACCAACAAAAGCAAGATAACCCTTGCAGGAGAGCTTTTGAAAAAACCTGGGAGCTTAAACCGAAAGCCATGCACTGGCTTTACACAGCAGTAAAAAGACCAAGAATAACTTATGGCTCACTCTTATGGTGGCCAAAAACAAATCAAAGACAGGCAAAAACCAACCTTGGGAAAATCCAGAGGCTTGCCTGTCTCTGTATCACGGGTGCAATGAGTAGCACTCCAACAGCTGCAATGGAAATCATCCCAAACCTCGAACCCCTTGACTTACATGTCATTGGAGAGGCCAGGATGAGTGCATACAGACTGAAACAAACAAAAAACTGGAGAATCCGAACAACTGGACATACCAGAATCACTCATGTAATCAACATCGAAGAACTCGAAATGATTTCAGATTACATGCAACCCCTATACTCATTCGAAAAACCATCCGAAACACGAATTGATGGATCTGGATGGGCCCCGAGTATAGAATCACAATCAACTGCGGACATAGTCTGGTATACAGACGGTTCAAAGACAGTTGAAGGAACGGGAGCAGGAATACATGGGGTAAGGCCAAGAAGGGATTACATAATACCACTTGCTAAATGCTCCACGATATTCCAAGCTGAAACACATGCTATCATGGTATGCATTCAGAAGAATCTAGAAAGTGGTTATAGGAAAAAACACATCTACATTCTATCTAACTGTCAAAGTGCTATCAAAGCACTCAACTCTATACAGATAAAGTCCAAACTGGTCTGGGACTGCCTCCAGAACCTCATCGAGCTGGCAAAACACAACAAGGTCACCTTGATGTGGGTGCCAGGTCATAGAGGCATTGAAGGCAACGTCAAAGCGGACCAGCTAGCTAGACAAGCATCTTAAACGCTATTCACAGGGCCAGAACCTGCACACGGGATTAGCAAAAACCGATGCAGGACCCTGATCGACGAGTGTATAAAAAGAAGACACCAACAATATTGGGATCAAACTGTCGGGCAAATACACAGCGAAGTCATGGTAGGGCATCCAAACCGGACTCTGACGGCTGACCTTCTGAACCTGAACAGAACGAAGGCTCGTATAATAATAGGTCTGTTAACTGGACACTGCGGCCTAAGAAAACACCTAAACACCATGGGAGTACGCAGGGAAACCGTGGAGTGTAGGCTGTGTGATGAAGAGGAGGAAACAGCCTCTCATATTATCTTCGACTGTGACGCCCTAAGTAGTAGGCGACACAGAACCTTTGGAGAGATCAGCCCGGAAACAGGCATGAATCCGAAGAACCTTATCAACAGGCTTCTTAACCTGATTAAAGGCACAAACCTGTTTGAATGAGGAACCACTGACGACAGAGTGATACAATAGACCCCAGCTGGTCGCAGTGTCAAGGGAAGCTAAGTGCCAACCCTGTCTCTGG
The DNA here is from genome assembly GCA_018342105.1 of Gonioctena quinquepunctata. NCBI lineage: Eukaryota > Metazoa > Arthropoda > Insecta > Coleoptera > Chrysomelidae > Gonioctena > Gonioctena quinquepunctata. The sequence continues at coordinate 44,836 of JAFIRS010001028.1, read as the reverse complement.
CTCGTCAGCCTTCAACCAACCAACCTACGCATACTCTGCATACGGTTTTTGAGAGTTTTTTGCAAATATTATTGGAAACGTTTTTTGGAAATAGGGAGGTTCTTTGAGGTCCCTATGATAATCTACTTTTCTCCAGCTTCCATTTGTTCGCTATTTTCAATTAAATAAGTTGAGGCTGAAAAACAGCCACCGGATGCCACTTTGATATGCTTTTTCGACAAAATGATGCCCGAATCTCCCCTAAAAAATCTGTATTGGCGGCAAAGCAAATGCACTGAAGCGCCTCGGCCGGTGCGTCGCGTGGTTTGCTAGGTCCGACCGGTATAGGCCCATTCACTATTGTCCAGAAAGTCACCATTAATCTCGATGCATTGTCAGGCCATGTACAGAGGAGATACTTATCATTGCGAAACAAAAGAAATCAAATTGAATAGTGCGCTACGTGCTACATGAATCGTGATCCCCTTTATATATTATTAAAATGCTCTCATGTCTTCTAACCAGTTTGAAGTGCATGGCGTTCATCGTATATCATCCTAAGAGAAAACATGAATTGGAAATGAAAGACGAGAGGTGGGGTTTTTGTATATGGACCGAATCACACAAAGAAACGTGATTGCTTGAATTTATTTTTTGTGGAACAACTGAATTTTCCGAGTTTACTCGAAGGTTTTAGACGCTGTAGTAACTTTATTAGTCTTGTTCTGAACGTCCATCGTTTGGGTTTGAAAGATTCTTCCGACGTTTCGATCGTCTTCAGATGAATCCTGGCAAGCTTATGTGCCACAAGACACACCGAAGTTCCTAGGACTATACTACTGAAGTGAACTAGAGCAGTTTTAACTGATCGATTTGTAATATATACAGAAAACATTTCGGAGTTTTCAAAGAAAGATACTAGCCTTCGGGCCATTGCAATTTCAAATATTTTCGAGTAGGCCCCGTCACTTATTCCACAAACATACCAGATTGTTTTTGTTCAAAGGTCTGACTTCAAGATTTGATTCTTATAGTACGCCTTTTGCCTTTCACTGACAACAAACATTATTGTATGTGATTTCATATAAATCATTTGCTTGGTTATATTCTGAATTATTTTTCGATAAATTTTGGAGTAGAACTAAGTATCATTTCATTTGTGTTGTTTTAGGTGAATAAAAGAGAGAGAGAGAGAGAGAGAGCAATTAGTTTTTTTTGTTGATCCAGATTTCCAAAATTTTTCAATGTAGGGAGGGTGTCAAATACTTCAATTTCTTTGTTTCATTGTATACCTCTAACCTGCCATCTTTCTGTTGCCGAAATTTGTTACTAAAACCTGAAAACTGATACATTATCTTTCTCGAAGTCGGAAATTGGGTGGCATAGGAGTAACTGGGCTGAGTGATCTGAAACACCTGTATCAATAATTTTGCCAACTTTTTCTCCCCTGAAATTTGTGACAATGTTGTCGGGACTGTGCCGAGTTGTTCATGTTGGGTGAAGAATCATTGCTTGTTGCTGTACATTCCTAAAACTTGCATTCTACCTTTTTGAGGCCAGTGTTATGAATGTTTTTTTCAGTAATGGATAACAACTTAATTTCAATTTTGTCCGTTTTTCCGTGTGGTATATCATTCTATTGATAATTTTGGTAGATATGTTATCTACCTTAGATATATTGGGAATGTGTTCGTTATAGATTTTCTTCTATTGATATATTCATATCTCAGGAATTCGCTAAAAACAATAGACCCAGGAATTATTGAGTAGAAACACACATTGAACTTTATACCACTGAAGAGATTAATTCCAAACCTTCCATAAGTAATATGAGAGATAAAAAAAGTGAGGTTTTTCATTTCAGGAAGACATCAATGACACACATATTGAGATCACCTATCAACTCTCAGATGAAGAAAAAAATCGAAAAATGTCAAACCGCATCACAAAGTATATATTCATCTAACATTAAAATTATTGAAAAGGAAAACAATCCGATTTTCTGAAAGAAGGATTATTATTTTGGTTGAGCTATGAAAAAAATCTCAGCGTTTTTCTCCATTTGTTATCGATTACTTTTCATTTCTCATTTTATTATATGATTAGCTGATTCTCGCGACTTCGACCGCGTAGAATTTGTATTTTTTCCTATGTTTTTCTTTGTGCTGTGCCATCTAGCTCATGCATGTGGCTTTGCCCGCTTCCCGTTATCCCGTATCCGGTAATCTCGTTTCCCGTTATCCCGTTTCCCATGTGGCATAATTGATTTGAGAGCGAAAGTAATGCGTTGTGACAAATTTACTAACCTTTTTTCATCCCTTTAGGGAAGAAATTTCGAAAATTACGTATCGTTCAGATGTCCATGATGTAAATATTAGAAAAAGAGGTTTACTTACTGTACCTCACTTCATGACTGAGTTTTTCAGACGTTCGTTTACATACCAAATTTACTCTCAATATAATGCCATTCCATCCGAGTTTAAGGTTTATGATATTTCAAAATTTATTTTGGACAATCAAATTTACCAGTAACGTAAAATATCTACCTGCTCATCTTTTTCTTTTTTTTTTTTTTAATATAAATTGTTTAATGCTTATTTTATATCTAATTTGTATCTATTATTGTACCTATTACGATACACTCATATTTTTTTCGAATTTTTCTTTTTTTTCCTTTATTATCTTGGTTTCAAATAGTAATTAATGTATTTAATTCTATGTTTTAGCAGCTATCAATTATGAATTACACAAGATTTGTTTGGGTTGAGTGGAAGAATATTTTTGTTGTGCAGTAATATACAACGAAAATAAACCACCTATTATTGTCAAATGCATTTGAGTTTAAGGTAAATTATTTGTTTTTGTGCTTTTATTTGAAAATAATAAAGACGTTTATTATTATTATCAAACACGATTTTTTTTTGAGAGAGACAGCCAGAAGATCAATTTTTATGACCCCAAATTAAAAAAACCCCAAAAATGTTCCCAACCTCCCCCCCCCCATTTAATCCATTTTAGGGTTGAATTTCTAAAACACTGAAACATATTTTTCTTCAATCGTAACAAAAACCTCAGAGATCAATTTTTATGACCCTCACTTGAAAACTAACTGAACCATCATACAAATTTTCACCCCTCCCCCTCAAACCACTTTAGGGGTTCTATTTCCAAAAACACTGAAAATGTATTTTTTATTAAAAAAAAGGCCCTTTAAACATTCCCCCCATTTCTTTTTAAAACTCAAAAACAAATTTTTATGACCCCAACTTAAAAATAACCGAACACTCAAAAAGCTTCCAATCTCCATTCAACCCTCCCCTTCACCCCTTCAGGGGTTTTATTTCCAAAACACTGGAACATGTATTGATTTATTTGTAACAAATACCTCAATATCAATTTTTATGACACTAACATAAAAACTAACGAAAACCCTTATACAAACTTTCACCCCCATTTCACCCCATTGGGGGTTGCATTTCTCAAAACACTGAAGCACTATTTTTTCATTTGTTTATGGATGGAATATCAGGAAAGTGGTTATCCACGTCATCATAGCAATGCGCTTTCAAAATGTCAGCTCTTTAGGTCCAGCGGTTTGGTCTGGGCGTCGATCAGTGAATCAGTCAGGATATATGTAAAGATAATACCTTCAACATCGATTATAAATCATCAAATTCCTAATTTCAAAAAGCAAATTCCCAACAAAATATTGGTCATCCCCGAATAATTCAATAAATAATTCATTCAATTATCCACTTCATCACCTTTACACCTAATTTCTGTCAGAATAGTGGCTGGTAATTCCTCTTCCAAAAAAAAGTTATCGGCTTTTTAGCTCTGTATAATTATATGTCTGAAAATTCAACAAATCGGATTGAACTGCCAACGGAGCCGAAAAACCCAATAAAACTCCCTAATCCAATTGAAATTAAACCTGTCACAAGGCTGTTGTGAACCACTCAAATGCGTTGTGGAATAGCCTTCCTAATTTTCACTGTCTTGTCAAATAAGATTGAGATCCAAATGAGTGGCGTCGGGACCAGCTGCGGCCGTGACAACTGACAATCTGAAAGTAGTTAGTTGCGATAAGGAGTGATTTCTTGAAGTTACATGACAACGTGACAGCTTACATCAAATACAATATAAACAGTCGGGAGTCACTAATGTGTTGATCTTTCACCCCCAGGATATGGTTTCACTTGTCATCTATAGGAGTTTTGATATTTTAATAACGTTGGGGAACATATCAGAGTAGAAAAATGTTGGTGTGGTTATAGCAGTTGGGGTTTCAGGTGCCAGAAAAGAAAATGAACATGGACAAGGAGTAAAACTATTTTTTAACGCTGACGTTTTGGAATAGTACTGTCGAATCGTTTTATTATTTTCGTTGATATTTCAATCTGTCGGTGATGTATTTATTAACAAAGAATATCAATAATAAGGATAGCCATTGATAAAAAAAATTCGACTGAACATAGACTTCCATTGTCATCCATATCTTTCTAGATTGTTCCAGTAGTCTTTATTTCATTTGAAAAATTGTTGGAATATAACAAGCTTATTCCATTAATTTGTTGAAAATATAAACAGGATGTTCATAAAATCAGATGTGGAATCATCTGCGACTGAAAGATAAACTTTAGTCACTATCTTCCATCGTCAAGATAACCTCTTGTGGGGTATTCATATTGAAAAGGGAAACATTCTCAATTGAATATTGATAGAAAGATTTTTCTGTGAATTGAAAAATCCACGATTAAAATGAAGTTATTTTTTGTGAATGTCTAACAGAAAACAACTACTTCCCCGGCTAAAGCCACGCTGGACATTGAACTACATCTGATAGATATTCTGAGAAGGCCCTAACTCAAAAGAAAAGATCTGAAATTGAAAATTTGCATTTTCATTCAGATAGTTATTTGATTTCCTATTCCAGTCTTAATTAAGAACTCATAAAGATGAATGAGGCAAAGAAGAATGTTTTCCAAAAGAGAGTACTCACCAGAAATCATTCGTAACATTGACGCAGGAGAGACATCGCATTCACTAGGTCTTCAATACATTTTTGTCGACGAAAATCTATTTCACGCTTCCACGATCATCAGGAAGACCGGAAGAAATGGGAAACACATTTTCAAGAAGCAATCTCACTTTGCAAAGATGGAAAAAGTTAGAATCATTTCTTTTGGAGAGACACTTTGAAATAAGTGTTTTCTGACATTAAAACCTGTCATGGGGTATGATAGATTGATTTGTTGAAAATATAAACAGGATGTTTATAAAATCAGATGTGGAATCATCTGCGACTGAAAGATAAACTTTAGTCACTATCTTCCATCGTCAAGATAACCTCTTGTGGGGTATTCATATTGAAAAGGGAAACATTCTCAATTGAATATTGATAGAAAGATTTTTCTGTGAATTGAAAAATCCACGATTAAAATGAAGTTATTTTTTGTGAATGTCTAACAGACAACAACTACTTTCCCGGCTAAAGCCACGCTGGACATTGAACTACATCTGATAGATATTCTGAAAAGGCCCTAACTCAAAAGAAAAGATCTGAAATTGAAAATTTGCATTTTCATTCAGATAGTTATTTGATTTCCTATTCCAGTCTCAATTAAGAACTCATAAAGATGAATGAGGCAAAGAAGAATGTTTTCCAAAAGAGAGTACTCACCAGAAATCATTCGTAACATTGACGCAGGAGAGACATCGCATTCACTAGGTCTTCAATACATTTTTGTCGACGAAAATCTATTTCACGCTTCCACGATCATCAGGAAGACCGGAAGAAATGGGAAACACATTTTCAAGAAGCAATCTCACTTTGCAAAGATGGAAAAAGTTAGAATCATTTCTTTTGGAGAGACACTTTGAAATAAGTGTTTTCTGACATTAAAACCTGTCATGGGGTATGATAGATTGATTTGTTGAAAATATAAACAGGATGTTCATAAAATCAGATGTGGAATCATCTGCGACTGAAAGATAAACTTCAGTCACTATCTTCCATCGTCAAGATAACCTCTTGTGGGGTATTCATATTGAAAAGGGAAACATTCTCAATTGAATATTGATAGAAAGATTTTTCTGTGAATTGAAAAATCCACGATTAAAATGAAGTTATTTTTTGTGAATGTCTAACAGAAAACAACTACTTCCCCGGCTGAAGCCACGCTGGACATTGAACTACATCTGATAGATATTCTGAAAAGGCCCTAACTCAAAAGAAAAGATCTGAATTTGAAAATTTGCATTTTCATTCAGATAGTTATTTGATTTCCTATTCCAGTCTTAATTAAGAACTCATAAAGATGAATGAGGCAAAGAAGAATGTTTTCCAAAAGAGAGTACTCACCAGAAATCATTCGTAACATTGACGCAGGAGAGACATCGCATTCACTAGGTCTTCAATACATTTTTGTCGACGAAAATCTATTTCACGCTTCCACGATCATCAGGAAGACCGGAAGAAATGGGAAACACATTTTCAAGAAGCAATCTCACTTTGCAAAGATGGAAAAAGTTAGAATCATTTCTTTTGTTTCCCTTATTCCATTAGTTGTAAATTCCCAATACAAAACTGGTGTTATTTTACATTGGCTGTATTGATTACACTGGAAGGACAACGAGCGGGAGAGTAGTAAGAAATCACAGTCTTTATTGTTCATTCAAAATAAATCAATTACCAAGAAAATTGAAGAAACTGATAGAAGAATTTTCTGGTCAACATCCCAAATTAATAACCCAACCCCAAATGTTAATGTAATATGTCGTAATGCAAAAGTTGAACTACATCTAATAGTAGTTCAATGTCCAGCGTGGCTTTAGCCGGGAAAGTAGTTGTTTTCTGTTAGATATTACAGAAATAACTTCATTTAATATTTCAACGTTCTAATGAAATTAAAAAGGGGAATTTTGGAAATGTTCCAACGTGATATCATCAGGTTTTATTACATATAAATGAAAAGATTGAAAGAAAAGTTATGATTATCTGACGTATTGATATGGTTGAAAACAACACAACCTCGGCAACATTTTATCTTGAAAAAAATCAGATGTTTGATGTTCAACCAATTAACAACGTTGTTTCAGCATATGTGTGTTTATTGGGTGAGAATTTTATTATCATCTTCAAGCGAGGAATTTCAGAAGAATCACAGCTACTAATGACTCGCTCTAGATAACCATGTCTTGCCGCCTTGAACTTTTTCATAGCATTAGTAGTCTGATCAACATGTGCCTTTTTTTCGAATTCGAGTTTGCCTTCACCAAAAATTATGATCATGGTATCTTGACATTTTTTGAATTGAAGTCGAAACTATTGTTAAAGTTAAACAATTTAGTAATAAAAGTGAGGTTTCGTTTTTTGCGGATATCTCAAAAACTTTTGCAGATATCTGACATCGGAATTCTACCACCAATATTTATAATTTAATTGAGAGGTGGAAATAGGGTTGAAAACGAGTCATGTGGCTTCCGCGTTCAATTAAACAATTTGTTTTTTCAACTCAATAATGAAAATAAGAGCCTAGTGGAAGGAACGTTTCCCAGTGAATGGAAAATAGGCCAAATTGTACCTGTTTACAAACATGGGGATGAGAACGACATTGCCAATTACAGGCCTATATCAATCCTTTCTCATTTTGAAAAAATATTTGAATCAATCTTGACTGAAAACTTTTTCTTTCAAGTTGAACATGTTATAAATGCGTGGCAGCATGGCTTTCATAGAAAAAGATCAACGCTTACCAATCTTGTACCATACGTTCAAGAAATCTTTTCGTCCTTGGAAAAGGGTAAGTCAACTTGGGTAGTTTACACTGACTTTTCGAAAGCTTTCGACAAGGAACATCATCCAACCCTTGTCGTTAAGCTTCGAAATTTTGGTATATATGGAAGTTGCTCACGTCATTTATTGAAAATCATAGGCAATATGTCGTAATGGATAATTCCAGATCTTCGTCATCGTTAGTTACATCAGGTGGTCCCCAAAGGTCACATCTCGGCCCTCTCTTGTTGAATATATTCATTAATGACATCTGCGAATGTTTTGAGAATACAGATATACAGCTATACGCAGATGACCTGAAGGTCTACAAAACCATCACTTACTTGGAAGACTATGATATGCTTCAGACAGACCTTGATAATTTCTCCATTTACTGTGAACTGAACAAGCTGAAACTGAATCCGGATGAGTGTCAAACAATCCTCTTCACCAGAAACAAAACGCCAATTCATTTTGATCTCACCATAAACGGGCAATCAATAAATAATGTTGAATCAATCAAAGACCTTGGAGTTATTCTTGATACTGAATTGAATTTTGACTCGCATATTGAGGCTATAATCCAAAAAGCATCACGTAATCTTGGTTTTATTTTGAGGGTTGCCAAATCCTTTCGACGCACTGAAACGATAATTACGCTGTATAATTCAATCGTGCGTAGCCACTTAGAATATGCCTCTACAGTGTGGAACCCCTTTTATAATGACAAAACTAATAGAGTTGAGAGAATACAGCATAAATTAATAAATGAGTTGAATTTTCGTTTCGATAAAAGACTTCACTTCCTCTCATACGAATGTAATGTCACTTTTTACAAGCTTGAAAATCTAAACCTGAGAAGGCAATTCTTTGACATCTGTTTTGTATATAAAATTCCTAATAACATGATAGACTCTCCATGCTGTACAAGTTTTTTCCACTTGAATAGTACTAGATACTTTGTGCGACATCGGCTACTTTTCGTATCTGGTAGGATAACTACCAATTTTGTCAAATTCACCACTATATAGATGTATGAAATTCTGTAATTGTTTAACTAATGAAGACCTTGATATTTTTTCGACCAGGTTGATAAGTTTCAAGAGAAAATTGAAGTCTGTGCTGTATAAATGTAAAGTAGTTGCTCCCGCAATATTGCGCTGAATAATTTGTAATTTATATCTGATTTCTCTTGTTGATAATTTCAAGATATATAAAGCTTTCTTCTATTTCGTTATTAACACCATTGCTACTGTTACCTTCTCTCCTAAATGTTGTCATTTTTCATTGTGGACAATCAAACACTACATGAACAACATAACTTACTATAGTCTTGTTTTAGTTAAATCTACTTATTATATGTAATCTGTGTGATTCTGTCACTGGATAGTCTCATATATCTGTTGAATCACCTACCTCTCAAAAATGAAAAATAAATAAAAAACAAAAACATTCTTGTACCATTTGGATTCATGAATAAATAATAATTCGTCTAAAAAATGCCGCAATTTTTGTGTTCTTATAAGTTTGTCGTTCTCTTTCAGTTTTCCATTATTGTAATTGAAGATACGATAAAAACACTTCAGGTCTTTTCTATTCTCCGTTAGAAAATGAATGAATTGAGCTTCCAACACAAAGCTTGTGAACACGAAAATATTCAAAATTATTAAAAAAAAATTATTTTTTCCATTACAAAGTCATACATGGTTGTTTTTATTTCATTTTGCGAAGAAATCCTTTTGTTTATTACTAATTGTTTATTAAATAAAAAAATAAAAATACACCAATTTCTTTCAGAATATGAAAAAGCAAAACAAATATTGCTTTGAAACAACGATTCCTCAATATTGATATTTAGCAGCAAAAAAACTTTTCAACAAAAAATTAAACCGACGAAAAAATCAACTGAAAAGCAAAAAATAAAATAAACCTTCTTAGTCTAAATGGTAATTGAGCTCCTAAACTAATGTAAGTAACTGATTTTGAGTCGGCGCCAAACAAACAATTATCGAAGATCATTATCTATGAAAGAAGTCATCAAAACGCAGCCGTGCATCTCACTGCCATCATTTTACGCTTCACCTAATTCAATGGCTAGTTTGTTTGGCGCCGACTCAAAATCAGTTACTTACAGTAGTTTAGGAGCTCAATTATCATTTAGACTAAGTGGGTTTATTTTATTTTTTGCTTTTCAGTTGATTTTTTCGTCGGTTAAATTTTTTGTTAACAAGTTTCTATTTTTTACTTTTCAGTTCCGTATTTCATTGGTTTAATTTTCTGTTAAAAAGTTTTTATTTTTCAATTTTTTGTGGCTAAAATCTACCAATTACCACCTACTTGTTTTTTGATTACTTCCAAAATACTTACTTACCCACCTTACTTCAACTATTACCAGTTAAATAATATGATTATCTACTTTTACTATTTGTTGTAATATAAATTATTTTCGTTGTTCTGGTTAGTTTATTTCATTAATTTGTATATCATTCCATCCTCTCATAAAATATACTGATTTTGACGGATGTGGAACAAGAATAATGTCAGTAGCGATCTGTCATTGTCAACTACGTATGTGTGTGCCAATGTTCACTAGTGAAAAATCAATTATTCCCTATTTTCCCACCCGTAAGGGTGGCTAATTACTTCCAAAATCCAAATATAAAGTATATCCTATCTATTAAAAAAAGAATCATCCAAATCGAAGAACCCAGTACAAAGTTATGCCTGATAGAATCGGTTAACGGACCAGAATTCAGAGGGTGAGTGATCAATCTCCTTCATTTCGCCACCCTTAGGGGTGAATTTCATCTTTTGAATTCAAATGGGACCAAATTCGAAGTCCACTGAAAAATGAATTATCGGAATCGGACGCCTCAGTAAAAAGTTATGCGTGATCATACATAAAAAAATATGATGGAAAAAAAAATAATACGGGTCGAATAGAGAACCTCCTCCTTTTTGGTTTCGTCGGTTAAAAAAAATACATAATCAACAAATGCGTTTCTAAGCAATTCTTGTTTTTGAAGAAACGATTTTTTTCTTAAAAATTTATTTCAATCGATGATTAGATTTCCAAAAATAATTCCAATTTTCTCATAAACAATGCATTTGTTCAAAACAATTATTTAAACAATAGGAGTGAAAAATAAAAAAATAAAACATTTCCATGTAGTTTTCAACAAAAATTGAATAATCGGGATATTTAAAATGTTTTATTAATAATATTATTTGAGCTTTTCATTTTTTTGTTGTTAATTTAAAAGTGGAATATCAGTTTTTTAATCTTTTCAGTGGGGATGTTTTCTAAAGCCTTTGAAAAATAGATCCAAGAAGTGCAAAAAACCTCAGGTTTTTAGTTTGAAAATTATGAGGGTTATGAGAATTCCGGGAGGTTGGAAGTTTTCTTCAATTTCACTCTCTTTAAGCATTTTTTTTTATTTAAGATATTTGCATTAGTTTCATGAAAAATGAGATCCACCTTTTTTTACTAAATTGTTTACAACTTTTGCATTTTTGTCGAGCGGGACTTGAATTTATTCAAACATTTCTAGATGCTATTACGAATCGAATGACACCTTAATCATACTTTTCGGTGGTGAAGGGGAACTCGAGGTAGAAAAAATGGCATGTTGATCAAACTATAGTGCGTGTTTCTGGTATAAAAGTAAATAATCACCAAGAAATTGATTTGACATCGTATCAGGAATGATGAGAGAAATGATTGCATCAGCTTATTATAATGATAACTCAATACTAACCATCTGCATATTAACATTCAGGACAGCCATCACGCCATCCCCTTCATTATTAATATTGTTTCCCTAATCGAGGAAGGCTTGAGAGGCATTAATGCTCGAATAATTCAAGACATCCCGACACATCCGCCTTGCACTCGATCTAAGCAGGCCGCAAGATCCCTTGGAACTTATAATCTTGGTGAAAATCTCCTTTGTTATCTCGACACCGTCAGAGCACTTGAGAATGCCGCATTGTCCTAGTGCCAAAAGGGTGTTAAAAGACCCCAATCTGACACTTGAAATTCACCACCGGACACGGACTGTGGAATTGTGTTCTTAATTCTTCGGGAGAGCTTTGTCACACTAAAGTACTTCACTTTATTCTTTGAATTGTTCGTTTTAATGAAATTGACAAGGGCTTTCATTCTGAACGAAACTTCTTGTGCTTTGTAGTTCTTTGTGGTCAATTCTATTACTACTAATGGGAGGATAATACAATGGACAGTGTGTCTTCCTGCGATGTGCTTTCGTGATATATCTGGCGAATATTCGGAACACAGAAGGACATACAGGGTGTCCTATTTGAAACGTAATACGCACTTAATAACCAACCAGTTCTTCGAAAATTCTGAATTTTGTTGGAGTAAGTTCCAATAACTGAAAACACTATTGATTCTTTGTCGATGTTTCGACTTTTATAATGTCGTCTGAGAGTTGATGAACTATTTTTAATTTGTATGGATGAAATTTGTCATTTTTTCAACGTCCTGTGTACTGTACTCCGACTGACTCCACAGGTAGATGCAACGTGAGTTTTGAGAAGCACTGTATATTATATTGACTTTGATGATTCATCGAAACTCATGCCCTTTCAACTTTTCTCAACAGCACTGAATATTTTCATATCGAAAACCAATCAACTGGAGCCCTATATTGAAACCCTTCGCCGATTCCATATCTCAATTTCCGATACCCACACTTTCGTAAAAATGTCACGCGTGACCTTTTCCGGAAAATATAAATTGCATTTTCGTTTACGAGAACGAACAGTTCCATGCAAAGCTGGAAATTTGGTTGGTCGTTAATTGAGATTGTGGTGGAAGCTGACCTGCCCAGGTATCTAACAGCTATGTGGTGGTTTGTATGCATGTTTTTGTCAAAAAAATACGTGTGTCCAGTTTGAAATGGCCTGGTGGTTAGTGTGTTACGTTTGGTTTTAATCGTATTATCGGTCGTATCGAATTGTGCTCCCAAATTGTGGAAATACTTCATCTGCCTGGTGCTTGCCTACACATGCCCCAACACTTCCTAACTTCCATCGTTCTGTTCTGAAAATCCTCTGGGTACTCATGTAATATCAATTTGTTGTTACACGGAAGTGTATTAGCCATTTATTTTAATATATTTGTCAATATTTCATGGGAATCTAGAGGTCAAAGAAGAGAGGTATTTCCCGAAGCAGTATTGAAGGAAGACAAAGCAGAGCCCTTTGAAGAGTAGATGGGTGAGCTAGTCTTAGACAGTGACTGGCGCACCCTGCCTGTTAATTTCTACAATTCTTCTAATCTAGACAGACTATGATTTTGGAATAACAAAAAAATTGTCCAAATTTTGTTGAAAACCAAATGCGTCGGTAGAAATGCATTTTTTATGTCGTACCACTATTGGCATCTCGAAAACGGTAAATGATACGCAGTTGGTTGAATCAGACAAAAGTTGACTATTTTAGTGAACAATGAAACAATGTTTCCAAATCGAAAATATCCCGAAGGATTTTTAAAATATACGGGGAAAACCGATATAGCCCGTTTTCTTTTTTTGCGCTGGTGCCTCTATTTTTAGGAATATGGAGATGTGTTCGAGAATCTTTCGTCTCTGTTTTGAATTTGCTTCGATATGCTGTACTTTGATTTTCAATTCGACGTTTCGTTCTTCCGGGGCCACCCTCAACTCAGTTTTTTACGAATTCGGTCCTGTTTTTTTTTCAATGAATTCAAGTTATTCTCATCTCACCGAGTTCAGATATGTATCTTACCTGGTTTTTGTTTCTATATTTCTGCCCTCAAGTTCCATGATCAAGGTAGGAACAATCAAAATTCCAAAACTTATTTTCCACTTATTTTGCTCTAGCATTCGCAGGCAGAAGGCGATATTCCACTTTGAATTACATATTAACCTTGAAACTATTCAAAATCAAGTCAAAAAACTATGAAAATATCAAAGAACAACAATTGATATCTCAAGTACACATTTTTTAGTCATCGCTGCCGACGTCTGATAAGATGTTCAAATGGACGCCCACCATTGCTCAAACACATGTTCGCTCTAAAAATGGTATGTTTGTGGCAATTCTGGAGCATTCGGGGAGTTATACCCATGCATGCTCGTTTTATTGAAGCTTTCAACTCCTCCACATTCTCAAAAGTTTAACTGAACACTTTGTCCTTGATGAAACCACATATCGAATAATCAAAAATAGTGAGGTCGGATGAACGCAGTGGCCATTTAATAGGACTGTTGTTTCCTATGTAAATCCAGCATTTATTCTCCTGTCCCCAGTGATAATGAATATTCCTGTTGAACCGTCCATTATTTGTAAAAGACTTTCGTCGTACCATAAAATTCTACTACAAATTTCATCATATAGCCGAAAATGTCTCAGTAGCCATGTGCAAAATTCTGCCCTTTTATTGTAGTCTGTCAAACGCAAATTATGTACTTTTCCCACTCTGTAGGGCTTGAATTAATGTTTTTTCAAAATGTTTCTTGTTGACGAATGCGATATACCACTATTCTCGCTATCTCTCTGAGTGATACTTCCCCATTCTGATTTATCTTGTATTCCACGAATGCTGATTCAAATTATCATTTAACTATGTGTTACATGAAACTTTGAGAAAACTTAGCTAGAACGACGATTTCATTATCACCACCATGTCCAGTAATAGGGCAACTTTTATTCTTAGATTTCACAAATGAACCATGCTCTCGTAAACTTCTTTCAATACGTTGAAAAATTCTGGCATTGGGCTGACGGGATACATTACTTGATACATAGCCAGAGATCTGGTGCTATTACTCGAATACACGAACAATATATCCAATTTCTCATCATTAGAAAACTCCATGGTTTTTTATTCAACCTGTAAATAATATGAATTCGTTAATTTGAAATCTGTCATTCACTTTCTTTTATTCCAGGGCTCACTACATACTTCATGAAGTTTGAAACTTTCCGTTTTTATTTGCAATTTGGGAATACGTATAGGACTCAAATACAGATAGTAGAACTGCCCATTGCTTAATAATGGAAACATAAGAAAAATGCTTCTCGGGTCTTTGACATAAAAAATTTATAAAGTAAATGTATCAATCGTTGTTCCTTGTTATTCCTCTGCTTTTTCCTTTGGATCTCGATTCGATTTCAAGTTTGAGTATTGATTCAAGGTAGATTTATATAAAATTTTATCCTCGCAACTTAAGTCGAATACCCTTTCGAATATGAACAAAAATAAAATCTGGACCGTATTCCAGAGGGGAGGATTTTCATTGTTCGGACCTTGATGATGAAATTTATGGACAGAAATGTGGAAACAGAAACCAGGTGAGAAACATATCCAAACTCGGTAAGATAAGAACTACTTGAATTCCTTAAAAAAAATACAGGTCCGTATTCGAAAAAATTGAGTTTGGTGTGGCCCCCTAGGAACGAAACGTCGTATTGAAAATCAAAGTACAGCATATCGAAGCAAATTTGAAGGTTTTTCTCAACATAGAGGCGCCAGCGCAAGGATAAGGGGCCATTTTGGTTTCCGATTAGAAACATCGTTTCATTGTTCACTAAAATAGGCAACTTCGTATCATTTACGGTTTTCGAGATGGGAATAGTGGTACGACATAAAAAATACGGACTGTATATATATATATATATATATATATATATATATATATATATATATATATATATATATATATATATATATATATATATATATATATTTATATACTGCATATTGAAAGATCGGGTTAAACCACGACTAGAAATTTGTTAATTTCGACGTTTCGGCTCCCATATTGGAGCCATTTTCAAGAAAATTGGAAAAATATACAAATATCTTATATCTTCAAACGAGCAATTTTTTTTTGTCGTAGACTGCAGTGGTCATTAGCCCTGCAGTGTTGGGTTCATTGTTAATTTCATTGATCTATATTTTTGTTAGCAGGCATGTTTGCCTGATGTATTCAATTGTAGTTGCTTCATTTGAGGGTTGAGGATATCGCGTATTGAGTTTGATATAAGTCATTGTTAACGTATAACAGCAAATTCAGTGCAGTCCAAGAGAAGATGTGTTACTGTTGAGGGTGGGTTACAGTGGTTGCATACTGGTGGTCTTTCTACTTTCAGCAGGTGGATATAAGTGGGGTTGGTATAACCTATTCTTAAACGTGTGAGAGCAACTTGTTCTCGCCTGCATGATGTGTGTTTCGTGACCCATGGTTCTATGGAAGGTTTGATATTTTCCATCTATCTGGTGCTTGCAGACCATTCTTCCTGCCATTGGTTTTTAACCGACGAAACCAAAAAGGAAAGGATTCTCTATTCGACGCGCATATTCGTTTTTTTATGTATGATCACGCATAACTTTTCACTGAGACGTCCGATTCCGATAATTTTTTTTTCAGTGGGTTGGGTGTACTTTGAAGTTGGTCCCGTTTGAATTTATAATATGGAATCCACCCCTGAGGGTAGCGAAATGAAGGATATTGATCACTCACCTTCTGAATTCTGGTCCGTCAACCGATTCGATCAGGCATAACTTTGTACTGGGTATTTGGATAATTCTTCCTTTATTAGATAGGGTATACCTCATTGTGGATCATATTTGGATTACGAATGGAATTATCCACCCTTAAGGGTAGAAAAATGGGGTATAATTGATTTTTTATTTGTGAATATTGGCACACATATGTAGTTGACAATGACAGATCGCTAATGTCATTATTTTTGTCCTCCTACATCCGTCACAATCATTATATTCTATGAGAGGATGGAATGATATACAAAGTAATGAAATAAACTAACCAGAACAACAAAAATAATTTATATTACAACAACTAGTAAAAGTAAATAATCATATTTTTAACTGCTAATAGTTGAAGTGAGGTGGGTAAGTAAGTATTTTGGAAGTAATCAAAAAACAAGTAGGTAGTAATCAGTAGATTTCAGCCACAAAAAATGGAAAAATAAAAACTTTTTAACAAAAAATTAAACAGACGGAATACGGAACTGAAAAGTAAAAAATAAAATAAACCTTCTTAGTCACAATAACTAAGCTCCTAAACTGATGTTAGTAACTAGTTTTGAGTCGGCGCCAAACGAACAATCAACGAAGATCATTAAATTACTTCAAAAAAATTATCAGAATGTCACCGCGCAACTCGATACCATCATTTTACGCCTTACCCAATCAATTTGCTTGTTTGTTTGGCGCCGACTCAAAATTTGTTACTCACATTAGTTCAGGAGCTTGGTTATTGAGACTAAGAAGGTTTATTTTATTTTTGACTTTTCAGTTCCGTATTTCGTCGGTTTAATTTTTCGTTAAAAAGTTTTGTATTCTACGTTTGACATGCTTCTTGATATCATCAGAGCGGATTCTTATCTCGGAAACGGCTCTAACGTTTTGGATGAAATTTTGTATATAGATAAGGTTTTACTTTTCAAGTTCATCTATAAAGGCGTCTTTTTATAAAATATTTATTACGACTACAATATATAGCGCCATCTCGTGAATTTTTGAGGTACTTGCATTGTTGCTATTGGATGTTACTCTACTGGTACCTCTAAACTTTGAGAGATGGCGCTAAATAACATTATCCGAATACGAATGTTAGATATGTTTTCGTAGCTAATCTGTGCACTAGGTGAGATTCCAAAATATTCATATGTAATAAGTATGTGATTCGTATCTGAATGCTATATAAATACATTACACTGCAGGAGTGATATATAATTAAAAAAATTAGAAATAAACGTAGTTAGGTCACGAAAGCATAGCTTGTGTGTGACAGTAGTACTAATGTACTTGTGTTGATAAAAAGATTGATAAAAAGATTATTAAAGACATATGTATATATAAAAATAATAATTTACAAAAAGTTAAATGAATATAAAAATAAAAAAGACAATAAAAACATATAATGTGATATAAAATCTAAAAGTTATAGACTGAAGTATGTATATCAGTGCGGGGCTTGGAAATGATATATTTTTTCAGATCTCTCTTGAATCTATTTATATTCTGCTTGTTTTTTAGTTTGTCTGGTAGTTGGTTATAAAGTTTTTGGCTTATATATCTGTGGCTTTTTTGGCCGATAGCTTTATTCATAAAAGGGATCTTGTATTTATTTGCCTTATTTCTAGTATTATATTTGTGGTTAATTTTTTGTAGCTCATGTTGTGTTTCGTGGATCTTTATGTTGCTGAGATGAAAAAAGAGTTGTACTGGGTCGAATATTTCCGTTTGTTGGTGGAGTTCCTCTGAAGGGGAAGGGTTCGATTTTCACTGTATACTATTTTCAGTAGCCGTTTTCGGGTTATTGATACTTTATTCATTATTGTCTTATTTGTTGATCCCCATGCTGATATACCATATGTAATATGTGATTGAACGAGGAAAAAGTATAAAGTTCTCAAATATTTTTCATCGAGTATGTCTCTCAGTATTTTGAAGCGGTATATCAGGAATTGCATTTTTTTGATTGGGTAGTTTATATGAATATTCCATTTCGAATTGGAGTCTAGAAAAATTCCTGGTTTAATTTCAAATGCGTTATCAATATTCAGGTTTTCCGACGGAGGGGAGTTTCTTATATTTGTGTAGATAGGTAGGTAATAAGTTTCATTGAAATTTATTGTTAAGGGTTTATGTGTAAACCAGTTATTAATGCTCAGAAGATCTTGTTCCACCTTTGTCTTCAGGGCAGCCCAAGAGTGGTGCTCGTAAAAGACAGCGGTGTCGTCGACATATGTAGAGATTTTTCCAGAAGTTGGTAATAGAAACGAGTCATTTAGATATATATTGAACAAAATTGGGCCTAAGATAATGCTTTGTGGTACATCGTATTCAATTTTTTAAAATCAGTTTTGAAATCACCAATTTTTGCACACTGATGTCGATCATCCAGGTAGCTACTGAATATTTTCAATGCGACTCTTATACCGATAATTTCAAGTGACTGCAGGAGTGGATGACTGACTGTGTCGAAAGTCTTAGACAGGTCTATGAACACACAAAGACCTGCCTTATTGGTGTCTAGTGCATTATACATTTCTGTTGTTGAGTCTAGTTTGGCATCCTGCGTTGATATTCCTTCACGGAATCCGTATCGTCTGTCTGAGAGAATATTGTATTTTTTTATGTAAACTGATAGTCTTGATTTCATAACTTCTTCCACCAGTTTAGATAGGGTCGTTATAAGTGATATAGGTCTATAGTTTATTACTTCATCCATATCTCCATTTTTGAAAATTGGGAGAATCATGGACATTTTTAGTTCCGATGGAAATATTCCTTCAGCTAGAAATGTATTTATCAGGTATGTTAGGGGTTCCAAAATATAAGGTCGCCCATGTACTAAGATATTGATACGAGTACTTAGGTGGGAATGTGATTTCACCAGAGGTCTCAATCTGCCTACTCCTTAGGTGTTGTCACTAAGGATAGAAAATGATTTCCAACCTCAGCTATTTCACCCGCACTCAGCTGCTTATGATCTATAAGGCACAGATCCGACCTGTCCTGGAATACTGTTCCCATATTTGGAGCGCGGCACCTAAACATATCCTGAGGCTATTGGATTCTGTCCAGAAAAGGGCAATTCGTCTCGTCGGTGATGCCTCGCTTACAAACTCGCTCACTTGTCTGGAACACCGTGGAAAAGTTGGCGATTTGTCTCTATTTTATAGATATTTTCATGGGCGATGCTCTTCTGAAATATCAACAATCGTTCCTGCTTTGGCAGTCTCTTCGAGATTAACTCGTCAAGTTCAGTCATCGCACCCCTTCGTGGTCACTTTGGAGACCTGCAGAACATCACTTTCCAAAGACTCGTTCATCCAACGAACAGCGAGGCTTTGGAACTCATTGCCTAGGGAGGTGTTCCCCGAGGCATACAACCTCCAGAAATTTGAGAAGAACACCAACTCCTACATTCTTTCCCTTGGTTCCCACGATGTTCTCTGAACATTACAGGATATCTCTTTTGGTGGGAACCAGAACATAAAAAAAAAAAATCTGCCTACTCCTAGGTTGTAGTCACTTAGGTGGAGTTCAGGATTTTGTAATGCGACACCGAAACCTCAATTTGCCTACTCCCCAGGTTTCGGCAGTAGTTTCCTCTGAGGTCACAATCTGCCTACTCCTTCAAGGGAACTGAGGATCAGATGGTGAATGTGGAGTTTTTTTATTGTTAGGTGTGAGCGGAACTATGGGCAGGGCATGGTTTGTCAGGAAAGCGGGAAAGTAGAGGTTTCCAAGTATTGGGTAGTCTGCGTCCATCATCGTGTTTGTCATTGTGTTTGTTGAGCGCTTCACGAATGACTCTTGCTTGTTATTGGTCCTGATGTGGTCGAAATCCTTTCTGTGGACTGTCTCTTCGTAGTGTTAGAAGAGAGCCGAAAAAGGGTTTGAGTTTCGCACAGAAAGTTGATGTTCGTAAACTAGTTTAAGAAAATTGTAACCAATAAATACTGCGGAGGATGTAAACCATGATGGTGAGACCAAAGATTATCTACGGAGCAATAGTGCGGTTAGGCAGGACCAAATTAGTCATAACAAGTAAAACCTTGTAGAAAATTTGAAGATTGGATAACGGCACAACGGAAAGAATGCAAAGCCACAGGCATTCGCTAGATGAAACGACAAAAAGAAAAATATTGGAAAAAAAATAAATTCTACATGGACGAAGTCGCAGGAATCAGCTAGTATCTATTATTATGCCGAGATATTTTATCGTCTTTTTTAACGAGATTTTGGTTAATTCTATTCAGTTTGGAGAGATTTCGGATTCAAAAGTCCATTCGAATAAGAGGAAAAAGTTATATTGTTTTGGAGAAATCCAACGTTCATTTATAACCTCTCAACCATACATCCATCTTCAAAAATTCTGTATCTACAAATGTCTCAATTTCGGTGAGTAATTTGATTTAAACTATATAATAGTTGATTCGTCTGCAAAACTCAGATTCACATTGGAATTTGTATCAAATTAGTTTTCATCAGATAAAGTGGAAAATTACTCATTTTTCGATGGGAAACCTTTTCATATCATGTCGAATATCGCACACAATATATTTCGAGAGCATTAATCCTTCCCGTCCGTTACTATATTTCATATTCATGAATTTTAAAAGGTTATTACCATATAAATTCATGAGCTCATGATTTTAATGTTTCAATATCCATCATTGTTGAATTCTCCTACGCCCTTTGATATCAGTTTCGGAGGAAAAATATAGCGAATAAATCACTGGAATGATCAGCTCCATAATCTGTGCTGTACAGTACGGGTCAGCTCGTCATAACAATTATTGTTTATCATCGAAAAAGCGAGTTGGATCCCTTTTGTTTTAACCCATTAGTGCATGAAGTTTAAAAAACCTAATATAAACATGTTTTTCGGTTAGTATATTTCTTTACTAAGTAGGTAAACATCTCAATAGGGCATATTGGAAAATATCTATTACAATAAAAAATAAGTAACATCCGATATATCAGCTTATGAGCTTAACTCGGTTATAAATTATAATAAAAAAGTATTTTAATTCTTGAAACATATTTTCGGGTGTAGTACCTTTTGACATTTGCTGCAAATAAGCTTTTACTACCGCAAAATTTGCGAAGCCTCTCTGTTGGGTCGAATTCAGGCCAATGATCACGACCATCGTACCGAATATCCGATGTGGGATTTGGAATAATTTTACCTCTCGCTGGCGGTTTTCCGTGAGAGCAAGGCATTGGCAATAAATATGCGGAAATGGAGAGGACAACTGCAAAATGTGTGATTGAACTTTTTTCATTAGATACACACGTCCAGCAAATAACAAAAAAATAGCCACCACAATTTCCGCTGTCTCATTCTTGTACGGTAAACTGCTACTAACTGGTCTATTCTGTTCACTCCTCCCATACTGCAGTTGAATTTTGCGAAAGTGACACTTTAGTTTTCATTTTCGTGCATCCATCGGATACATTTTCCTTCGTCTAATGAATCAAGATTTGTTGTGCAAGTGACGACTCTATTATCCTTCCACTTCACTTAGCAGATCTTATTTATGGCATCAGCTCTGGAATCGTATGACCTCCTATCCTGTTTCATCAGTTCTGATTTTCCCAACAATGGATAATTTGCAGTTCGTCTCTTTTGAATGGTACCAGAAGCACAGTAGTTATTTTCAGTCAAATATTCGAATAAGTCGACAGAAGAAAAATTATTGTCAAAACACAATGTATATCCTTTGTTGGGTGGAATTTCTGCTAAGTCAATCAAATGAAGAACCGTATCGTTTCCTATCCCAAACTTCTTTTACATGTCACTTTTTCCAGTGATAGATAGATAGATAGATATTTATTTGCCATTGAAGTGGTACAGGAAACACAAGGTTTTGTCCTTAAAACAAAAAAATCTTTAAACTATAACACAAAAATCTAATATTAAAAAAGAAAGAAAACATTTTTTCTTGATTTAAAAAAATAAGGAAATGAGAGAGAAAAAAAAAGACAGAATACATTTTTCCTTGATCAACAGACAGACAAGCAGACAGACATTTTACACATATAGTAGTAGGCACTACACAATTCACTCTTTGAGACGATTGCTATGCATAAAAAAATTCCTTCAGGTTATAAAAACTTTTTTCGACTAAAAATCTTTGTATTTTCTTCTTGAAAATATTGAGAGTTTCAGCAGATCTGATTTCTAGCGGCAGTTTATTATAAATTATGCATCCTGCACAGTAAGGTGACTTTTTGAATGTATTTGTACTGAAGTTTGAAATGTGGATTTCTTGTGCTTTCCTGGTCTGATATCTATGCACATCTTGATTAAGCGTCGATTTATTCTTATTATTATGAATGAAGCAGGAAATTCTCAAAATATATATTCCGGTCACAGTAGGTATTCTCTGTTTTTTAAAACTCTCTCTACAAGATTCTCTGTATAGCAAATTATATATGATTATTATGATCCTTTTTTGTAGTACAAAAACTCTGTCAATATTAGTAGATTGGCCCCATATTACTATGTTATAACTCAAGATTGAGTAGACAAGTGAATAACAACACGTTTTCAACTCACTTTGATCAATTTCTTTCTTCGATTCTAGAATAGCAAACGTATTTTTTGCAAGCTTGGAGCATAATGAGTCTACTTCTCGATGGAACATTAGGTTACTATCGATGGTTGTTCCAAGAAATTTTACACGATCGCTGGTTTCAATATGGCTTATATTAGGCAGAATATTTGTCTTACTCAGTGAGAAAGGCATAAAAACGGTTTTTTTTAGATTCATGATCAAAGAATTTTTATGACACCACGATTTGAATTAATAATAATAATAATAATAATAATTTTATTTGCTCAAAATACAATAAAACATTGAATCGTGCAACACATTCAAATTATAGCAAATACATAGAATAGAAAACCCATAAAAGGTAAAACCTTGTGCATGGGTATACTACTTATGATATATAAGCCTAAACTATAAAATATATAAAATATAATAGGATAATGTTAAATTGTAAAACAGTAGGTAATTCATTGACAAATACATTCAGTATGTTTATTACAGTTTGAATAAAATAAAATAAGTAAATAAATAAATAAAATGTTTCTGCCATTTATTGTTTTGGTTTTCATCTTTGTATAAGAGCTATTTTAGTGCAGAGCTGCGATAAATTGAAATTATTTCGTGACTTTATGGAATACATGACTCGGTTTATAGAATATATATATTTTTTTGTGTTATATAGGGTTTGATTTATGATTCTCTCTGAAATATTTGAAGAACCTGGTTGGGAGCCAAATTCAAGAGCCATATTTTTATTTTATTTTTGAAAATGCCAGAACTATTGATGTTTTTTATTTCATTTGGGATTTTCTTGTAAATTATAGGGCTCAGGTAAAAGAGAAATTTTGGTTTTTTGTCGTTCCAACCTTTGGTATTTTTGTAGTTTGATTTTTTAGTCTAGTGTTGTATGGATGGTCAATTTGGGGGAGCTCATATTTGTGTTTATGATGGTAACATGCAAGGTTCAAAAAGTATAACTGATGGATTGTGAGCAGTTTCGATTCTTTGAAAAATTGTTCTGTTGGGAACCTGTAATCTTTTCCAAACATTATTTTCATCAGCCATTTTTGGTTTTTAATATAATTGTTTGTTAATCCTCCCCAAACAAATATACCATAGTTAATATGTGTTTGGGCTAGACTGGTGTACAGTATTTTCATTTGTGGTAAGTTGAACAATTTTTTGTATAATTTAAATTTAGTTATTAATGATCTTAGTTTATTGGTAACATATTCAGCGTGTTTATGCCATCTGAGATTTTGATCTATGATTAGACCTAGGTATTTTATACTCTCTTTCATTCCAATTTCAATGATGTTTTCGTTGATGTTAATCATAATTTTATTATATGTTGGTAAGTTATTATTATATATTGCGAATGGAATGAAGTGAGTTTTGGAAAAATTAATCGTCAGTGATTTATTGTTAAACCAATGTAATAGGGTTACCAAATCTCTTTGAACTCTAGTTTTCAGGTTGTTCCAGTCACTGCCTCGATATAAAAGTGCTGTGTCGTCTGCAAAGCTGATGATATTCGCTTCCACACCAATATTGAAGAGATCATTTATATAAATATTAAATAGGATCGGTCCAAGGACCGTTCCTTGGGGCACTCCATACTCAATAATATGGTCTGAGCTATATGAGATATTGATTTTCACCCTTTGTTTCCTGTTAGATAGATAACTGGTGAGAAGTTTCAATGGCCCATCTCTAAAACCTATATTTTCCAATACTTTCAGTAATTTATGGTGACACACCGTGTCGAAGGCCTTCGCCAAATCAACAAAGACACATAGTGAAGTTTCTCCTTTGTCCAATTGCTTGATTACTATATCTGATTCAGTCTCTAGTTCTGCTTACTTGTTGGCGTGAATGATTATTGATGTATCATCAGCATACTTGTAAATTTTTCCAGAGGTTACAAATTGTGGTAAGTCATTGATAAAGATAAGGAACAGTAGAGGACCAAGTATTGAACCTTGTCCTACCTCGACATTCAATTCCATTTCTTCGGAAGTCTCTGAAACTATATTCACTGCGATTCGCCTATTTTGTAGATATGAACCAATCCATTCTAGTGGTTTACCTCTTATTCCTAATTTATTCAATTTCTCTTCAAAGAAATTTGTATTAACAGTATCGAAGGCAGAAGTTGAGTCGAAAAACTGCAACTTTTTTCCTTCGTCCAGACAAGAATATACTTGTTGTGTGAATTCTAGCGTTGCCAATTCAGTGGACTTTTCTGACCTATAACCATATTGGCAGTTTGTAAATATACTATGTTCTTCCATGAAAGGATAGATTCGAGTTGCGGAAGACTTCTCAGCAATTTTTGATAAACAGCTCATTAGTACAATAGGTCTATAATTTTTAATACTATATTGATCTCCTTTTTTATAAAGTGGAATCACTTTTCCCAATTTGAGAGAATCAGGGAATTGCCCAAGTTCAAAAGAGTGATTGATTAAGGTCGCAATAGGTTGAGATATAATAGTTTTACAATATTTCAGAAGCTTGATAGGGATTTCATCAAATCTCGTAGAATTTTTGTTTTTCAAACCATCTATAATTTCTATGACTTCTCTCTCAGTTACAGGTTTAGTGTACATACTCTGAGTGACACTATCAGGACTTGAGCATGAAGTAGGTAGATCTCCACCAAAATGGATATCTAACTTTTTTGATACTGTGGTTGCGAAATGAGTAACAAATGAGTCACATATGACTTTCTGGTCTGTTATCATCTCGACATTAATTTCCAATTTGATGTATTTTCTTACATTTTTTCTGCCCAGTCTTTCGTTGACAATTGTCTACATTGCTTCATTTTTATTATCAGGTTCTCTAATTTTTTGTGTATTTTCTTCGATTTTCATGTTATCTTTCTATTAATCGATTTCTTATAACTCTTATAGCTCGCCATTAGGTCTGCATCATGTGAATTTTCACTACATAATATAAAAATTTCATTTTATCGATCTCTCCGTCTATTCTCAAGTTTTTTCGTTCTTTGTTTGTTTTTATTTGCGTCTTTCTCTTAGGACATGTTACATTCAAACACCACTCAAAAAGCACAAGAAATTCGTCGTAATATGAATTGATGTTTTCATAGTTTTCAGTAAATAAATCACAGTTTGAAGAAAATGCATGCATGAAATTTCGCATATTTTGTTCTGAAAAATGTCTGCGTAAAATTAAAATATCAGCTTTCTCGTTGGTCTCAAATTCACTCAATTCTTTCACTATCACTAATTGTCCTTTGTGGTCTGAAATGTGTGGTTCTATGACATTGCATTTAATTTTATCGTTCAGGTTAGTAAATACGTAATCTATTGCTTTTTTGGAGTGGAATCCTCTCCTGATGTCAATTCTAGTTGGTACACTGATGTGAGAAAGAAAATCGAAAGAATGAATGATATTTTGTAGAGATTTATGATCTTTGCTATCTGAAGTTGATGATATATCAAAGGATATCATATTGCCCAAGCTTATACATAAGGCCCAATTTAAAAACCGAATCTTATTGGTTTCCCTTTGATATATTGCTTGGCGTAGTGACGACCATAATAAGGAATCATTGATTCATCTACCGAAGGGTTTTTTTCGAAGCCACCATGTGGTTTGAAGTGTTTTTTTAGTTTACAAATTAACGGCCTCAGTTTGTATAGCGTCTGAGTCACACTCAGTATCTTTGCCATCATCAGATGGTTCTGTATAAATATCAATAGGACCTAGAGTATCCCCTGGCTCTAACTCCAATAATTCTCCAAGCGTCAACCTGCAAAATTAAAATTAAAAAAAAAATCCGTTAATTTTAGCATGTAATCCGATATATCGGATCCGCGAAACTATGACCCTCCTAATAGTTTATAATTGGGAATATTATTATTCTTACTACTAATATACCTATAGTAAAGCATCCTTAACCGTGTTAAACACTTAGTTTGTGAAACACTAATTGTTTTAAAAACATAAAAAAATGTGTACTCACCCTCCACGGCAAACATTGTACTGTGACGGGTTCATTGCCAATGAATTATTGCACAGAAACCAATTTTTTTTTTATTCGGTTAAACAAACGATCATATCGTGGAAAGAAACCAAGTATAAACACCACAAAACGAGTTTTATTTTGAAGGTTATGTTTGTAGCGTCATCAAAACCTGAAATGCGCCCGATTTATCGGATGCTATGCACTAATGGGTTAATGAAACTCGCAAATAATGTTTGCACTGTGATCTCAATTGTTTCATTGTATATTATGTATTTCTTATACAAAAATTGTTTGGATCATTAGTACCTGATAAAGAAATATATGCCACGGTCGCTGCTCCACCTATTATTTGATATATCGATTGTAACTCATCCCACTCTGGGCATGGTGTGATCATTTCACTTCCTCTGGAACAATCGATCTGCAATATTCACGTGGGCATGAGTCCGCTGACCAGCTACCTCGCCGCCAACGCAATTTTGATGGAAATAAAGGTTCATTCCTTGCGCGCTAGAATTATTAATCGTAATGAGGAAGTCTGTATGAAATAAGGCACTCGGAATTTACGTTTCGATTGATGGCGAACATTGTGGCCTTACTCGGGATTCCAGCGCCATTATTTTCTCAGTTATAATTTAAGTAATCCATTCTTTATGTATTTGGATTAAACAGATTTCAGATTTCCGTAATGTGAATTTTCCAGATTTATCATGTCGAGAGTCCTTTGATATTTTTTTCAGCAACGAGAACCATAACTTGAAGGCATATACTGTGTCCCAGCTAAAACTTGTCACCACATTTTATCCAATATCGTAGAAAACACTGAAAATCGCTCAGACCTCTCGATTTTTATTTCGAGGGGGAACTCTCCCACCATACAGTGCGCGTCAAAATTATGGAACAAATTCGATATTTCGCAAGCCATGTACTTCTGACAAAAATCCTGAAATAGGTCGATTTTTATTTTAAAATACCGATTTTTTTATGTATATTCTAAAGGGGTTATGTCACTGGTTTTAACATGGTGACATAATCGGTAATTTTTCATCATGCATCCACCAGTCTCTTGACAATAAGCAAATCTACAGACACATTCCTCTTGCACATTGCGAATACCTTCCGGAGTAATTCTGTTAATTTCGATCCTAATTCGATTTTTCAACTCTTGTAGATTTTGCGGCCTATCTACATAGACCTTCGATTTCGAATAACCCCACAAGAACAAATCCAGGGGCGTAAGATCTGGATATCTTGGGGGCCACTCTATCGGTCCGCGTCTACAAATCCAACTCCTAGGAAAACAGTTATTCAAAAACTCGCGAACATCACGTGCATAGTGCGGGGGTGCACCATCTTGTTGCAACCAAATACTTTCATTTGGTGAGTTAGGATTGTTGGCGTTTGGAAAAATATCGGCAAGGCTAGGTATGAGTTCATTTCTTAAAAATTCCAAGTAACGCTCCCCTGTGAGATTTCCTTCGAAAAAATACGGGCCAATAATCCTGTCGTTTATTATCCCTGCCCAAACATTGACTTTCTGAGGGTATTGAGTATGCCCGTCCATCATCCAGTGAGGATTATCCCTACTCCAATATCTGCAATTCTGACGATTTACTGAACCATTTATGCAAAACGTAGCCTCATCGGAAAACAGAATTTGTTTTATAAAACGTGGATTGCGGTTACACAAATCCTGCATTATTTCACAGAACTCCACACGGCGATCGAGATCATCATCATTGAGTTGTTGATGTAGCTGTACTTTGTATGGATGGTACTTTTCTGCTTTTAGAATACGTAATACAGAACTTTGGGATATGTCAAGGTCTGCTGCAATTTGTCGTGAAGTATTGTGAGGATTATTCTCTACACCCAATAGAACATCAAGTTTCACGTTTTCTTCTATTTTAGGACGTCCAGCATTCGGAATATGTTTGACATGACCAGATTCTCTGAATTTTTTCTCAAGCTTACTGACTGTTGAACGACTGATAGGTCTATTTGGATACTTCGCATTGAACAAGTCGCATACCTCTTGCTGAGTTCTGGTTCTATCTCCGCATCCAATAAAAATTAAAATTTCTATGCGTTGGGTTTCACTTAAAGTAGCCATAGTTTACTTTTAGAACCTTTTCACTTAGAATTTGTGAAGAATATTTGTTGATATTTCAACTGACATTTATTTGACACTAACTTGCCTATTATGGCATTAATTTGTGATTGTCTTTTGTTCCCATTTTAGACTAGGAAATAGCTAACTATTAATATTTGGAAAGGATCCATTGGTGTAGTAGAGCACTGACTCACTAGTCTGCCAGGGCAGTCTAAGGGATTAGAGCCTTGACTCAAAAAAGTAAAATTTTGCATTTTTTAACACGCTTTTATTATCTTTACTTGTAACTGAATAACTCACAATGTAATAAAATCTTGGAAGTAAATATTCACCCACTTCCAATCTTCCGAATAATCTGAAATTTGTCACACATATCAAGGACCGATGACAATACAATAATTTCATAATCATAATGTAATAATGTAATAATAATAAAGATATATTTTTCCAAACGCCAACAATCCTAACTCAACAAATGAAAGTATTTGAGTTTTTGAATAACTGTTTTTCTAGGAGGTGGATTTGTAGGCGCGGACCGATAGAGTGGCCCCTAAGATCTCCAGATCTTACGCCCCTGGATTTTTTCTTGTGGGGTTATTTGAAATCGAAGGTCTATGTAGATAAGCAGCAAAATATACAAGAGTTGAAAAATCGAATTAGGATCGAAATTAACAGAATAACTCCGGAAGTTATTCGCAATGGAATGTGTCCGAAGATTTGCTCATTGTCAAGAGACTAGTGGATGGCATTTCGAACATCTTATTTAACTGTTCTATTTTGTTGGATATAAAGTTATTCTCTTTTTGAAATAAAATATTAATTTTTGTTCACCCTGTAAAAAAATATCTAATTAATTATTATCATTGAATGCAGTATTGAAAGGCTTTTCAGATGAGGTATCACAAAACATCTATTCCAATTTAAAAAAATTACCGATTATGTCACCATGTTAAAACCAGTGACATAACCTCTTTAGAATATACATAAAAAAAACGGAATTTTAAAATAAAAATCGACCTATTTTAGGATTTTTGTCAAAAGTACATGGCTGGCGAAATATCGAATTTATTCCATAATTTTGACGCGCACTGTATATAGTCCAAGAACGGGCTGCAAAAAACCTGGCTAATCGAGTAACATAATGAAATATTTTTAAAATGTTAGTACTCATAGCCAACATGAGAAAAATCATTGACTGCCTGGGCAAAAAGTACATAAGTATTTTATGGCCTTTTTTTCGGAAAACAGATTGGTAATACTTTTATCAACAGAAAGTATCTTCCGAGTTGGTCGAGCGGTCGAGGGCGCCAGATGTGAACTGGTTCACGAAAGGGAGTGTTGGTGAGCGTGGTTTCAAACTCCAGCACTGGCAGCTTTTTTTTCCTTCGAAATTGAAAAATGATTTGTTTGGTGCGAATATTCGTCCCAAAACAAATCCTTTTTTATGTCTCAAAGCTGGGCTGCTGAAAACCTGGCCGATCGAGTAACAGAATGGAATGGTTTTACAAGCTTTTGTTTAATTTCACATATTTATTTATTTATTTATTTAATATAATACATCCAAACAGATAATAAATCCACTATCTGGATAACGGTATTTTGTGATACAATTTTGGTTTATGGTACAACATATGGTTTGGTTTATGGTACATATGGTAACAATAGTTGGTCAATTCGAGATATGCTGAAATAGTATAATTCTAAACTGGGTTAGTGAAGTGGAAAATATATCTACACTATCTAACCTATTGAATTATCTGCACATGTGAATCAAAGGACTGTGGAAATGGTGGTAGGAGTTAGTTACAACGGTGTGGAAAGAGATGTTGGATCTCGAAGTAATTCGTGGCACATTGAAATTAACAAGGGCAAGTAATTACGGCGAGTCAATTAGACCGTGTATGACTTTGCAAAGGAATGTAAGGTCGGAGATTTCTCCACGCTTTTTAAAATACTGAAATTTGAGAAACTTATGCTGAATTTTATCTATGGAATCGATATTTTTTTTTCAATGTATCGCAAACAGTACTGCCGTATTTAAGCTCTGAACGTACTAGAGAAAAATATACGGCTTTCATTGCTTCGATAGAAGAAAATTCTTTGCTATTGCGAATAACGAAACCTAATAGTTGTATGTATGTATGTATGCGAAGACATTGTGATTGTCCGATAGATAACGCGGAAGGGGAACCACATCAACTTCAAAATTTTAAATAGTATGGGGGTCATGTGGCCCATCGTTGAAAAGAGAATTCAATTCTCTTTACAAACATCAATTTTTTTCCATTTCATTGATATATGACTTTGCGGCTTTTCATGGTCCCTTATCCCTTTAAAACGGTTCGATGTAGAACAATGAAAAAAAAAATTGTATGATATCACCGATTTTTTTAATAAAAGACAATGTAATTGTCCGATAGATGGCGCGGATAGGCACATCAATTTCAAAATTTTAAATAGCATGGGGGGTCATGTGGCACATCGTCGAAAAGATAGTTTGATACTCTTTCCAACCATCCAATTGCTTTTATCATTTCGTTGATCGGTTTTCTCACAATGTACATTTGAAATGTCAAGCATAAGTGCGGTTCTTTATTTCCGTTTGGAAGTTACATTGTATGGAAATTGTCAATAACTGAACCTTAAAACAGAATGCAGGAAAACACATAGAAAAACTAACAAACTAAATATTCAGTAGACTTTTAGTAAGTTAAAGTTACATGAAAAATTCCGACAGTGAATAAAAACAGTTCTGCAATAAAAATAATATCAAATCTTCTTTAAACAGTGAGATATTTTTGAAATTTTTAATTCTGGCACCCGCAGAGCTCCAAGGAGTCCTAGCAAGCTACGAGGAGGTTCTGGGGGTGATCAGAAAGTTACCCCGGAATAAAGCGCCAGGTATTGATAAGTTGGACGCCATCCTGCTTAAAAACCTGCCGAGGAAACCACTGGTTCAGTTGCTATACATAATTAACGCAATCCTAAAGTGGCAACACTACCCAGATTGTTTAAAAAAGGCAGAAGTAATTCCCTTGTTAAAACCGGGAAAGAACAAGAACAAGATAGAAAGCTACAGGCCCATCTCGCTTCTCAGTGTGGTGGCCAAAGTGGTGGAGAAGATAATACTGAAACGTGTTGTGGAATTTGAAGAAGAGCTGAAAATTATCCCGCCTGAGCAATTCGGGTTCAGAGGAGGTCACTCAACGACATCCCAAGTAGCCCGAGTTGTTCACGGGGTGAAGGAAGCCTTCCACAGAGACCACAACACGGTTATGGTCCTGTTGGACATGCAGAAAGCGTTCGACACTGTCTGGACAGAAGGATTAATCACAAAAATGGCAGAGGCACGCATGCCTTTATACCTAGTCAAAATTATAGAATCCTACCTTACGGGGCGGACTTTTAGGGTTAATGTGAACGGCACAAGTTCGCCAGAGCATGCGGTTGGAGCGGGGGTCCCGCAGGGGTCTTCTTTGTCGCCAATCCTGTATTCGCTATATACACATGATTTCCCGACCTTCGCTCGAACGAGTACGGCTATGTTCGCGGGTGATACCGCGATCTATGCCCACTCGTTCTATAGCGAAGTGGCTGCAAAACAGCTCCAGATTCATCTGGATCGGCTGATCATACCCTATATAGCGAAGAACAAGATAAAGCTTAATTCGAATAAAACAGAGGTCGTTAATTTCACGAGGAAACGAACCAACGTGAAGATCCTCGGGAAATTAAGGGTTGAAAATAGCATTGTGACGGAGAAGCCCTCAGTGAGATACCTGGGGGTGGATCTGGACAGACGTATGACCTTGCATAAGCACGTAACGTTAGCGTTGCAGAGGGGGGCGGCCGCAATCAAGCGAACGTATCCCCTCATTGCACGCAACTCTAACTTATCTCTAAATAATAAAGTACGCATCTACAAACAGATAATTAGACCTGCGATGACATACGCCTGCCCAGTGTTCTGCAGCGCATCGAAAACACAGATATCGAGACTCGAAAGGCTGCAGAATGAAGCACTTCGCATAGCTACCAACAGTAATAGATACATTCGGCTGTATGATCTGGGTGAACTGGCCGAAGTAGAGAAACTTTCGGACTTCATCTTGAAGTTATCAGACAGATTCTACAGATATCACACACCTAAAAGTCCGCTCACGGCGGGAATCACGAACATTAGAATAAACCAACATCGTAAACACGGCGTAATATTCGAAAAAACCACCTTGTATAACGAAGTCGATTGATTAGTAAAAGTAATTACGTACCAACAGACTGAACCCACAATAGGGACATAGTTCAATTACTAGAAGCTGGTTTTTTAATTAAAGAATTTTTCCAGTCATAAAGGCATTAAATAAAAACACCCTATTGATGATAAAAGCTAGAATTTTTGAAGAACAAAGCAAAAAGCATAAAGACACATAAGCTCATGCAGGAGGTGTCTTCAACTAACCATTACCGTTAAAAGACCATTCTGGTATAACTGACACAACTGCTAACACCAGCAGAGACCACCCCTTCGCCCCCTTGGGAGGGCAAGTGGGTGATCTAACAGTTCCTTTCCTCTCCCTACCCATCTCGAAGAGGACAAACAAGAAGAACTGTTGTATTGTAAATTTGTATATAGTAGATAAGGTTTTTATTGTGAAACGATTTGTAACAATAAATATATTTTGGTTTGGTTTGGTTTGGTTTGGAACCACATCAACTTCAAAATTTTGAATAGTATGGGGGTCATGTGGCCCATCGTTGAAAAGAGAACTCAATTCTCTTCACAAACATCAATTTTTTTTTCATTTCATTGATATATGACTTTGCGGCTTTTCATGGTCCCTTATCCTTTTTAAACGGTTCGATGTAGAACAATGAAAAAAAAATTTGTATGATATCACCGATTTTTTTAATAAAAGACAATGTAATTGTCCGATAGATGGCGCGGATAGGCACATCAATTTCAAAATTTTAAATAGCATGGGGGGTCACATCGTCGAAAAGATAGTTCAATACTCTTTCC
Organism: Gonioctena quinquepunctata; assembly: GCA_018342105.1. Taxonomy (NCBI): domain Eukaryota; kingdom Metazoa; phylum Arthropoda; class Insecta; order Coleoptera; family Chrysomelidae; genus Gonioctena; species Gonioctena quinquepunctata. The sequence continues at coordinate 10,860 of JAFIRS010001028.1, read as the reverse complement.
AACCATCCAATTGCTTTTATCATTTCGTTGATCGGTTTTCTCACAATGTACATTTGAAATGTCAAGCATAAGTGCGGTTCTTTATTTCCGTTTGGAAGTTACATTGTATGGAAATTGTCAATAACTGAACCTCAAAACAGAATGCAGGAAAACACATAGAAAAACTAACAAACTAAATATTCAGTAGACTTATAGTAAGTTAAAGTTACATGAAAAATTCCGACAGTGAATAAAAACAGTTCTGCAATAAAAATAATATCAAATCTTCTTTAAACAGTGAGATATTTTTGAAATTTTTAATATCTGTAGGCAAGCTATTGAATATAATTGAGGGACTACCATATCAACTTTTGCAAATGGAATATGCAGGAAATATTTTCGTCTGGTATTATACACGAAGGGATATACATTTTTCCAGGGAAATAAAAGCTTAAAAAAAAAGAAACGGTATCCAATGGATAAACCATGTGAAAAGCCGTGAGATGCATGGAAATAATAACTCACTTGAGTTCAGTGAAGAACTTGTCCGTGAGTATACCTTCATCTTCCATTCATTTGTATGGTTTGAATATTTTTCAAAGGATACAGGTATATCATTGAAGTTTTGTTTGAATATTTTTCGAAGGAAACAGCGCTGGTTAAAAAATTTAAACGAATATAAATATAAAGAACGCTGCTTATAAAATTACAGAATGTCGTTCACTTAAAAACACAATATTCAATAAAATTACATTTCATAAGACACATGATAATCATAGTTAAAATAAAGATACAGTAAATGACATATTCGGAAAGGTATCAATGAAGTGGAATGAGGGAGATAGCAAGTATAATGAATCAACAGTTGATAATGCTGTGAATTATTGTTTTATCGGTATCCAGGATCCAAAGTTTCAATCTTCTCTTTGGTAATGATTTTGAATTGATTCTTTGAAGTTCATCAGGTAATAAACGGAGTAAGCGAGGAGCAAGGTAAGTGAAGCATCTCTAGCCAACTGACTTATTTGCTTTGGGCATGAACACATTGATCCCTTTGTTGTTTCTGTTGGAATGCCTCCCCAGCCAATAATACCGTACCGAATGATGGATTCTACTAAAGCATGGTACAGGATTTTGAGATGTGTGAACCCTAAACATTTCTTGAACTGCCAGAATCTATATATCAGTCCACGGGTTTTCTTTACTACATTTACAATGTGTATGTCCCACCTAAGAAACGAATCAATATGAATTCCTAGATATTTCACCGACCTCTCTAATGGGACATTAACATTGTTCAACGTGAGGGTATCGTAATTAATGGGGTAAATTATTTTCGTATGACGCAAATGAGATAACTTTAGTTCTCTCTACTGTTAGGACATTTCATTTGAACCATTTGAATATATTTTTTAGATCGTTTTCAGCTGTTTCCCGTACTTGTTGCCATGGTTCTTTAAATACAAATGCGATAATATGAAGAGCAGGTAAGTAATGATATAATCATTGTAACATTAGAAATTCTTAAACATCGACAAAATGATTCAATTGCATATTGGGCATTTCTAGGTTGCTGCTTGATTATTAGTTCACTAAATCCGATAAATGATACCTTTTATAATCATGCTCATTGAAAATAAATGAGTTGGGTATTATTTGGGTATAATCTCTTGAAAAGGCTATAAAAGGCTAATTGTTTAGCGAAACACGTGTCGTAGTTTCGTAAACCCAGTTTAGTGAAAATCGTTTAGTGAATTGAGGGTCTTTTGTTTACTTCAATATGGATTTTCTTCAACTATCGGCCGCATCAATCCAAAAAATTGGATAACAGTATAAATTCAAAATTTCTACCTAATTGAGCTTTGAAACGAATTCGAAAATGAAAAATCATTTAAGTAATGAATCTTCCTCTATTGACCGTATTCAGTGCTACTCATCGCAATTGTGATTCCGTAGAACAATCATGGTTGAAACTATAATTGAATTATCTTTTCAACAGTGTGCAACTCGACCTCTATGCCTTTCGAAATTTTCAAGTTGTTACGCCCCTAGCGAGTAATTGTAATATTTCTTCTCTCAGAATGTAGGATCGGTAATACTATTCAAAATATTTGTTGTTCCATTGTTTCATATGAAATCCTTCGAAAGTTATCGAGATAAGGGTACCTGTCAGATCCGCGCACTTATGCTTGACATTTCAAATGCACATTGTGAAAAAACAAATCAACGAAATGATAAACACTATTTCCTGATTGGACAGAGAGTTGAACTATCTTTTCAATAATGTGCCACATGGGGGATGCTATTTAAAATTTTGAAGTCGATGTGCCATCTATCGGGCAATCACAATGTCTTTTATTTCAAAAAGTAATATCGATGATATCATACCCTTTTTTTCATTGTTCTACGTCGGACTGTTCAGAAGTTAACAGGGGGGGGACTATTCAAAGCCGCACTGTATATAAATTTTTTGTGTAGGTAATGCTTTGTCAATAAGATATCATCTTGGACAATCAAGTATATTTTGATTGATTGATTCATAATTTCGTCACAGTCTAAAGGAATTGCCAATTATCATTCTTGTTTTCATACACACTTTATGTATGTATGCATGTATGTAACGGAATCTTTGCAATTAATTTTCACCCACTTCAAGACCGAATTATAAAAAATTTTGCTCACCAAGATCCTCAGGAAAAAATATTTCCATTACAAAGATTAGGTGAACGCGCCGGCTGGTCTCAGCACATTCATCAAAATTTAGTAAAAACGTCATTTCCATGTGGATCAATCAATCGAAGAGTTTTTCTCCCGTAGTTTTTTTCAGCCTTTGTAGTAATATGGACCAAAAAGTTAAAAATAAAGTTATAGTTATAAAAACAGAAAAAAACACGTTTATATATAGCAATATGAAAGAGAACGTGAAAAAAATTTAATAAAGGCATTGACCAAAAAATTTCCTTTTGTGTTAAAATACCGTGGGGTGCTCCCTACTTGATGACATTATTCTTGTTATTTTTAACTTCATAGCCTATATACGCGTTTTCCTAGTTCTCTGAACAATAATTTAATTGTTTTGTAATCTAACCTTGCTGAGCTCATTACATTTTATCCTTTCATTCTGAATGCTGTACTCGAACATTGTATTTGGCATCGACCTATAATCATGTAATACGTAGTGAATCAATTTTTCTATATTCTATATTCTTTCGAAACTCTTCCTAAACGGGAAGAAGAAACTTGAAAAATACCATTGTTCACAATGTATTGATATAGACATAATATTAAGTCATAAACTATATGATAATTTTCATCAAGTCATAGGAATGTCCCAGTGAAAGCGATCATTACTTTGATAGCATAAATCACAACTGTGGATGTGAGTTTTTGTTACTGGATAAATAAATCTGGAGGAATTTAGAGATCCATGAATGAAAAATCCTTGGATGTTAGAAAAAAACTTTTTACAAACTTCGTTTGATATCATCTGAAGGGGAAACAGATCTGACATCCATCCGGACCGATCAAAATCCCTTGCTACTATTAATTTCATGAGGCACTTTCATGTTAAAGGGTGATATGAATAATTGCCAGACAGGGAGTGGACGTTATTCCACTTTGATGTATCGACTGAATCTTGATAAGGTCTGAACTTGTGCTGTGTATATAACTAATGAGCTCTTTGACATCTAATGGGCTAGCATCTCTGGATAATTTTTCTTCGACCCAGGTATGAGCGTGAATGAAGGGTGCTTTCACAGCTTTATAAATGCGAAAGGTAACTCTGTCTGTATGTCTGTTTGTTACCTTTTCACGATTAAATCTCGGAACCGATCAAATGATATTGATCATCCAAATAACAACAATAATAATAATATAATTAATTCTAATAATAACATTTTGGAACCAACGTTTCATCTTACCTTACCACATATAGAATCTTCAAACTATAAATTCAACAAATTATTTTCCAAGATTCCTAACATCAAAATCGCGTATAAAAACCAAATAGTATTGAACAAGATTTTTTCAAAGTTAAAAGACAAAGATCCTCTATTGACAATTCGAACTTGGTGTATTGTATCCCTTGTTCTCAATGTGAAAAGAAGTACATTGGCCAAACCAAAAGGAAATTGAAAGACAGAATTACCTCCCATAAAAGCGATATTAGAAATTTAAAAAAAACTTGTTCATTAGCTCATCACACCATGGCTTTGAACCATAACCCAGATTATGATAATGTGAATATCTTGGAACATGGATCTAATGTAAAAAAGAGAACTTTTAATGACACAAATTTTCAAAGAACCTAATTCAATGAATTCGAGAATTGACATTGATAATCTCAGCATAATCTATTCATATTTACTCAGTCGTTCTCCTTATGAGACAGACCACAATTCAATTCATTAACATAAGTGTGTCCCCTGGAATGGTGGGTATTGAATTTTCCACTTTGTCAATTTTTTCACTTTTTCTAAAAAACTCATATTTTCTCTGGCAGTCTCCTTATGAGACATACCAAAATCGTTTCAATTAACATAAGTTGGTACCCTGGATTTGTTTGGTGATATTACTTTTCACCGCATTGTATGTTGGCCACAGGTCTAAGATCTATTTTTCATACTTGTCAATTGTCAACTTCATATTCTTCAATGATCATTCATTTTTCATTTGTCACCACTGCCTCTTGAATCCAACATGACCTCCATAAGAGCCCATTTGGAATTTTAAAATGTTTATACACTTATGTTTAAGTAATCTTGATCAATTTTGATCAAAGTTTTAACTATATATGACTATACCAAGAGTGTTGTCTATTGTGACATGGTATTTTATAAATTGCTGCAAGTGAAAGGGATTTTTAACCTCACTTTTGTAAGTACACATATGCCTATTTGGTTTTCAAATCTTATAATGTTCAATTTTAATTCATTGTAGAGTTCCTGATGAAGAGACAATAAATGACTCGAAAGCTTGAATAGAAAAAAGAGTACACTTTTTTTCCATACCCCTGTTGACTGCATACCCGAATTTAAAAAGGATTCTTATATATATATATATATATATATATATATATATATATATATATATCAGTAGTATATTTCTTGAACCATTTATTTTATATTTAAGAGGGATTTCTTGGGTTATGGTTCTTCAGACAATTTATAAAAACTTATTTAAAATTTATTGTTTAAATTTTTTTTAAATAACGTTTCGCCTGGAGGCTCCTAGGCTTCATCAGATTTCTACAAAACAAATATTTTTCCTTATGGGACATTGGCTATTTTGTGTATTATATTCTTACCTACAACACTTATTCCGTTTCAAATGGTTTATTGTTTAGCACATCGTGCTGTTTGGAGGTGTTTTCTTTCTTTTTTACCATTCTAGTGAGCGATAACAATGTTTCGAAACAAAATTGGTATCTTTTGCTCTTTATGAGTCAATCGTATGGTTTGGAGTGAACTGAAATTGACATATGTCAGTATTTCGTCGTCTTCAAGATTATTGATGGTTTGTTCGTTTGTGTTAGTTATTTTGATGTTTGGGTGTGAGTATATGTGGTTGTTCGTTTGGAAAAGATGTGGCAGAAAGTGTAACATTGGCATATTATTCTTGTTTTTTTTGGGTAGGGAGGGTCAAACAAGGAAAACTTTTGTTTAGTCTTATTCTTTTAAACATTTTGGAGAATGGCTGTTGTTAAATTATGTTGTGGTATATTTTGCTTAGTTGTTTGATATCTGTTTTGTCATTCAATGCGTTTTGGTTTTTTTTGATATGAACCATTTCTAAAAATTCCCGTTTTTTGGTATTTTGCATGGTCTGACCGATGTATACTCCATTACAGTCAGGGTTATTGCATGGGATTTCGTAAACAACATGTGTGTTTTTACCTTTTGGATTTTTAGTTTTTAATTTGGAGAAAATTATTTTGTTAAAAGTGTTGTGGCCTTTATGACCTATGTTTATGTTGTATGGTTTTAGGATTTTTGTTAATTGTTCCGAAAGATTTTTTATATAGGGGAGCCCGATGTGTTGGGAGTTAGTGGTGTTAGTGTTAGTTTTTTTGCTGGTTGTGTTATAAAATAAGTTTATTCTTTGTTGAAATATACCGTTTATTAAGGCTTTCGGGTATTTGTTTTCTAGCAGTGATAATTTTGCCTTTTTTATTGCTTTGGGTCTATATTCAGGGTCTGATAAACTGATAGCTCTGTCGGCAAGTCCGATTACTACAGACTTTTTTTGGCTTAGTGGGTGTTCGGAATTAAAATGTAGGTATTTGCCCGACCAGGTGTCTTTAGTGTGCCATTCTGTTTTAATTTTTTCATTTTCTCTGATGAAGCCTAGGAGCCTCCAGGCGAAACGTTATTTAAAAAAAATTTAAACAATTAATTTTAAATAAGTTTTTATAAATTGTCTGAAGAACCATAACCCAAGAAATCCCTCTTAAATATATATATATATATATATATATATATATATATATATACAGATCGAGGTTTTCTTATACTCTTTTTCAGCATGATTCTTTTTTCCTAGCGTTATCATTTGCGAAGCTGATTGCCATCACTCCACCAAATTGAAAATTGAGTCATTAATCAGTTATTATTTCTCAAAATTATCCATATTTACTGAGCAAGACAGGTTCAATATGAGTTGCTCAAATACAAAACCTGGCCTGTAGTATGAACTAAACATCCACAAGTATTGCTGTATTTTCGCACATCTAATATGGCAAATGTGCCTTATCGCTTTCAACGATGTACCTTAAATTACCCCATTATTTTTGGAACTCAGTGCAAGTTCTCATATTTTCCAGGTATTTTCGGAAATCCGAATATGATGACGAACTCATTATTTCATGGACTCCATAATTTAGTTTTCAACGAGAAACTACAAAATTTAGTTTTATCTCTGAAAATTTTACTTATCTGAATCACGAATATACTGCTTCCAAGAAAATCAGATTTGATGTAACACTGCCAGCAGCATTACCAATGCCGTGACAGACGTGCGTTTGACACCTAATATTTCGGTTTGTTTTCCCAAGGATACGCCAGACATATTGGAGATGTTCTAATGGAGGAGATAATTGAAAAAAAGCACTAATGAAACATCATATCTTACAACACGTAAGTGGGAGTTATTTTGGACCGGCGCTAAGTTATTTATCATGATTTACACATGTTCTGGTTAAACGGTCGCTAGCAGTTTTTCATCAACGGGTTATAATTCATACGAAGGTAATCCAGGAAATATACTCAATGAAAAGAGAGATTCATTCATATAGGAGGAAAAATAGAAATTATCATTCGATCATAAAATATCCTAATGAATTAGTATTTACATACAATTCAAAGATTCAATATTTACCCCATATCGATTTACTGTAATATATGTAAATATATATATATATATATATATATATATATATATATATACATATATATATATATATATATATATATATAAATATATATATATATATATATTTCTAATTTCTTGACCGCATATGTTTATATTCTTTATTTTCTCGGAATAAGGGCCTTAGTCATTCTATGTATTTTTTATTTCATGCGACGTTTCGACATTCTTTATGTCATCTTCAGGTAAACTCTAAAATAATGTAAAACATGTAGAGTTGAAAACATAATACGTTACATAACATCAAATACGACTAAAATTCAGAGAGAAATTCAAAACTTACAATATAATTCAACTATTATTCTTTCATTATTTCGTTTCATGTTTCATGATTGAATGAACGTTGTTGAATGTCTGAGATTGCTGGTATCGGGATTGTTTTATCTGTTATCGTTTTTTTTTTAATAAAATACATTCGAGTGTTCGACATATTCAGTTATAGTACGAGGGCTCTATAGCTATAATTCATGCAAGACTTTTTCTTGTAGAGATGTAAGGGCCAGTTTACTTTTTTTTTAATATATTTCTTGTTGTGGAGTGAGTGTTTAAAATAAGCATTGTAGATTTGATTGAGGTTTTTTATGTCGTTTCTATTGTCAATACTGTTTGTATCTTTTTTTATATAAATCATTTCGAGTTTTTTAAACATTATTTTTCTTTTTTATTGTTTTATTTTGTTTTTAATTATTCTTTTTTTTATATATATATATATATATATATATATATATATATATACCTATTTTATATTCGCGGCAAGCTTTTGAATCTGTTTCTCAGGTCAAATAATTAAAGACATAATTTATTCTTTTCAGTGCATCTGTATAGAAGTTCGTCTAATTGTTTTTTATCATTTTTATTTTTAGTGTCTCCTTATGAGACATACCAAAATCGTTTCAATTAACATAAGTTGGTACCCTGGATTTGTTTGGTGATATTACTTTTCACCGCATTGTATGTTGGCCACAGGTCTAAGATCTATTTTTCATACTTGTCAATTGTCAACTTCATATTCTTCAATGATCATTCATTTTTCATTTGTCACCACTGCCTCTTGAATCCAACATGACCTCCATAAGAGCCCATTTGGAATTTTAAAATGTTTATACACTTATGTTTAAGTAATCTTGATCAATTTTGATCAAAGTTTTAACTATATATGACTATACCAAGAGTGTTGTCTATTGTGACATGGTATTTTATAAATTGCTGCAAGTGAAAGGGATTTTTAACCTCACTTTTGTAAGTACACATATGCCTATTTGGTTTTCAAATCTTATAATGTTCAATTTTAATTCATTGTAGAGTTCCTGATGAAGAGACAATAAATGACTCGAAAGCTTGAATAGAAAAAAGAGTACACTTTTTTTCCATACCCCTGTTGACTGCATACCCGAATTTAAAAAGGATTCTTATATATATATATATATATATATATATATATATATATATATATATATATATATCAGTAGTATATTTCTTGAACCATTTATTTTATATTTAAGAGGGATTTCTTGGGTTATGGTTCTTCAGACAATTTATAAAAACTTATTTAAAATTTATTGTTTAAATTTTTTTTAAATAACGTTTCGCCTGGAGGCTCCTAGGCTTCATCAGATTTCTACAAAACAAATATTTTTCCTTATGGGACATTGGCTATTTTGTGTATTATATTCTTACCTACAACACTTATTCCGTTTCAAATGGTTTATTGTTTAGCACATCGTGCTGTTTGGAGGTGTTTTCTTTCTTTTTTACCATTCTAGTGAGCGATAACAATGTTTCGAAACAAAATTGGTATCTTTTGCTCTTTATGAGTCAATCGTATGGTTTGGAGTGAACTGAAATTGACATATGTCAGTATTTCGTCGTCTTCAAGATTATTGATGGTTTGTTCGTTTGTGTTAGTTATTTTGATGTTTGGGTGTGAGTATATGTGGTTGTTCGTTTGGAAAAGATGTGGCAGAAAGTGTAACATTGGCATATTATTCTTGTTTTTTTTGGGTAGGGAGGGTCAAACAAGGAAAACTTTTGTTTAGTCTTATTCTTTTAAACATTTTGGAGAATGGCTGTGTTAAATTATGTTGTGGTATATTTTGTTTAGTTGTTTGATATCTGTTTTGTCTTCAATGCGTTTTGGTTTTTTTGATATGAACCATTTCTAAAAATTCCCGTTTTGGTATTTTGCATGGTCTGACCGATGTATACCCATTACAGTCAGGGTTTTGCATGGGATTTCGTAAACAAATGTGTGTTTTTTACCTTTGGATTTTAGTTTTTAATTTGGAGAAAATTATTTTGTTAAAAGTGTTGTGGCCTTTATGACCTATGTTTATGTTGTATGGTTTTGGATTTTTGTTAATTGTTCCGAAGATTTTTATATAGGGAGCCCGATGTTGGGAGTTAGTGGTGTTAGGGTTGTTTTTTGCTGGTTGTGTTATAAAATAAGTTTATTCTTTGTTGAAATATACCGTTTATTAAGGCTGGGTATTTGTTTTCTAGCAGTGATAATTTTGCCTTTTTATTGCTTTGGGTCTATATTCAGGGTCTGATAAACTGATACTCTGTTTTTGGAAGTCCGATTTTACAGACTTTTTTGGCTTAGTGGGTGTTCGGAATTAAAATGTAGGTATTTGCCCGACCAGGTGTCTTTTAGTGTGCCATTCTGTTTTAATTTTTCATTTTCTCTGATGAAGCCTAGAGCCTCAAAGGCGAAACGTTATTTAAAAAATTTAAACAATTAATTTTAAATAAGTTTTTTAAAATTGTCTGAAGAACAAACCCAAGAAATCCTCTTAATATATATATATATATATATATATATATATACAGATCGAGGTTTTCTTATACCTTTTCAGCATGATTCTTTTTCCTAGCGTTATCATTTGCGAAGCCGATTGCCATCACTCCACCAAATTGAAAAATTGAGTCATTAATCAGTTATTATTTCAAAATTATCCATATTTACTGAGCAAGACAGGTTCAATATGAGTTGCTCAAATACAAAACCTGCCTGTACATGAAATAAACATCCACAAGTATTGCTGTATTTTCGCACATCTAATATGGCAAATGTGCCTTATCGCTTTCAACGATGTACCTTAAATTACCCCATTATTTTTGAACTCAGTGCAAGTTCTCATATTTTCCAGGTATTTTCGGAAACCGAATATGATGACGAACTCATTATTTCATGGACTCCATAATTTAGGTTTTCAACGAGAAACTACAAAATTTAGTTTTATCTCTGAAAATTTTACTTATCTGAATCACGAATATACTGCTTCCAAGAAAATCAGATTTGATGTAACACTGCCAGCAACATTACCAATGCCGTGACAGACGTGCGTTTGAACCTAATATTTCGGTTTGTTTTCCCAAGGATACGCCAGACATATTGAGATGTTCTAATGGAGGAGATAATTGAAAAAAACCAAGAAACATCATATCTTACAA